>CAHIKZ030005474.1:1307500-1497500 GCA_903632075.3 Acanthosepion pharaonis | reverse complement strand
TTAAATACTTGGGAAAAGAGATGCCTTCAGCAAGACAATGATAAAACATTCCATTGAAAACAAAAAAAAGTAAAAGTAAAAAGTGTTTTATTTGCCGAACGTGTTACTAGATTTCAATCCAATTGAGAACTTGTGGAAGCAAAAAAAAAAAAAAAAATGACGACCACCTAACAAGACAAATTTGGAAGAATGCATACTCACAAATTAGGAAAGATATCCAATGTTTCTGCAAGTATCAGGTCATCCCATAAGTTCTATCCGAATTTTAACTTTTTGTTAAAATGAACGAAATTTAAAGAGTATTTTATAATGTCTAATGGAGCTGAACATTATTTTTATGTTTAGATGCATTTAAACTGATCAAATTTTATTTCAGAGAACAATAAAATTAAATTTTGTTTGATCAAAACCCTGCTAACATGCAAGTACCCAAGAATCATTTGAGGCACATAATGCTTTATGAGTTCAAGAAAGGAAACTCAGCAGCCGAAGCGGCTAGAAACATTCATTCAGTTTATGGAGAGGAATGTGTGAATGTAAGAACTTGCAGAAGATAGTTTGCAAAATTCAGAGGTGGAGATTTCACCCTTGAAGATGAAGATCGAACCGGAATTCCAGTTGAGTTTGATGAAAAGCTTCTTGAAGCAGCCCTTGAAGAAAATCCTGCTTTATCAGTTGAGGAATTGGCAGTGGTTCTCTGTTCAAACCATACAACTGTTCATCGTCATCTTCAACAACTTGGAAAAGTTCCTAAACTTGGAAAATTGGTGCCTCATGAATTGTCTGAAAACAACATCAAATCCCGAGTTGACATCTGCTCTTCTCTCCATTTTCGCCAACTTATTTCACCTTTTTGGATAGACTTGTGACTGGCGACTAAAAATGGATCTTTTATCGAAATGTTAAGCATCGTAGACAGTGGCTTGGTAAAGGGGAAGGACGTCAGCCACAGCCGAGAAGGGAACTTCATAGGCAAAAGGTTCTTCTTTCAATCTTGTGGGATCGCCAAGGAATAATCCACTTTGAATTCTTACCACCTAATGCAACAATTAATGCTCAAATATACTGTCAGCAATTAGAGCGTTTGAACCAAGCTTTGAAGAAAAAAAGACCTACTCTAGTGAATCGAAAAGAGGTGATGTTTCATCAGGATAATGCGCAACCTCACACAGCAAGAATCACGTCACAAAAGATCGAAGAATTTGGTTGGGAGAAAATTCCTCATCCACCTTTTTCTCCCGATCTTGCTCCTTCAGACTACCATTTGTTTCGTAGCTTACAGAATCATTTAGAAGAAACAGCTTTTGTAACACAGGAAGAGGTTAAAACTGACATTTGTGAGTTCTTCGAATCAAAGCCAAAAGAATTTTACAGTAATGGATTTAGTAAGCTTGTTAATAGATGGAAGGAAATCATAGATAATCAGGGAAAATACATTTTTGATATTTGTTTTAACAGAAAATTTTTTTATATAACAACAAGTATACACAATATAATAAAGTTGTTTAAACTTTGTGCTATGAACAGGTCAACTTGAGGTCAACCGTGCGGACGTAGGCAGAAGCATGACATTATTATTAATAGACTAACCAGAAAGCATTGTTTCATACTGAACTCTGGAGCCGATTTTAATGGGTTCAGCTCAGACTGAGAATACTTAGCTGTGATCCTCTTTTAACAGGTTTTAAAGAGAATGTAGAAATCTAATTCTAGAAGTGTCTAGTACAAGCTGTAATAGAAAATAAACAATTATTGATTTTAAATAAACATTTTTTCGGAGTTACTACTTTTTAGATTACGAATGATGCATATTGTTTGCAATAAAGTTTCACTGTGCTGTGTTTTATCGTAATACATGATAATATCAAATTGGATTGTGTAAAGTTCACAAGAAATAACAAAATCGTGCTATATCTAAAACAAAAACCTTGTATAAAATACGTTATAAATGTATTTATTTATGGGAGATTCTGTACAATTAATAACCGTATTTTGTTAATAAAACATTTCTAAATTCCTGACTACTGATAATACCTTTGTTAATTTCGAATCAGGCTTCCTTGTAAAATAATTTACTGTACATTTCTATAGTAAAATAATTAGCAAAACATATATATAACATACCTGAGTCCTGTTAGAACTACTTACCTTTATTCTTGAATACGGACCCTCTCCCTTTATTTTGAATACACATCAAACAAAATGCTTGTCCCAACTTTAGGTCAGAAAAAGTAATAGATAATTCTTTATCGCAAGAAATATTGAATATTCTAATGCAGCAAATAAAGCTAAGCGAAAAGAGGGGGTTCAATGGAGTAGTGATACAGTCAGTGGGCAGAAAAATGGGAAAATTGACGTGAATCAATAAATACATCATAAAGATGTGGCGAGATGAATTGTCAGTGATGTGTGCTGGTTTCATTGCAAACTTCGGATTTTACACATCATACTCGCATCGCTAGTAACCCGACCGGCTTCGTAAGATAACAGACCCTCATCTCGATTGCGACATTACGTGCATATCTAAAGACCTGTTCAATGTGACAGTTAATTTACACCGACTAATTGTTCTAATCCACGTATAACTCACGTATATTTAAGGATCATGTTTGTTTAAACTTAGCTCGACCCCCAAATTTAATGTTGGCTCTGACACTCCGTGGTAAGTAATTTAAATATCTTAAATTTTCTACTTGGACTGGAAAATTCCATAGGTTTTCACTTTTCAACTAAAACCATTTAGAAGCTGCTTCTGTTCTATACTAGAATCAAATACAAAGGAAAGTTTCAAAGAAATGTAAGTTATCTTCATGAAAAGGTCATTACAAATCCTGACGTAAAGTGATGGTTAACATAGGTACCTCCACGAAATTGCTAAAAAAAGAGCATAGCTTGATGAAAAAGACGCCAAACTTGCCGAAAACTAAATTTTATTGTCTAAATGCTTATGTTATTATTAAGAGGAAAGACCAAAGTTTTTTTTTTTTAATTATTTTTAAAAATTTTCCTTCTTTTTAGAACATTCTAAATTTTGATTAAAAAACTTTTTCTATTTGTATCAGCGGAACTAGTAAATAACATAGACAATTTTTAGCACGTTTTTTGGTATGACACACATTAATTTGAAAAATCGTGCAAAATAGAAATAATTATCGGATGCTAATGAAACTTTCAGGAACTATTCACAGATGATCGAAATTATTATAAATATGTTTTTTTATGAAAGTCATGGTAGAAATATTTTTTTAAATATTTATTACCCCCCCATAACTAATTTTATGAAAACGCTAGAAATTCGATCGCATCGGTTTTAGTGATTACAATAATTAAAAGCACAGGGCTTTGAGGAATGCAAATCACGTTTTTTTTTTTTTAATTGGATACGCAGTACCTGAAAATCAGCTCTGAATTGTAACATACAAAACTCAATAAAAGAAAGATATTATTTAATTTCAAATGCTTTTATTTGCTTTTAGTTGTTTTTATGAATATGGACAATATTTTTTTGAAAGCAAAAAAAAATTTTCGATGAAAAATGAATTTTAATACAATTATTTGTTATTTCATTAATTATAATAGATTTTACATTTAAAGTTGTTAAAATATTATAAAAAATTAGTTAAAAAGCCGCATCGGCTTTCATAAGTGTCCTTATGAGATAGATCTTTTTTAGCGCGCTGTAAATTGTATTATTTTGACTAATCAGAAGATCCCCAGTAATTAAGAAATGTAATTTTGTGCTTATAATCGAGCTGTAATTATAAAATACGGAAGACCAACCAGAATATAATTGTTTGCGTTATTTGAGTTAAGCATTGTTCTCCGCTGTTAAGGCCTTTTACTTTTGCGAAACACGTGTGGAGAAGTTAATTTAATTTTTCAATTTCAACTGAGAAGGGTACCTACAAGTATCAGTATCATCTTATGAAATTTATATGATCTTATTTTTATATTAATCTCAGTTACGACATTTTTCCATAAATGAAATATCAAAATTAATAATAATAAAATGAATGCAAATACAAATAACAGTAGAATGTAATAAATGTACATAAAATTATAGTATTTTATGTACAATTCTGTAAAAAATTTCATAAGAAAGGTACCTATAAATTAATTAGATACCTTTCTTAAGAAATATGAAATTTAATGTCACTCTTAACAGTTTTATTTTAATTTCTTTACAATATATATCCCATAAAGCATCATAAACGTAAAGGTGAAAGCTAAGTACAAAAAAAAAAAAAAAAAAAAATTAGATCGCTGAAAGTTTTCGTTAAAAATAACGGGGTAAATAATTTGTTCACGTAAATGTAAATTATTTCACTTTTCTCCTTCCGTAGAACAAATTAGCCTCAAGGAATTCGTAAATATATCATTCATCACATGTCAAGAGACGCGAAAGTTTATGACCTGCTTTGTTTTATTTTCAAATTACATCTTTTGGCACAAAAGCTAAGTTAAGTTTGGTTCAAAATATTTTAAATAAACATTATAATTTCTGATTTTCTTAAAATAAGTTTTGAAAAATGATAATTGATATTTAAAAAATTTCAAAGTCAGATTTCCAGTTTTTTTTTAAAATGGAAAAAATAGGTCAATTTTGCTGACTCAAAAAAACTAGATTTTAACGAAAATTTCGGACGTGCTAGGAACGATTAAAAAAATGGAAAAAAATACCTCCAAAATACTTTGACCTTTCCTCTTAATAATAAACATTTAGACGATAAAATTTTGTTTTCGTCAAGTTTGGCGTCTTTTTCATCACGCTATGCTCTTTTTTTTAGCGATCTCATGGAGGTACCTAGGTTAACACAATATCCTCAAATACATTTTATTATATTAGTTGCCCTCAGAATGTTTCTATTGAATTAATTGCTCCATAAATTATTCCTAGCGAATCAATTACTCCAAAAATATTTCTAACGTATTAGTTGTCCCAAACTGTTTTTTGGTAAAGTTAGTTTTATAACAAATTATCGGTTTTGCCATTTATAATTCATTTTTATATGTTACTATCTGCAATAATTTACGGTTTATTGGTGTATTGCAAAACAATCAAGCGATTAAAACAGTATTATTATTTTCATAATATATTATTACTAGCAGTAGAGCCCGGCGTTGCCCGGGGATGTAACAGTAAGAGATAGATCAAGTATCCACCATCATAAAGACTGAAAAATAAAATTGACAAAGATTATTGTTTAAGGTTGACGGACACACATGCCTTAATTAGTTTTTTTTTTTTTACGAATTGGTCAAACCCAAACTCAAACAAAAACATTGTTTTCAATCGTTATGAGTCTACTGATTGAATAGAATTTTATTATAAACAATTGTCTTGTAAATGGAATTTTTAAAGCATTCTGAATGTAAAAATAAAGAAAAAAGTGTGCAAGACAATAAGAAACACTAGATGCCAAAAAAAAAAAAAAAAAAATGAAGTTTTGTTGAAATTGGTTGAAAATGTAGGTAGCCTTTCTGTAATCTTTTTAGTTTTACAATTTATGATTTTTACTTATTGAATACAGTAAAAAAATTGTATATTTTGCTTGTGGTGATTCATAATTAGAATTCTGATTTGAATATATTTTTCACTCGTTGTTTCTAATACAAAAAATATTAACTTTATTTGGGTTTATTAATTATGATCTAACAAATCTTATTCATTTAGTAGCCTTCTGTAATATATAATAATCTTTTACAATTTATGATTTTTACTTATTGAATACAGTAAAAAAATTGGACACCATGTGTATTTAAAGTAGTTTCCCGTTCCGGTTATTATTTTTAGTTAGGACTTGTGTATGTTTAGATTTCATTATCTTTCCCTAAAGATAAAGAATTTATTCCGATGTTTGTATTCGTACAATCAGTAGAGATCGTTAGATTATTGTTTAAGGTTGACGGACACGCATGTCTTAATTAGTTTTTTTTTTTTTTTTTTTTACGAATTGGTCAAACCCAAACTCAAACAAAAACATTGATTTCAATCGTTATGAGTCTACTGATTGAATAGAATTTTATTATAAACAATTGTCTTGTAAATGGAATTTTTAAAGCATTCTGAATGTTAAAAATAAAGAAAAAAGTGTGCAAGAGAATAAGAAACACTACCTGCCAAAAAAAAAGTAAGTGAAGTTTTGTTTTATCGGCTGAAAAATATAGGAAATCCGCTCCCATATTTAAAGTAACCCACACACACAAACAACCCGATGTGAGTTGTCCCCCTTCCATTTTCACGATGTCTCTTAATCGTGTTTTCAAATTGATTTTGTGCAAAAACAATTATATTTTTCCCATTTTTGGCGCTGTTAGAACCACCACAAGGTAATTTTATGTACTCCTGTGAAGATTTGTTGAAATCGGTTGAAAAATGTAGGAAATCCGACCCAATATATAAACGTTACACACACACACACACACACACACACACACACACACACACACACACACACACACACACACAATCTGCGTTTTATAATAAGTAAGATTACATTATTAGTTTTACTATCTTATGAACTGTCCTTTTCAGGACATAAGAGATCCTGACTCTCCTCAGGTGTCTTTTTCTTTATCTGTGAATTTCCATGACTTTTATATTTATCTGTAATTTATTATGTTTAACACAAGATGACAAGTATCGAGTATCTAGTAAGAATCGTGCTGACTACGAAAGGATAACATGAATAGCTTGGTAACCATTATTTAACACCGAAAGCGCCCCAATATCCTTTCAGAACGTAGATTATGGCTCTCCACAACATCCCTCCAGAATGTAGATTATGGTTCTCTACAGATTTTGTTTATTATCTGTAAATTGACACAACTACTTGCGAAAGATAGATGAGTAAATTTCTGTTGCCTGCTCCATGTTTTTGAATTTAGAATGTTCTTTCTCCTAGACTGGCTTCTGTCTAAACTCGAAAACTGACTCTGTCCAGCAATTTAAGTCTTAGCTTGGGCGTTGGGAGAGACGTAATCATGCTCTCGAGCTGGCAAAATGAGTTCGAATATCAGCTGAGGTTGTTTATATTTAAGTATCAGGAATCCCCATTAAGTCAGGTAGAAATTCATATACCTGCGTCCTGTCTTAACATCAGGAGGGAGTGTTTAAACTGAGGACGGTAAGTGCGACATTGAAATCCGAGGGCGTTCTGGTATAGCCAAAGATGCATTCAAAAAACTAAGCAGAGTACTAATAAATAGGAAAACTTCGCTAGAAACAAGGAAAAGAGTACTAAATTGTTACGGGATATTTGTCCTCCTAAGTGACAGTGAGAGCTGGAAAATCTCCACAAATCTCTCTTTTCAGATGTCTTTGAACTCTGTGTCTATGCCACCCTGTGGGTGATGAACTATTTCCCGATTAACAACACCTTCTCTCACAGACAAAACGTTGCAAGCCCCACCTTACTTTATCCCTATTACTACGACAAATGATCTGATGAGCTACATTCCATAGTTCCATCAGCTCATTTCCATTCGTATATCTTATTTCACAAAACGGCTACTTTGTGGAACAGTCTCCTGAGAGGATGCTTTCTTGA
Source organism: Acanthosepion pharaonis (assembly GCA_903632075.3). Lineage (NCBI taxonomy): Eukaryota > Metazoa > Mollusca > Cephalopoda > Sepiida > Sepiidae > Acanthosepion > Acanthosepion pharaonis. The sequence goes on along the minus strand of CAHIKZ030005474.1, from coordinate 1,489,950 downwards.
TGACTACAATGTTAACTTCTTCATGTCTAGGGTCACCCGTTATATTTCCTATATATCCTAATGATGTGGGCCCAAAGTTGGGACCACGGAAGGAAAACACGGAACACGGATTAGAGGTAAGAAAGATATATTAAACAAAAAGGTTACAAAGATAGTGTAAGTGTAAGCTTACTATGTGCTAGTGTTCAATATTGGTAGTCGTACGCGGCTGATACTACGGTATTAGAATACTCTCTCTCTCTCTCTCTTTCCTCCTCTTCTCCTAGAGTGTTATATCGCATACTTTATATAGTCCTGGAAGAGTCCATGTAGGTATGTTACGGTCTCACAACACCTAATAATCTGACTTCTTATCTCATAAAACAACATTATTCAGTAAGTCTCTACCTTAAATGGCTCTTGGGCTTTGTATTAATGAAGATTTAGTAAATAAATCCTAAAATACCCGCAGGAAATATTAAAATCGAAAAGTTTTATTGCATTTCTTGATAACACGCTGACTACTTTAAATTCCCTTAATACATCCAACACATTAATGGTTTTACAGAAACGGTACTTCATTCTTTTCCACAACATTGGACCATTGAATTTTAAGAGAATCCTGACATTCTCTTAAAATTCAATGTTCCAATGTTCTATATATATATATATATATATATATATATATATATATATATATAACCAAACCACCAAAAAATTTTTTCGTGCTTATCGAAATGTAAAATAATCAATAGAATTTTTTCTCCCTTGGCTTAGCTGCAATATGGCACAAATAAAGTGTGTGCGGTCTTAAAAATGGACATTCAAAACTGTCACAAACTGGGCACGATTTAATGGTTCTCTTTACTTTCTCCAGCAAATAATACCATTCCATCGGTATTGGTTTTGTGAAAAGTACAAGGTGATGTGATACATTAGAATCATTGTTATAATTAACATTTAGTTCTTTATTTTATTATCTAAACATTTATTTTTTCCTACAAATTTTTTTTAACATTTTTTGTTTCGAAACAAACTTAATGTTTCCATTGTAAGTTTTTTTTTCCATTCATTCTTTTCAATCTTTCTTTCCTTCCTTCCTTTTAAATCTTTATTTCTTTCTTTTCCAATATTTCCTTCTTTTCTTCCTTTTCAATCTTTCCTTCCTTTTCAATCTTTTTTCTTTCCTCTCTTCTTTATTTGTCTATTTTTTACTTCCTTTCTTCATACTTTTCAATTTTTCCTTCCTTCCTTCCTTCCTTCCTTCCTTCGTTCGTTCGTTCGTTCGTTCGTTCGTTCGTTCCTTCGTTCGTTCGTTCGTTCGTTCCTTCCTTCCTTCCTTTTAAAGCTTTCTCTTTTTCTTTTTAATATTTCTTTTCTTTCTTTTTAATATTCCTTTCATTCCTCTATTTTTAATATATTTTTCCTTTTAAATCTTTCTTTCTTCCCTTCTTTTGTAACCGTTCTTTCCTTCCTTCCTTTTAAATCTTTGATTCCTTCCTTATTTCCTTTACAGTCTTTCTTTTTTTCCTTTTTTCCTTCATATCTTCCTTCCTTTTCAAACTTTCTTTCTTTCTTTCTTTCTTTCTTTCTTTCTTTCTTTCTTTCTTTCTTTCCTTCCTCCGTTATTTCTTTTTCAAACTTTCATTCCTACCTTTTCAATATTTCCTTCTTTCTTCCTTACTTTTCCTTTCTTCCTCCGTTATTTCTTTTTTCTTTCCTTCCTTTTCAATCTTTCTTTTTAATCTTTCATTCCTTCCTTTTCAATTTTTTCTTCCTTTCTTCCTTTTCTATCTTTCTTTCCTTTCATTGTTCATTTCTTCCTCCCGTCTTTATTTCCTTTTCAATCTTTCTTGCCTTCCTTTCGTTTTAAGCTTTTTTCCTTTCTTTCTTTTCAATCCTTCTTCTCTTCCTTCCTTTTTTTCCTTTTCAGTCCTTCCTTTCCTCCTTCTTCCTCTTTTCAATTTTTCTTTCTTTCTTTCTTATTTCGTGTTCAATATTTCTTTATTTCTTTCCTTCCTTTTCAATCTTTCCCTCCTTCCTTCACCAAAATTAGATTGTTATTTTAAAGACGTGAAGTTGATTGATGTAACGAAATCATTACTATAATTAAATGGGCGATGTTCATTTAGCGTGTTTGTGCGTTAACTATCACTATTCACAAGAGTGTTATAAAACAGAAATAAAAAGTTTTTAAAAAGAGAACGATGCAAGCGAGATCAGTCATTTTTTGCTGCTTCCAAAGCGGAAAAGCGAAACTTGAAGTAGGAAGGGTTGTTCATATATCAAACCGAAGATTTTAAACGACAGCAAATAAAAAGCAAAAACAACAAAAATGAAATAAATACGGGCAGTGGACAAAAAAAAAAAAAAAAAGAAGAAGAAGAAGTAGGAAAACGCTACGTTCTTCTTCTATGTGAATGTTCCTTTCAGATGTTGGCGATCCTGACTCTCCACAATTTTTTGTGTTTCTAAAAATGTTGTCCTTTTGCTATATCTCCTAAACCTTGTTTTGACATCAAAGTTTTTTAGGTAGCTTATGCACTGTTTCCACTGCCCTTCTTGCTTTCACTACGTCTCGTGGGTGTTAAATTTTTTAAGTCCTCTTTCCTCATTATGTGCACTAGAAATGTGAACTATTTCTGATGTTAAGTATAAGTCTTATTTTTGTTTCCATTTACTCTAAAACTCCGTTGTTATTCACATATTCTATTCCTGGTATTCTCAGCATCCTTCTGTAGAACAAGATTTCTGTTGTTTAAAGTCTCCTCATCATCTGTGAGGAGATTGCCTAGCATTCACTGCCATGTAAGAGGACTGACATTGCGTAACAAATCAGTACTCTTTCCTTTGCTTCTAACGAAAGTTTCTTGTTTCTTAATACTTTGCTTAGCTTTTGGAAGGCATCTTTCAATCGCTATCACAATGCGTCTTCGGATTTCGGTGAAGCACTTTTTTTTCTCTGTTAAAACACCTCACAAATAATTCTTGTACTTGGTTGATTTTGCTATCTCCAATTTGTAAATTGCATGTTAGGCTGTTCCTTTTGCTGACAACTATACATCCTTTCTGCTTGCAATTGATGTTTAGTCCTTTCTTCTTTCTTTCCTTCACAATATTCTGTATGAGTTCTAGTAGTCTCCTTTCTGTGTCAGCTATCAACACCGGGTCATCTGCATATTATGTTTTTAAGATTGTAGCCGCCAATGAATCCTGGTGGAACTTTTAATCGCCTCATTCTATAAGGGGAATGAGTCCGGTGAGAAGACATATATTTTTGTTTTACATCCCTATTCTTTGTGTATTTATTGAATTCATTTTCTATGCATGCATATGCAGGTAGTTTGATCCCAGTATAAGTGATGGATTATTCTAAATGCTTCCCAAATATGCCAAGATGTCAGCTGTTCCAACAGTTCTTTGAGATATACTTTATGAAATGTTTTTGAATAATCTTTAAAACATAGGTATACATCCTTTTTTTCATTTGTATCGGTCTTTCTGATATCATTCTGTGTATAAATTCTCTGTTATAGTGTCTTTGACGAAACATCACTGTTCATGTTCTATTTCCCGTTTAATTATACTTCGTTCTATTCATCAGAATTCGAATGATAAGTTTTGCTATACTTCTCATTGTCAGATGGAGTACACATTCATTTCCACTTGGCTTCTTAGGCAGTGATATGAAAATTGATCTACTTAGTTCTTTCACTGTTGTATTTATTATGTCAATGCCGAAATCCTCTAAAGCTGCCAGTATACGATACAATGTAAAAATCAAAAGAAATCGATGTTAAAATATAAAAGGATATAAAAACTATAAAGAGTACAAAGAAATTGTTGGAAATCAAAATGACAAGAAAGAACAATGGTACCGTGTAACCCGGATATAAGAGAGTTGTCGGGACCGGAGAAGAAGTCTCTTATATCCGGGTTTCTCTTTTATCTGGGTTTGGTCTATTTTATATACATTAACACAGGCTCTAATTTGGGACCAGAGAAAATCTCTCTTATATCCGGGTTTCTCTTATATCCGGGTCTCTTATATCCGGGTTACACTGTATGAGGTAAAACGAAACGATATGTAGTAAATCAGTGGTAATAGGAGGAAACAAGACAAAACGGTAGGATTGATTGGCGAATATACTTTTTTTACGGCTTATCAACCCTTTGTAGGTTATTTTAAGCTGAAACAAATTCTGGACTGTAAGAATAATCATTTTGTTTTGCAAATGAATATTGCACTAACATTTTTTAGAATAGCAATTATTTTTCTAGATAAAAGTGCTACTATTTAACCCATAACTAGGGGATGAGATGGATTCATATCCTTTCTAAGGGTATCTTCACGAAGGTGAATCTAAAGAACCCGACTGTAAAACGGTAGGAGGTAAAAAATTACATAAGATAATTTTAGGGGATAAAAATAACATTAGGATATCAGAAGAGTTAATGATAAAAAAGTAATAAGAAATGAAAGTAAGTGGAAGTAAAAAGCAATGGTACCAAGTAACATGGAAGGAGTTGTTATAGTGGAACCCACCTATCAGAGGTGAATGGAGGTAAGGTCAGTGGACACTGAACTATAAGTAAAAATCAAAATCTTGTTAAGATTTCCATAAGGTACAGATGCAGTCAGGACTAAGATGCAACCAGGCTATCTTTATTGTTTAATTCCTTCCCTTGATGCTTGCTGTTCTGCAATTAGAAAGTGTTGTTGGTGTTTTTTTTTGTTTTTTTTTTATCTCTCCCATCATGATTTTCAAGTTGTTGAGGGTTATTTAATATCATGATTTGTTTAATGGGGGTATATTTGAGTTTGAAGGTGGAGTTAATTTTACATTTTTGTATTGATATGTCCAGTTTACAAAAGTAAAGATTTTTCATAACACCCACCCCCAATTACAATAAGTGACATTCTAAGGGTAATGAACTATGCAATGCAGGGGCATATTGTAGTAATAAGCCATCCCAGCAAAAAAGAAACACATATATGGTATATTTTGATGTATATTTGATCAAGATTTTTGCCTAGGATAAGTGTGGTACATATTTATCTACATGTTATGGAGTGATTTCACAGTGGAGGCTTGTATTTGTACTAAGTCGGTCCTAAAATAGGTTCGACGTACAAAACGTTAAGAACTTGATATAATAGGCAATGACGCAGAGAATTCTAGTCGTGGTCGCTGATACTTTAGTATCCGACTGACGGTCGTCTGGCATCGACTGACTGAACAACTCACTGAGCGACTTCCCTCGTTACTCTTACTACTCCTAACTAATATATGTGGGAGAGTCTATTAACTATAGAATAGGTGTGTTCCACTATAAAAGGAGTAAAAAAAAAACAAAACAAGTGTAACAACTAACATACAAAGCCATAAATGTAAAACATGAGTAGAAAGCAAAAAGCGATTGAAAGGACTTAAATGCAACACGAGGCAAAAAGTTTACCAAGGCTAGTTTTCGTATTAGAAAAAAAAAAAGTTTTGTGAAATAGTAAATTAAAAATATTAGCAGAAGGTATGGTCATCAGCTAGAGGAAAAGTCCAAGATACGAGTTACAAATTGTAGATGTTAACATCATGCAAGTTCAGAAGGTTAAATATCTGGGAAATGTTTTAACAGAGAATGGAAAATGCAACACTGAAATCCCAACTAGTGAAAGATGACTTCCAAAAGCTAAGCATAGTACTAAGAAAAAGGAAAAAAATCGTTAGTGCTGGATTATATGGCAGGGAGTTCTGGACAATTTCCCTACGAATGAACAGAAATCTGGAGGCCAAAGAAATGTGGTTCAACAGATGGATAGTTAGAATTCCAGGGACGGCGCTAGTGAGCAAGGAGAAAATTTTTAAGAAAATTGCAAAAAAAAAAAAAGAACACTTATGCTCAGAATCAGAAAAGACAAAAAAAAAAAAAAAATAGACAGAAAATGAGGAGGGAAGGATTGGAAAATTTAACACTAGCAGGGATATTGAGGACAGGGGTAATAGGGAAAGGCAGCGAACCATTGTGGGACGAAGACGGAAATTAACCAAATAACAAAAAAAATGTCAAAAACCAAATAACAAAAAAAAAAAAATGTTTTCTGAGTGAAGGAATTGCGCATTGTTCCAGTTTTAAAAAAATGCTTCGAAAATATTTAACATTTTTCAATCAACAGGTCGCATTCCCGCCAACGATAAAAAAATGCTATGTGATCTCTCTGAAGGGTATTTAAGCAAAGTTTCTAGACAGACAAACCAGTAAAGAGAGACAATCGGCAACACGTGACAACAGGTTACAACGCTCGACTTACATCAAATTCCTTTACACTGTCAACCGTCTTCCTCACCAAGCTACGGGACACTTACATTTTCCTCCTCACTTTCTCTCTCGCCTCTTCCTTCTCGCCGATATACACGAAAAAATCGCATTTATTTCTTATTTGTTTTCATTTGGAAAACAACTGCAAGGAAAGGACTGTAGCCTGACAATTATAATAACTTTAACACAAAAACTAAGAAAAAATTAGCTGTAAAAAAAAATACGAAAATAAATATATCTTATATATTTATATTTAAACACCCTTTTCGCCTTTTTCTTTGTTGTGGGCGGATTCAAATCCGCAACACCACCTACCCGACGAGCTTGTGTAAATGGGGAGCGGGTAGCTTAGCAAAAGTAGAAAAACTGCTAACGGCAACAAGGAATAGGATGTTTGGAAGAGCCATAATCACAGATGACCTGAAAGGGACGTGGCACAGAAGAAGATGGTTAAAAACTTTTTAAAAAATGTCGTTATTCAGAAGAAGTCGAATTTCTATTCAATATTACAATTTGTTTAATTGAATTTCATCACCAATATCCTCTCAACAAAGCAGAGAATAATGAAATAAAATTAAATTGATGAAAACATGAATTTCATTTATTGCTTTCAGTGAAAAAAAATGATGCGTAGTTAATCAGATTCTAAATGTCGAATTTTATTGGTTGGACAAAAATTGCAATCATATATAGTTATAGGAAAAAGTGAATGTGTAGAAATTTGAATTTTTGTGACGATGTACTAGTACCAAGTATTGATTCTTTCAAATTAACATCTCTTTGTTGCTGTTGTCATAAGGTTTCGGATAATGTATCCTCAGCATTCCTCGGATGAATTTCCAATGCAGTTTTCTTCAGGAAATTGTTTATTAATTCCATATGAACTACTCATTCTTTGATTTCTGTCGTATGTGGTGTTTTGAGAAATTTTGATCTCATAATGGGATGAGTGACGTTGTGATGGCGTTAATGTAACGTTGCCATCAACTATTTTTTTCGTTTCACGCTGACTGCTAATTCCCAAAGGTTGTCACAATATTATGGTAACGTTGCGAAGTGCTGAGGCTGAAAAATTACGCATTGGTCAATTATAACATCAGAATATTTTTCTTCATTAATAATGTACAGAAAAAGCTATGAGAACTTTGTCACATTTTTTTGAAATTGGGAATCACTAACAGAGATGAGAAATGTTCTATCTTCTTGGAATTTATAACCAGTTTTCTGCTAATATAACTGTAGTATCGTATACAAATTAGATAGACAAGTATGAATAGAGAACAACTGGCGAACATAGGGGTTATGCCTAGGAAACCCGGTTGCTATTCAGGACACAGAGAACTTTACTACGACTAATATTACGCAGATATATGCAAAACATAACACTAATGTTAGACTGCAAAATATTTACAACGTTAGAAAGAACGTTGTGTACACATTGTTAGAATTCCATAGACACCTCCCCCAAAAAAGAACGTTAAAAAAAAAACGTTTGCAGAAACATTGTAATAATGTCATTTTGTTATTTGGAAATTTCTCTCTGCTATCTTAAATAGCATAGCGTGAAGAAACAATTATCATTACTCTAGGGAAACCCTATTCTAAACCGACAGGACTTTTCAAGATTAAATAAGTATTTTTCTGTCATTCCTAGTGAAAATCTCTCGCAAGTCTGAGAATTCTAAAAACAATATACTTATAAATTATGCCAATTGCTTATTCGCTTTACGCCATTCAGGAAAAAATTAATAGAAAATTCGAATAGTGAGGGAAACCTGAACTTTATTATCATCATGATGGTACCGAATCGTCCATTTTTCAGAATTTATATTTATCCAGTTTAGCTTCGTATCTTACAAGTTCACATATGCATCACTCAGTGAGCATCGAAAATTCAATGAGACTAACTTATTTATCAATTTAAGTAATCGATATTTGCTCAGTTTAGCTTAGTACGGACTAGGCTAAAAACATTGTGCATCTATTCAAGAATATACTTATTTCAATGTACATTGTTTGCCCAACTAGCTGGCTGATATTTGCCTCGCAGCTAGGCTGCACTTTATTTAAAAGTTTAACTTAGTGCTGCATAAAGGCACCCATCGAGGCTAGAACATAGTTCACTTGTTAAAATCGCGAGGAAAGTTTGCTTAATCCTGACCAATTGTGAGACATATAAATGCATTCATTTTACTTTAGTAAGACACCCAGACACAATGAGGAACGGGTTTTGACCAAGATAAAAATTGCTGCCCACATGTATGAGATCTCAGAGATGGAAAATACCATTCTGCTTTATATTATACCACGTTCTTTGAGTTTTATAATGTAATAGATTAGAATGAGAATTTATGGATTTCAAATGAACCACAATGCGGGTTTGTAAACTCTTTTTTTTACAGAATAATAAAAAAAAACATGTGTAGTATGGTTAACTGAATGAATTGATCATCCTATAAATGTTTAATAGAGAACTTAAAAGAAAATAGTCGACCATTTTGCGGAGGATGTGGAGTAGTAGAGGCATCATGGGGTCCGGTATTATGCTGTTGAAACTCTACATCGCCTCTATAGTGTAGGAATGATAGCAAAACGCGTTGAAAAATATTCTGGACGGACATAGCTCCTTTCAGAATATTCACGAGTCAGATTTGTATTTTGCGGGACATCACACTACAATGTTAGTGGTCTGGCTTGTGCCATCGACGGTGTTGACGCTCCTGGTGCCACGTATTCTCTGATCGGTATTGTGAATACCGCGTGGTCCGAAAGTTTCGCCTTTGCAATATGTTGATCTGTGTGAGTGCCCATAGTACGTACCCATCCAGAGCCTCGCCTCGGAGTGTGAAAATACTCATTTGACCACCGTTGTCAACATCGGAGCACCGCCGACGCGTCATGCTCAGCGTATGTAGCAGATCTCTGAAAAGACCATACAGCCTACCGTAGACCCACATTCCAACCTCTCTCAAACAACTCTAATTGAACAAAAGAAGAACTTTTGCGTTTCTGTGGCATGAGCCCTAGGTTCTTTGCACCACACTGAAAGCTATTGTGGTCTGCATCGACGTTCAAATCTGACACAGTGCGCTGATATGAAAGTTACTGCACTGAAATCATAGCTCTATACAGATTCCTATTACTATCTGCGAATTGTCATGAATTCGTGCGAAAGATAGTGAAGATTTTACTTTGCTTTCACCACGGTTTGTATTTAGTTCTTTTATGCTGATTTTAACTTAAAGCTAGAGAACAAAGCCTAACAAGCTATTTAACCCATAGCTGGGGCGGTCTGAAAACACTCACCAGAAATTTGAACTCTACTAGCCGATACCATTTCTCGTAAACCCAAGATGAAAATCGGCATTGTCTTTTAGTGTGTTGCAATTTAATTTTTCGTCACTGTATCCTCTAAAATCCTCTGGCTAATTTTACATGCATATATACATACATACATACATTATAAATACAGCAATTTTCTAAGCCGAAAGTATAGAGCACCCAGTGAGGATCGATCTCACTACTTAGTTGTAATTGATTTAATGAAAAAAAGCTTGTTAACCAAATCACCACGTCGAAGTGTCCCATATATATATATATATATATATATATATATTTTTTTTCTTAATTATCTGCTGATTTTACAGTGACTTGGCATATTATATTGTTCTGCAAGCAGTTGCCGTTTAGGGGACATTCTTCCTTTGCTCTTAAGCAAGAAACAGACTGTTGCCCCTAGGTGTTGACCTCAATTCCCACTTTATATATATATATATATATATATATATATATATATATATGCGTGTGTGTGTGTGTGTGTGTGTGTGTGTATGTGTGTGTGTGTGTGTGTGTGCGTATTTCGATGAAAACGATTGAGAAGGCACTGCGATTAAATTTTTTATTGCAAATTATTTGAATAGTTGTTACGCACTCTGAAAAGAAAATACTTGTACAAGCGCAAGAAAAAAGTGCATAAAAACTAAATCGCAGTTCCTTAACAGTCATATCCAACGAAACTTGTATAAAAGAGGGCTTGCTTCCCAAATACACACACACACACACACACACACACACACACACACACACACACACATATATATATATATATATATATATATATATATATATATATATTAATTGTAACAGCAAAATTGCTCAATTGTTAGATTAAGTTTTGAACCATTGTATCTTAGAATTGTTTAAAGATATCTTACTGGAATTCTACGAGATGTTTATAACACTATTAGACTCTACTTTGAACAATAAGAATATATAATTACTCTTTAATCTGAAATGAAATATTGAAATGAAGTTTATATATATATATATATATAAAACATTAGGCAGCATATGATTTACATACAAGAATTAATCACACATCGAATTAATAAGAAGTATCAATGCGATTATTGGCGACATCCGTCACTAGAAAACATAATATATGCATTAAAATCCTGTTCATCCATAGTGCGACTTTTGATCCTTGAAGAAAAACTTGTTGTCTGTAGTTTTTCAGTTTATTCGATGTTAAAATGCTAGTACTTACGGAGGGTCTACCATCCATCATCAGGCATGTGTTGTTTTTTTTCTTATAAAATCAAAAACTTGAGACGATATATCTGTATGTCGACCGAAAGATGTTTTTTGAATATCTGCTATTATTGACAGTTGTAAGATCTCGGAACGTGCAAGGACGGAACGCTAAGTTTTTCAAAATTTTAAGTGAGAATTTTATTTAAATATTTCTTGTGATGTGTTAAATCCACGTATTCTATTTTTACAAGTGTATTCAGTTTTTATGTCATGAACTAAGTATATAGTTCAATAATATAATGTAGTGTCATAATAGTAATTTTTTTATAGGAATTTTTTTTACTGCGGATCGATAGTTTTTAATAAACATAAAAACATTAGGCAGCATATGATTTACATACAAGAATTAATCACACATCAATTAATAAGAAGTATCAATGCGATTATTGGCGACATCCGTCACTAGAAAACTACAGACAACAAGTTTTTCTTCAAGGATCAAAAGTCGCACTATGGATGAACAGGATTTTAATGCATATATTATGTTTTCTAGTGACGGATGTCGCCAATAATCGCATTGATACTTCTTATTAATTCGATGTGTGATTAATTCTTGTATATATATATATATATATATATATATATATATATATATATATATATATATATTCTAGTATCATTGTTCAACTTATTCAAGATGATGTTCGCCCTCTCTAACCTTCTATCTTTCTGCACTTGAGTAACAAGTTGCCTCACAAGTTTCACGTATGATTTCCTTTTCAAATCTTTTTTCATTGCTCTTTGAACTGTCATAGCTGAAACTTCTCTCTTACGTGCCAAACGTCTTATGGATTGAGTTGGATTTTCCCAATTGATATCATTAACTCTAAGTTGAAATGATGATCCCTCTTCAGCTTGTGAGCTCCTGATCTAGTTTTCCTCTCTACTGTTCCCTCTTTTTAAAATTTATTCACCGTTCTTTTGATGGGTCATGAATGAAATTTGAAGACGGAAGCCAGAGTATAAATGCTGGTACCATTATTGAACGCTTGAATGATCTTTCTCCTCTCACCATTGCTCAGTTAGTTCTGACACAAATCATTTTTAACCTGCTTTATTTTAGCTGAATAACTCAAAGAACTTTTCATTGATTCTGATGAAAAATGGTGTCAAGATGGCTAAACGTCTTATCTAAAAAAAGAAACTACTAGTTTAGTAGTTTTTTGTTTTTTTTTTAGATATTAAACATTTTGTGGGATGGATAGTTATGCTTTTAAACGACTTGGACAATTTTGCTCTTACATCCGGAGTATATATTTAGTATTTTCTTACGCCAATTGTAAGCTTAAGAAAAATGTCAATTTGTGGCAAACCGTTATTTCTATCTGTTAACAATGATAACAATGGGTTTCTTTATTTTTTAGTATCTCTAACGCTTATGTTCTTAATTGGAACAAGAAATCTTAGGAAAAAGAGAACACAAAACATTAACAGTAGTTATAAATTCCTGGAATAAGTTATCCAGCAAGAAACACAATGCCACAGTTTGATACTTGCAGGTGTAGCTCAGTGTGCGAACACAAGAACATATACCAGTAACATGTAGATACTAAAATTGGAATCTAAAGCGTTGATAGTCGTGATTATTTTGTTTTTTTCCTATAGTTCACTAAATACATAGTCCAGGAGTCACTTAATGTAGAGTGTTACTGAATGAGGTGTGTGATATAAACGTAAGAGGAAGTAGGAAGTGATGATTGTGAGAATATGGCGGATAGATAACAGTTGACCCCTAGATTTGAAGAGATTAAGATTGTAGTATTCAGGGAAGCATCCACACGGGAGTGCGCCACAAAGTAGCGGGTCTTAGGAAGAAACTTTCGGAGTTGAACGCCCTTCATAGGGATTACGCATGGGAGGAGACCGATCCGATTCAACTTTGTGGCCGTATCAATACGGGTTTTGTCCGTCAAGGTCTCAGCTGGTGGCACTAAAGAATGGAGCTTTTCTGAATATTTCTCATGGAAGTAGCGATAGGGTCGAGGTCGAGGTCGAGGTCGAGGTCGAGGTCGAGGTCGCGTACAAGACTTGAAAGTGATGATTTGGCCAAGATACTTTTATACTTTTTATTCACTACGAAGTTTTAGAGAAAATGGATGCAAAAAAAAGAAAAAGACACAAATTTCTAGGTCAACTAATGAAGAAATAGGGCTTGGAAAGTTCGACACTCACAACACAGATTGAAGGTAACAGGGACAGGGAAAAGCAGCGCATAAATCCTGCCTAACGATCTCCTGTAAATCGTTGGTAGAACAGGGATTAGGAACGATGGCAAAAAAGGACAAGGAATTGTGGAGAGGCATGATCGCCTATCATTCTGAAGGGACACGGCACATAGAAAAAGAAAAAAAGTTGTTCATTTAATACAAGACGCAATAAGCACTCAAGGCAAAGGATTATTGAATGAAAATCTAAGTGTATATTATGAGGATATGGAGGATAGATAACGGTTGACCATATACATAAAGATGTTAAAATCATAGTGATTGGGAAAGCATCCTTTTGGAAAGTTTAAAGATGGGCTTTGAGAGACCTCCTCTTTAACAATTGAATGCAAATGGAATGAGGAATCGATTCGGCAGTCATGTGGGACTTGCTCTTTACCAATGGAATACGAAGGGAATGAGGATAAGTATGTGTTATGGCGGGTCCTAGCTGTGACGGTCTGAACTGGTTAATAGTCTATCTGCATTTTTGATCTGATCTGACTCTTGTAAAAATAAAGCATGGTACAATGAATCTGATATAACCATAAGAATTTGTATAAATAAAGTAAAAGGAGCTTCGTTTTATGTGCGTGTGGAATATCTAAAATATATTCTTGTCTTGACTGCATGCTGGTTTGTTATTTGATTATTTTAAGACTGCTCCCGTTGCTGACGTCATCCACCTACCACCGTTTCTATCTTACATGCCAACATGAACAATAACAGAAGAAATAGTTTAACCCGTGATTCATTCATGAACTAAGCGGCTTTAGAATCTGAGAACTATGTTAGTGACGCAATCAGCCGTTGAAAAGGCATGATATTGAAGCGAAATACTTATCAAGAACGAGTCTGGAACTTAATTCAACCTACCAGCATATATCATTTCAAATCGACGATCAATCGCTACACGACATATCCTTGTAATCCTCACTTCCTCCTCTTGCGTCCATACATCAACCTCGTTCACTAACACTTTACCTTGTGTGGCTTTTGAGCCTTGTATTGGGTGAATGTTTATCAAAAAATATTAGTATCAAACATATATATTTAGAAAAAAAATACGAAACATCGCATAAGTGTGAAGAAGGAATTAACCTTTTAACGCCAATTGTTTCACTGGTAGAATATATTTTAAGACTTTTTTGGCACCTCAAGGCGGTCTTATGGTTAGCAAGCTTGTCTCGATAAAACAATTACGACTGAATAGTGAGTTCGATCCTCACTAGGTGCCCCCTTATTTCGGCCTTGTGCTACATCTAAGCTACGCTTGGAAAATCTCTATATTTTAAGGCGAGAATTAATATTTTTACTTTTTATCTATAATATACACAGAGAATATTAAGTAACAATATATGCTTACATATAGCGTTAAAATTAAAATAAAATGTATGACATATCATTGTGCTGAAATGCAATTTATGACTTATCATCGTGTTGAATTACAATTTATGACTTTATACTGACTTTCATCAAATTTTGTAACCATGTCCGGGCACTAAAAGGTTAACTTGAACAAACCAAAGTTAGGAATAACAGCTGAAAGTATGGATTTTACATCAGGCTACAGATATAACTAGATATATTATCTTCTGTGTCTCATCCTTTCAGGGCATAGGCGATTATGGCTCTCCGCTACTTCCTATCCCTTGGGGTCCTTAGCAGTTTTCTATTTTTTCTACGGATCCCTTACCCCCGTTCCGTTCCCGTTAACACAAGCTCGTCAGGTAAGTGGCTAGACACATAGGGAAAATTAGTGAACGTTCCCTATATCTCTTGTCCTTAATGTGCCCTGTGAGGGTTAAGTTTTCTAAGCTCTCTTTCCTCATTAAGTGGGTTTTTTTCGTATGATTTTCTTTTAGAATTTCCTTGTTGCTTACTCGCCTCGCTAATGGGATTCTCAGTATTCTTCACTAGAACCCGATTTCTTCTGCCTCGAGTTTGCACCTCAGCCATGGGGAATTTGTTCAGCATTCA
Organism: Acanthosepion pharaonis; assembly: GCA_903632075.3. NCBI lineage: Eukaryota > Metazoa > Mollusca > Cephalopoda > Sepiida > Sepiidae > Acanthosepion > Acanthosepion pharaonis. The sequence continues at coordinate 1,474,879 of CAHIKZ030005474.1, read as the reverse complement.
CTGCCATCTAAAAGAATGGATATCACAATCCAACACTCATTTTTGTTTATAATTAAATCTTTCCGTTTCTCAGTACGTTGCTTAGCTTTAGGAATGCCGCTTTCGCTCGTCCAATGCCTGTTCGAATTTCTGTGTCGCATTTTCCCTGTCCTGTTAAAACACTTCCCAGATATTTAAATTTCTGTACCTGCGTGATGTTGACAACGCCATTTTGAAACACGCATACTTTATGTCTTCTTGCAGTTAACAGTCCTTTCTTCTAGCTTTCTTCTACTATCCTATCTAGAAGATCCTTTAGATTTATTTCCGATTTAGCCATCCGACTCAATTAGAGGCTGTTAGAATTCGTAATCCGCACTGGTCCAAACTGAATAGAAATAAAGCAGCAGGACCAAGCGTAATTGTAATATAGACGCTGGACACCTCAGACAATTTCGGCATTAGACAAGACCACAGAAAGAATAAATGAAATTTACAACAGTGGTGATATACTGGAAGACCTAGGTAGATCTATTTTCATAGCACTGCTTGAGAAGTCAGGTATAAATGAATGTGAATTCCATCTAAAAATCAGCTTCATAAGGACGAAGCTTATAATCTGAATTCTAATAAATAGAAAGCGCTGTAGAATCAAACCAGAAATAGACTGTCAGGGAATTAGCTGACTACGATCTCTGAATTCCAAAACATGACTCTTACATTTTTTAAGACTTGCCTTTGCTGGGATCGATCATCAGCGTATGCTTCCGTTAACCTGAATCCGGACATGAAATAATAATAATAATAATAATAATAATAATAATAATAATAATAATAATAATAAAAAACAAGTACAGACTTTTACCGTCCTTTCATGGAAACCAAAATACCCATCTCCTCTGCTTGCATATTATTATAATATGTACCTCCACGAGATCGCTAAAAAAAGAGTATAGCATGATGAAAAAGACGCCGAACGTGACGAAAACAAAATTTTATCGTCGAAATGTTTATGTTATTATTAAAAGGAAAGATGAAAGTATTTTTTACATTTTTTAATCGTTCCTAGTACGTCCGAAATTTTCGTTAAAAATCTTGTTTTTTTTTTGAGTCAGCAAAATTGAATATTTTTTTCCATTTTATAAAAAAAATAATCGGGTTGTAATCACTAAACCCGATGCGATCGAATTTCTAGCGTTTTCATAAAATTAGTTATGGGGGGGTGTAATAAATATAAAAAAATATTTCTGCCATGACCTTAATAAAAAAAACATATTTATAATAATTTCGATCATTTGTGAATAGTTCCTGAAAATTTCATTAACATCCGAGAAGTATTTTTATTTTTGCAAGATTTTCCAAATTAATGTGTGTCGTACCAAATAAAAAAAATAAGTAAAAAAAAAAAAACGTGCTAAAAATTGTCTATGTTATTTTACTAGTTCCGGTGATACAAAGAGAAACAAGGTTTTTTTTAATCAAAATTTAGAATGTTCTAAAAAGAAGGAAAAAGTTTAAAAAATAATTAAAAAAAACTTTGGTCTTTCCGCTTAATAATAGCATAAGCATTTAGACGATAAAATTTTGTTTTCGGCATGTCTTTTTCATCACGCTATACTCTTTTTTTAGCTATTTCGTGGCGGTACCTACATATATGTACTATTCTGGAGAACCCGATGTCGTCTCGTGAATCCCCGCTGTAATGTAAAGACTTAACATTTGTTTATGTGTTTGTGGGTTATGAACCCTCTAGGAGTCAGATAATAACTTTACACCATCACATAGCCATGTTATATATATATAATGAGTCATTTTTCCAACCATAAGTAATTGTTTTCGAATGTGAACAAATATTTTAGCTGTTTGACTTTTGTTGTAGCGTTTTTGATCTTTATTCTCAACTCTTGAATTCGCACCTTCTACTCTTGGAAGTTTGTCTCGAATACGGAGCTCTTTATTGATTACACCGAAGAAGTCAAATAACAGGTGTCGCTCTGATTTAGTCATAGAGTTACATTTTTCATTACCCTATGTTTATTGGAACGGCAGTATTTTTTTTAATACGTAACTGAAATATAATTAGAAGCTTATTCGTTATTTCCCAGGAATGCTGATTGCTTATGGAGGGTTATTGAAATGGGGGAAAGAGTGGGGACTAAAATGTTCATCAGCTGACTGTGAACGTATGATGCTAGTGATGTAAAATCTTTCATGCGTTAATGTCAATTCTTATTAATAACTGTATTATTTCTTTCATTGTAATTTGACATCTGACTGTTTAAAAAAAACTGCTTACCTTGTTTGATAAAAAAAAGTCAACAACAGCAAATATGTCTTCATCATTAATGCGATACTGGTTCCCAACCAAGAGTTTTTTTCATTTTGGGGAAAAGATTATAGTCAAATCTAGAGAATAGGGAGAATGATCAAACAGTTCAAAGCCACAGTCACATATAGCAGCCATTGAAACCAAGGACTTTTGTGATAAAACATTGTTCTGATGAAAGCAGACGGCTTTCGTCAGTTTTCCTGGGTATTTGTCCTGGACTTGATAGCCCTTCATAACTGCCTCATTATGTTGGCATAGTACTCTCCATTGATGGTGTGCCCGTTTTGATCATACCTAATAGACACAATGCTTTTTGTATCCCCCAAAACCTTCCCTGTAGATGAAACGACCTTGGACTTCTTTGGAGCAGATTATGAAGGTTTTTTCGACAACATGGATTGTCTCTGGCTGTTGATGAGCTCAACACTCACCCTGGGTTAGTAAACATTCAAGGAAACCAGCTGTAACTGCCTCAAACAATGTCAGATTTTTCCGTGATAGGATCAATCTGATGTGCTTTTGATTAGGTGTCAGAAGACACACCGAACAGAAACCTTCATTATTCTAAGTTCATTGTGCAGAACATTCTCAACTCTCTCACGGGATATGCTAATAGCACTAACTATTTGATTTATAGTCAATCGCCTGTCATTCATCGCCATGTGGGGAACACGTTTTTCCTCAGTGGTAGCAGTTTCAGTGAGTCCCGACCTTTGGGTCATCTTCAGAATTCTCTCTCCCCACTCCTAAATTCAGCTGCCCTCTTTTGCACTGTTGATGAACATCATCTCATAATGTAGCAACCATAGCTTAAGAGCTAAATCCTTTTTTTCTGCAGATATTTAATACCCACCTCCCCATGATGTCAAATTTTGTTATTTTTCAAAAGAAGTCACTACTAGTTAATTTTGAAGTCTTCCTTGAACAGTCAGATCTCAGTTTACCTGGATCGAAACAATGCAGTTATTAATAAGAGCTGAAATTAATGCATGTCAGATTTCACAGTTTTAGTATCACTTCTTCCTAGTCAACATATGAACTTTTCAGTCCACCCTCGTATGTAAAACAACCTGCATGTTAAATATATAAACAAAAAAAGTAAAAAAAAAAACTAATGGCGACAATACGTCATGTAAAATGTTCGGACAACGTGAGAATATTTTTTAGTTCTAAAAAATTAGCGATAGATTTTCACAAAACATGACCAAAAAAGCTAGCTTGGTATATATAAACTTTGCAAATACTGTGTGAAAGTAGAGAATAGCGTTTCATTTGGTATCATTTATCGGTTAATGTTTGGGAAAACCTAATTACTCTAATGAACAGTAAGGGGCGTAACTATCACGTGGTCAAGTGATCAGATGACCATCTAATAAGCTTAAAGCGGTCAACAATTCCCTACTTCCGGTGCTATCATTTCCGGGCAATTAACTCAATATTATTACACAAACATTCTGCTGTTTGAATTCACTAATCTCAGCAAATTAACTTCCGATTAAAATGACAAAACTGAGCAAAGAGCGCACACAAATCTTGATTGATTTTCATACTAGTATCCCCTGCTAATTTAATGTCCTAGCTATGGTTTGCATTAAAACTCTTCCAACCTATAATGATTGCTTTTCCAATATTCATTAGAAAGGACATTATTTACAGTCTGACTCATTTTGTAGTTATCATCACTGTTATTATTAAGCGTTCTACTCTCCGGCGTTTTTCAGGTGTCTTTTCAAACTTAACCCTTTATATAATCTACAGAGATAGATTGTTCTTCTGTTATCAATGTCTATGGATTTGTCATCTTGCTTTTAGTACTGTTCCCTTATTCCTAGGCTTATTTCCACTGATTCTGAGTCTATACTAACCAGCCCAGGGATTGAACCCTTTAAGCCAGGGGTCGGTAACTCATTCGACCCCGCGGGCCGGATCGTGTTATAATGACGGGTCGTGGGCCGGACGAAGGCCATTAATGAAAAATTAAGGAAAATTACATATGCAGACCCCTGTCAACCTAAATATTTAAAACCATAATGAAAATAAACATTGAGAAATCAGAAAAACAAAACAAAATCTATAATTAAAAAACACCTAACAAAAATTACTTTTCCTCAAGGAACGACAAAATACTTCAAAGTGAAAAAAATCAACCGAAGTGAAATGGATGAAATTATGACGTGTAGGTTTGAAACTGTTATGGAAAATTGTTCCACAAACAAACCACACACACACACATCAAACAAAAACGAAGCACATATACTCATACATACGAGTACAAATAGTTGCAAACATATGCACTTACGTACGTACACATGCGGTATCATCCACACATTCATGAGGCATGTATGTATAATGCGCGTATCTTTAACTGTCTTTAGATTTCTGCTACCTCGCATGTCAGTCCCTCCCTGGCCTCTTTCACTTTACCGTTCCTTTCGCTTCTGTTACCTTTTAAAGTAGCCAAGGGTCATAACAAATATGTATCCATTATTTGACATTAAACGTAGGCAACGAAACTTGGTAAAATAAGTATCATGAAAGATAAGTGGCAGTCTAATATTTTAGTGCACTGAGATGTGTAGACATTCTATGGAAAATGACATATAACAAATTTCATTTGAAGGTCGTCTCTCATGTTAAAAATAGAGTCATTGGTAATCAGGCTCGCGGGTTTCCGACCCTTGCTTAAAGCTATTGTCCCGTAGAACAACCCTGAAGACTATAAGATTAAAGTTTTGGTTCATTAATTTGGTGGCATAGTAATTGTGAGTTTAATCCCTGAGTCGGAGACTGACTCAATGGAAAGGTGACGAATAATAATTGGGTATAATTTAGTATTTCATTTCTGGGACTAATTGTCACTATTCTTTTATTATTTAGAAATAATATTAGAGCGAACTAATAAAAGAATAGTGACAATTACTCTCAGAAATGAAATACTAAGTTATGAAAATTGGTACGAAGCTATCATCAAAACCAGTGAATATAAAAGGCCCCAAAAGTACACCACTATTATCCTTTGGGGCGGTGGCGAGTTGGTTATACATGTTTTACTGTCATCTAGTGGTCATGAGTTCAATTCTTTGTAGCGAGGCAGCAATTCAGCAGGACCGAACAATAACTGACATCCCAGGGACCAAATATCACAATAATCATCTGATGATGACCAGAAGGCTTCTAGGTCGAAACATCGTGTTCTATATTAAGCAAGAATAATAATAGAGCAGTACTAAAATAACGATTAGCATAGACGAGATATCCCTAGAGGTGGAACGAGAAGGTTATGCTCGAAATTCTGAAGATCACCCGAATCGATAGACAATTAAAAAGGCCGGAGATCATAACGATCGAAACGTTATGATAATAACGATAAACATGTGGACATTAGTATGACTGCAAATAACTTATCAAATAAATTCAGACAGAAAAAAGACAGGGCATGTTAGCACCGACAATGGTCATCGATCATTGCCTCAAGCAAAATTTGAGTATAATGATTAGAAATATATTTCATTGCTTTACTTTTTCTGTTAATTAACTCTGGGAAAATTTATTGGTGCAATCTAAGAGAGAGCGAGCGAAAGAAAGAGATAGATAGATAGATAGATAGATAGAGAGAGCGATTCAAATGAAAACATTTAATTGATTCGTTTTTTACGTCTTATCAACCTTTTGCAGGTTACTCAAAACCAAAAAATATATTTAGATTGTAAGAAGTCTTATTAATTAATCCATAGTTTGGGGGAGAAGAGGTAGATTTATATCTATCCCAAGGCCATTTGTGCGAAAGTGAATATAACGAATCCAACTGGAATTGAAACGCGGCTGTCGGGTTAACAATTCCGAGTCACTATCCATTACACTTCCCCGCACATCCATGCTTACAGCACTTGGTATTTCCAAGCGGTTACCCATCAAGGTACTGAAAAGCTAGACGCTGCTTAACTTCAGTGACCGTACGAGGCTGTCTACTCCCGCATAAGTGACTGAAAACACCAACAAGCACAATATTTACCGCATGATTTTGAATTGGATTCAGAAAAAAACAATATCAGTCTGTATTTAGACTTGAACGAATGTTTAAAATGGGAACTCCTGGCATATTTGGAACTGTGTACAAAAACTGCACTTCCTCTCTGGGTTCACCTCAGACACCCTGGATTAAATCTAGCAGTACCTCTCATTCTCCCGAATATCTTGGGATATCGACCTTCTCGAGATCAAGCACACTCTACTTCATTTTTTCCCGATGGGATTTAAATGGACCCAGTAGAATCTATAATAATCATTCATCTTATTGGAGTTCCAATAGTCGGGAGGTGACAATTATTCATTTTTGGTATTATTCCAACCGCCCTGTTATTAAATATTTTGGAAATTTCCTCAGACTTCTTAGTCTACGAATATTCTAGGAAAAAGCCTTTCATTACAAACAATTATAAATAAAATTCCAGCCACCACTTTTGTTCCAACAAGTCCGTCTATTTGAAACATAAGTGCATATTCACAAATTTTGAGAGTTCATGAATAAACAAAACAGGTTAGATTTAGTTTCCAGAATTACATTACGTCGCAAGTGAAGCGATACTGAACTGGTTAAAATGAAGGAAACGACTTCAGATGGTGAGCAGCAAAGGATTTATAGCCAAGGATACTTTAGCGAAGTCATCAATACGAAACAATCAACGAGAAACGGCAAACAAAGAAAATAAATCCTTCAAAAAGGTGTGATCATTATATTCGCAATAGGGAAGTCATCTTTGCACTAAAAAAAAGAAGAGATTTGGATTGATATATCGATTTCCCATTGATCATCTTAATTATTCTTCAACGCACGAGAAACATTTCCGAATTGGACAGGTACTACTTCGATCAATAGATAATTGGTCAACCACATAATTCTCATACGTATCAATAAACTATCCGATGCTCACCACATCGACGCTTTTAAAGTTGACCAATGGCTGGTTTGATTATCTGATAATCGATGATCCCTCTTTATCCAATTTATTCTTCTTGTATACGAAAATTTCAGCAAAGAAAGCATCCTTAGATTTTAATTACCAGTAATTATTGCCTATTAATTATTAATTGAAAGATAAACGGTCTTTTTTCCGGTTACCCTAGCAGCAGAGGAACTTTCAATCTTGACCCCAGAACAGAATCCCTTTTGAGTAAACTCTGGTCTGCTGCTGCCACAGTAATAGCGACAGAGTAGGGAGAGGCTAGCAACGTTTCGTCTGTGAGACAAGGGGACTACAGGGTGGAGATTAATTCAACATTTACATGACAGCGTAGTACCTTTTGAACTATCAGGTCATCCCATAAGTTCTATCCGAATTTTAACTTTTTGTTAAAATGAACGAAATTTAAAGAGTATTTTATAATGTCTAATGGAGCTGAACATTATTTTTATGTTTAGATGCATTTAAACTGATCAAATTTTATTTCAGAGAACAATAAAATTAAATTTTGTTTGATTAAAACCTTGCTAACATGGAAGTACCCAAGAATCATTTGAGGCACATAATGCTTTATAAGTTCAAGAAAGGAAACTCAGCAGCCGAAGCGGCTAGAAACATTCACTCAGTTTATGGAGAGGAATGTGTGAATGAAAGAACTTGCAGAAGATGGTTTGCAAAATTCAGAGGTCGAGATTTCACCCTTGAAGATGAAGATCGAACCGGAATTGGCAGTGGTTCTCAGTTCAAACCATACAACTGTTCATCGTCATCTTCAACAACTTGGAAAAGTTCCTAAACTTGGAAAATGGGCGCCTCATAAATTGTCGGAAAACAACCTCAAATCCCGAGTTGACATCTGCTCTTCTCTCCATTCTCGCCAACTTATTTCACCTTTTGATAGACTTGTGACTGGTGACGAAAAATGGATCTTTTATCGAAATTTTAAGCGTTGTAGCTTGGTAAAGAGGAAGGACCCCAGCCACAGCCGAGAAGGGGACTTCATGGGCAAAAGTTTCTTCTTTCAATCTGGTGGGATCGCCAAGGAATAATCCACTTTGAATTCTTACCACCTAATGCAACAATTAATGCTCAAATATACTGTCAGTTTTGAACCAAGCTTTGAGGAAAAAAAGTCCTGCTCTAGTGAATAGAAAAGAGGTGATGTTTCATCAGGACAATGCGCGACCCCACAAGCAAAAATCACGTCACAAAAGATCGAAGAACTTGGTTGGGAGAAAATTCCTCATCCACCTTATTCTCCCCATCTTGCTCCTTCAGACTACCATTTGTTTCGTAGCTTACAGAATCATTTGGAAGAAACAGCTTTTGTAACACAGGAAGAGGTTAAAACTGACATTTGTGAGTTCTTCGAATCAAAGCCAAAAGAATTTTACAGTAATGGAATTAGTAAGCTTGTTCATAGATGGAAGGACGTCATCGATAATCAGGGAAAATACATTGTTGATTGAATCTGTAATGTAACATTTGGTCACTTGTTTTCTTTATTCAAAATTCGGACAGAACTTATAGGATGATTTGATATGTCGAGGCTGGACTGTAAAGACTGGGCAGCAGTAGCAGCCCAGATATGGCAGCTATATTCTATTCTAGGTTTGATCTGACTCTTGTAACGACAGAGAATGGTAGGAATATACGCGTTCCATTTTAGGTCGGGATGAGCTTCAGATTCCGTAGGCGTTCAAGGAAAAGAGCCTCTTTGAGAGTATGGATATTTATCAGGATTGGTGCAGGTTCTATTTGGTGGTGATGAAAAGTTACTTGCTTTGTTTTAGAGGTATTGGATGATACCAACAAGTCGTTCCTCCATTGAGCTGTGCGAGTTACTTCAGTAATGAGATCAGCTACCAGGCACTGGTAAGCTAGATATTTTGAGGAGCACCCACGCATCGTGGTATCATCTTAATATATATTTACTAGTGGTCTGAGAACGTTCAGAGGTAGATTGTTAATATAAAAGGGAAGAAAGAGAGAACCTTAAGGGATGCCAGTATTGATCTCATATGCACCAAGAGACTGGCCATTAACGACAACCTTCACTGACACAGCTGGCGAGATGTAGCAATCCATTGTGTCCCGCCTTGTCAAAAACCTTTGAGATGTCTAGGGCGATCAGTCTTGTGATAGTTATTATTTTTTTAATTTCTTTTTAATCATCCCACCCCAAACAAGGCGTGAGAGCCACTAGCACGCAGGAGAGATTACAGAGAATGAAAGTGAGAGAAAAGACAAGGTATATATGGTATTGAGAAACGGATAAAAGATGAACGGGGTTCAAGTCAACAGAAGATGGCGGTTGACGTTGCATGTAAATTTTTGAAGATTGTAGTTATCAGGGAAGTAAGTAAGCGGAAGGGAGTTCCACTATCAGGAAGTGCGAGAAAAGAAGCTGTTGGAATAGAAGTTGCGATAACATTTATTTATTTCAATAGTAAAAGAGCGGGACCTAAATGCCAATCTAGTAGCACACTTAAATTCATGTAGTCGGGGTATTAGGGAAAAAGCTTGTCAGAGCAGTTGCTATGAAAATATTTGTAGAAAAGACAGAGGGACGCCACATCACGTCTGTGAGAAAGTGACTGAAGTCGAGATGCCAAGTCAGGATCGATTACATTGCTGATCCTTCTTTGAATTTTGCGAAGAACCTGCAGATGAACAGAGGGCACCAGACCAAACAGTATTCAATGCACGGACGAATGGTAGATTTGTAAATGTGCAAGATGGACTCTGACAAGAAAAAGCCTTCTGGTACGACACAATGTACTAACTTTCCATGTACTTAATTGCAGCTATTGATTCAATGCAGTTGTTCCACTTCCAGTTAGTTGAAAATATGAGGCCAAGAAGGCGCAGTGATACGCTCTCTTATTATCAAGCGCTTCACTAGTTCTATACAGCATGATAGTTAAGACATCAGCAGTGTACCTAGAAGAGCTCACACAATACTATTTGTTGCTCAGGAGTTTGCTTTTTTTCAATTCTAACTTATACCAGAGGAAGAAATTAGATATATCTATTTTTAAACAACAAAATAGGTTATTAAACATAAATGGGAAATCATGTTAGCGTTTAGATCTTCACTAAAATATCTATTGTCGAGCTTCGAATTTGCCTGAAAGAAACAAGTATATTCTTTTATATGCCATATCTCCTCAGAACGTGGGCAATGTTCGTTTTAGTTTTATATTGCTACTAGACTATCCGTAACCAGTTGGGTCACTGAAGTCATATAAAACGTTGAAGTTGATTTCAATATTCCATTGAAATGAAAGTTAATTTTATTATGATTCAGTTAAATATTTCAATTCATTCGTGTCATCATTGGTCTCGGTTACAAGTTCATGTTTAATGTTTTACTGATTGTTTACAGCATTTATTAGGTTGGTGCAAAAATAATGTCGTTTTTTGACGTTCAGCTTAACGTCAAAAACGACATTATTTTTGCACCAACCTAATAATAGGAATAGAACTTCCCAGATAAACTTGAACTTTAAATCACATTAACTTAAAAATATTTTAATATGCCAAAAATATTTTATATCATATTCACTTGAAAATATTTTTTTAAATATGCCAAAATACATTTTTTTTAATATTTAAAATATTGTTTGTTTAAAGAAAGTTGAAATATAAATAATTGCTCTGAAAACAACTGGACGAAACAGCAAATCGGAATCTCTTTGTGTATGTCTTAAAAATACTTTAATTTAAAATTTGTCTGTTTGAAGAAAATAAAAATAAAAATAGTTACTGTATAAACAACTTGTAAAAAATTATGCACCAGACGGACGCACCACACAAACACGCAGACTTTTAGTATTATATAGATAGATATATAAATGGTTAAAAAAACGTGATTTCTGACATAGAAACTGAACGATTATTCTTTGACAGTTTTAAGAGTCACTATCGACAAAACTTAGTAGTTGGTCTCTAAGTCTTACTAGTAATAAATTTAATGAAATGCTCATTTATCTTGTTCTTTTGGAGATTACGTCCACCGTTAAGAAAACTAGTTTGTAGAATTTTAGCTGTAACCTTCGCAAAACTCAGCATAGAGACAAACGAACATTTATTTTTATTTATTACGATTAATGCTCGTTTTCGTACATGAAGAAGAAATTTGAGGCAACAAAAATTCGTTTTTACGGAAGGATGCAAAGATGAACAGACCATGTGTATAACGAGAAATATTTAATTTAAATGGAATCAAAACGGTAACTTAGAATCAGAAAGCGACAGTTGAAATTTCTAGAACACGTAACGAGGAAAGAAAACTTTGAGGGCTTACAGAACACATGGAAGCATCTAACCTTCCTAGCGAGCTCTTGTAAAAGGACAGCAGAACAGGAGGAAATATTGCTTATCACTACAAAGGATAGGAACTTGTGGAGAGCCATGATAGCATTCGCCTTAAGGGATACAGCAAATAGAAGGACAATCTCCCTAAAGGATAGCAGCAATAGTCCGTACTATATTCAGATCATTCGCACTGTTCAACCTCAACGAATGTTTACAAAACATCACGTAATTGCTACATAAATCCATTTATAAATAATCGTATGGTAGACAGTAAAATGAAATTATTTTTTACCGTGTAGATTCCAGCAAAATGTTTTCCCCATTCTCCAAGAAATCCTCCTTCCACTTCCTTTATCATTTTGACACTAGGGTTCTTGAACAGCCCTGATTTGTGCTGACATGTTCTGTCAGAATTTTTATCAAATGTTTCCATCAATAATATTATCGAACCCAATCAACAAGTCAACGATACAATCGGAAATTACATTTAAGAAGTTTGGACTATGTTTTGCGATATTTGATTGCATGGGTCAATAGAGGACATTCAAAATAGACTGGATCACGAAGTAAAATTAGGTCTTTTCTGGTGCACTCTTGAAATTATCGAAGAAAGATGGAGATGGAGTGAGCGGAGAGATGATACGAACCATAAATAATTTTAATAGGAAGGAAGAAAGAAAGAGCGAAAGAAAGGAGAGATAGATAGATAGATAGATAGAGAGAGAGAGAGAGAGAGAGAGGAAGAAAAAAAGAAAGAAAAGAGGGAGAGAAAGAGTGAAATAAATAAAAGAGAGAAGAAGAACGAATGAAAGAAAAGAGAGAAAGAGCGAATGAAAGAACAGAGAGAAAGAGCAAAAGAAAGGAGAAGAGAGATGAAGAGCGAAAAATAAAGAGAGAGAAAGAGCGAAAGAAAGAAGTGAGAAAGAGAAAGAGCGAAAAATAAAAAAGAGAGAAAAGACGAAAAAAAGACAGAAAGAAATAAAGAAGAGAGAGAGAGAGAGAGAGAGAGAGAGAGAGAGAGAGGGATAATAAAGAGTGAAAAAAGAACGGTGAGAAAGAGCGAAAGAGGACAGAGAAAAAGAAAACTGAGTGAGAGAAAAAAAGAAAGAAAGAATACAGCAAAAGGAAGAAAAACGGAGTAAAAAAGAAAGATAAGCGATTGAAAAAAAAAAAAAAAAGAAAAAGGAAAAGAAAGAAATAACCAATGAGAGAAGCATGAAGAAAATATCAGACGATTATTTCATTTCCTTTTGATTGGTCGATTGATTTTCACCATGTCAACCATTGTTGTATTATTTAATACTGACTTTTGCATGTAGCACCAAGTGCCGATCGGGATCATTACTCATTAGTAATGGTTAACCAGAATAGCGTCGCTAATCATGACCCTACGCTGAGGCGCCCTATTCAGATTGGCACGATGTTTAAAGCAATTTTACAAGCCATGAGACAGATCGATCGATCGGTCAGTCCTCCTTAAACGGACAATTTTGATAGTTAAATTCTGTAATACATAATGATCTTTCTGTTGCAATCAAAGTGAACTTGATACAATTAGTCTTTACCAAAGCTTACCGTGTCTCATTCTTCTTTTAAGTGGCAGTATCTCCTTGCCGTTGACAGTGACATTCCTCCGCCAAGCGTAAGTATGTGATTCGAAACATCTATCATTGTAGGTACCACCGTCTTTTACCAGCACCCTGCATTCCAAAGATTAATTTTTTTTTGTCGAGTTTACTGCCTATAATGTTTACAGTACCCGATGTTCCCAAATGAAACCCAATTTAAGTATTGGGTTCGGTGCCTTCAACTGGATTCAACCGTAAACTTAGATAAGTGTTGGGCCAATATGACCATAGCCTGAGAATTATTAACTGAATTTTGATATGAAATTTTCTCTGTATAATATGTGATTAATTGACAAAGAAACCGATTATATTGAAAAAAGTTTTTATTCAAAATAAATCGTTTATCTTTACAAGCCGGACTTAATGATGAAGATACATGGATACATAATAAATGCATACATAAAACAGAGATATAGAGATGGAGGGAGGGATAGAGGGGGGGAATACGGGACCTTTACGATATGACATGTCAATGTTCATAAAGTAGATTTCATGTAAAATGCAAATTTTAATAGAACCTTATTATGTACAATAATCATAATATTATAGAAATAATATAGTGAATCATTTCTAACATAATTAAAATAAAAATAAACATTACTAATGGTACAAAATCAAATAGAAAGCGTTGACATGTAGGCTTAAAAAATAATGTGTTTTCTAGAATAAAGACCTCATATGAAAAAAGTAGGTTCATTGAATATTATATAAAATTAGTGTTAAAAACAACAATTTGGGGTTAGGGAATATCAAGCCGGTTGGGACCGATTGAAGAAATTATTGTTTTTGCTTTTCATTTAACCCACATTAATGGAGAGCTTATAATCTCTAATGTTTAAAATCGTCCAACATGCAGATTTTATTCGAAGAAAATTGGTTCATTTAAGGATATCTAAGAAAAACAATTTTTATCTTAAAATAGAAAAAAAAAAGGAACTTATTTGGAAGTAGGTCAATTTTACAGCCACACAAGCTGATGATTATTCTAGAGATATACAAAAAGTTCTTTTTGTAAAATATGTTACGATGGAAAAAAAAAAGAGCTCTTTAACAGGCCAAAGAAATTTCTAATAATGAAGGTGTTCCGTTCCTTAATGAGTGACTATTTGAAACGAGTAATCGTAAAAATTAATTTCTGATGCGGATGCTCTGCATCATAAAGTGCATTGTCAATCATTTTGCATTGCGTTAGACAACTGAAAAAAATTCTGTCAGACCTGACCCATGAAGGTTTTTAACTTTTTCTCAGGTGCTGTGAATTAATTATTTTTGACGAAAATAATGCCTGGTTTTTAATTTATTTGAAATTGTAGGTACAGCAATAATGTATTTAAAGTAATAGCATATTTTTAAATTTTATTTTACGACCAAATAAAAAAATGAAAAAAAAAACTATTTAAAAGCATGTATTAACTAACCTTCAAAAACATTAAATCATTACATATGTACAGTTTTTTTAACACGCACACACATATATATATATATATATAATACAAGACACGAGTTCGCTCGGTCACTGTGTGTTAAAAAATGAATACGCTTAAATTCACCTTCATCTCTGCCGTGTGCCAATGGCTTAGGAGTAGAATCTCCGACTGAGGCCAATTATGCCGGTTTTCGATCCTAGCTAGAAGCAACTGGACGTCTAGCCACACTGATGAGCTGTGATACAGCGAAACAGTCTGGTGTGTATCACAATATATATATATATATATATATATATATATATATATATATATATAAAAAATCGGATATCGAATCACGACGAAGTTTTGAAAAATATGACAATATGAGATTTGATTACGGGTTTCCACTTTCTAGGTTTCTGTGATCTGATGAAGCCTAGAAATGAGAAACGCTTAATCAAATCTAGTTTCAATAAAGCAGTTTTTTTATTTGTTATATTTCTTCATATATATATATATATATATATATATATATATATATATATATATATATATATATATATATATATATATATATATATATATATATATATATATATATATATATAACAATGAAGTACCATGACAATAATTTATTTCACAAAATCCTTTTTCAGGATTTTGGATCATCAGAAGTGTTACCTGATGATCCAAAATCCCTTAAAAAGGATTTTGGTGAAATAAATTATTGTAATGGTACCTTAAAGTGGTCTGTTTTTCATTAAATATTAGCTCTGTTCTTCACATTGAGCTCTCAGGATTTCATCCTCCTTGAATTACCAATTCGGTTTACCAAGTTCTTCAAACTTAAATTAAATATATATATATATATATATATATATATATATATATATATATATATATATATATATATATATATATACATATCTCTTTAGTTTAATACATGATTCCTATCTATTTGAATTTAAACATGACCATCCATAACCCGAAATGGTTTTAAGTATATTTTCTATTTTTAATTGCACGATAGCAATAAGCAACATTCGAATTTGTCGTTCTGGAAATACTCATATTAATGAGGCAAAGGTTAAACTTAGCAGAACTGATTATCTCATAAAAAAAACAGAAAAAAATCAGAAAAAAAACAGAAAAAAACAAAACAAAAGGAATGAAAATATCTTTTCTTCGATTATCGAAAAATTACTGCACAAATTATTGAACCTTCTTTATAGTAGTCGTTTATTCTAAAACTTTTTAGTCGTTAAAAGCCAAAAACAAAATTGTCACGTGTTAGCGATGAGTCATAGATTTACATCAGAAATAAAAGAGAGAGCACACACACTTATGGACAAGGATATTTATCCGGATATCCACTCAAACGGAATGTAGTGCAAGATCAATGAGGGTCTCATGTAGGCACGTAGGCCAAAAGTTTTCAAAGACTATCGAGACCTCAGGGATTAACTATAGCTTACTACTGAAAGTGATGTATGTACACCAGGGTAGAATAAAAATTATTATTGTTATTATTATTATTATTATTATATGTCTATATTCTTAAAGAAGTGATGGATCGTTAATTATTATTTCGACTGGTTTTATTACTTAAACGTTATTTTTAGTTGATACATATATTTGAGTAGACGCTCCGTTTATTTATTAAAATATTAAATAGTATGTTTATTTATTTTTACCTACCCGCCTGAATATTCGAGAATTTTTGAATTCTACCGGAGAGCTCATATTTTGCTTTAATAAGATTTTACGAATATTCAGGTCGGTACGCAATAAATAAATAAATAAATATATTGTTTAATAAATAAAAAGAGCGTCTACTCATATATGGCTATCCACTAAAATGATGATCAAGTAATATATATATATATATATTACTTGATCGTCATTTATATATATATATATATATATATATATATATATATATATATATATATATATATAGTGTGTGTGTGTGTGTGTGTGTGTGATTAGAAAATTACCATGTTGATGCATATTCATTTTATTTCGAGTACTTTCGACATTAGCACAATGTCGTCATCAGGGTCTTGTTTTTTTTTTTCTGTGACAAAAATTGTTGTGTTTATCATTTTTCTAAGAGAAAATTTTTGTGTTCTTCTGAAAACTAATTTTTTTTTACCAGTGAAGTGAAAAACACAAGGGTTATGTACTGTACAATTCAAATTTTATCATGTAGGCTCACGTGCAAACATCAAGGGAGGTAACTAAGTTATTGTAATGTCTTGATAAGTCAAGTAATTTCCGGAAAGTCACAGGAAACCGACCAATCTTCTAGCATCTTTAGCGATGGATCGTATATAAGAGTTCTACTTGAGATCTGCGGTGTACTTGAGTCCCAATAGATTTTGAATGCAAGGAGCCTGCAAGCATTTATCAAGAATTTCGAACCGTTTGTCTGCCTTTATGACAGCGGAAGCTAGATTTCAAGTGCAAATATAACTGACCTTTATTTTGTCTTTGTAAATACATCAGGTCAATTTGTGAATTTACGTACATGTGCCAAAGTAAATGTTATACATCTGTTCTTTGGAAATTCTGTTTTACACGCACACACACATTATTATTATTATTGTTATTATTATTATTATGAATCATTTTAACCCAATCAAGTCGATAAAAGCCACTAGGGTTACTGAGAAGGATAGAAACAGAGAGGAAAAAATAAAAGAACAGGATTCAAGGGGACAGAAGATGACTATTCACACTGCTTTAAAATTTTGAAAGATCATATTTGAGAGCGACATAGTTGAAAGCTGGGAGGAAGTCCCACAAGCAAGAAGTGCGATATAAGAATCTGTCAGGAAAGAACTTACAGTTACAAAAAGAAATTTCAAGAATGAAATTATAAGAACTAGCTGCTAATGTAGCACTGCGCTTAAATTCATGAAACTGAGAAACTAAAGAAGAAAACTCGTTAGAATAATTACCGTGAAATTTATCTGCATGGAAGCTACATTGCAAAAGTGGGGAAGTGACTGAATCCGAGATGCCAGGTTAGAGCCGATAAGGTTGTAGATTCTTCTTTGGATTTTAACAAGAATCTTTAGATATATTGCAGAAGCATCAGACCATATGCAGCAGCAATATTCGATGCGAGGATGAATGGTAGACTTCTAAATGTGCAAGATAAATTCTGGCAAGAAAAAATTGTCTTAGTTCTTTTAACTATCTACGTTACGGCAGTGGGAAAATGGCTGAAACCAAGATTCAAGTCAGGACTAATAAAATTGTAAATTTTTCTTTGGTTTTTATCAAGAATCTCTAAATACGTAGCAGAAACACCGGACCAGGTTTGGAAGCAATATTTAATGCATATACGAATGGTAGATTTATAAATGTGCAAGACAGATTTTGTCGAGAAAAATGTCTGACAAGGCACAGTGAACTAACTTTCCTAACGCAGTTTTAGCAATTGATTCAATATAATCGTTCTACTTCCTGTTAGTGGAAAATGAGAAGACGCAGTGAGCGTCATCCATGTAGATAGAAGGCAAAAAGGTTCTTTAAGAAGATTAATAAAGAGCAGTTTCATTTTGGAGTGTTTAAGTTAACAAGTCTCATCTTAATAGCCATTATTGTTAACGGTGGCAAGAAATGGATTGTTAAATTAACGTTTGTATTGTAGTCATTTTCGAGATCATCTGCCAATTTGAATTTTATTTATCGAGCCAATCAAAATTACTTTTAATACCGGAGTAATTAACTGTGTTATCGAGTCGGGAACTGATGATATCCTGAAGGCCGTTGATGGAAATAAGTGACAAAGTACGCCCGAGAATAAAGTCTTATGGGAGCCCTGTATTAATGTAAAAAGATCTAGAGGAGTGACTGTTTTATTAAATTTCATTTCACGACTTGATTAGAAAGACTGAATCAGATTAAAAAAAAAACAGCCAAAAACACAATGAACCTTCAACTTGTGAAGAAGATAAGTATGCCAAACCCTATCAAACGCCACTGAGATATCTAAAGCAACAGCCCGAGCTTTACCGTTCTTATCTAAAGCAACAGCTCGAGATTTACCGTTCTTATCTAACGCAACAACCCGAGTTTTACCGTTCTTGTCTGAAGCAACAGCCCAAGCTTTACCTTTCTTATCTAAAGCAACAGCTCGAGCTTTACCGTTCTTATCTAAAGCAACAACCCGAGTTTTACTGTTCTTATCTAAAGCAACAACCCGAGCTTTACCGTTCTTATCTAAAGCTTGTCAGACTCTTTCAGCAATAGCTCTCCACATATCGAAGTTTGACCTAGAGAAGCAAAAGCCATATTGTTTGTCTGAAAGAAAACCCTATGAGGTGAGAAACTTACCCAATTATGAGTTGATTAGAGCCTCTCTTACATAATCAACAAGAGATAATAGGTCTATAGTTTGAATGATCAGACGGTTCGCCTGAGTACTTAAAACCTCTTGATGAGTCGAGTGCAGAATTGGAAGAACTGCTTTATCGCTAGAAGATGATAGCACATCAAGTTGATTGAAGAGAGCAGGGATTAAGGACATTCTTATTTAATACATTGCTATGGAGCCGCCAGTTGTCACTAGAACCAAACTTGTGACAGGCTATGCGGTGCTTCAATTTTCAGTGAACAACGGCTTAACCAGTTCTTGTAGAATAGCAGTCTATTCTCGCAGATCACTGTGAGTTCCATCATCGCCAGATTTTCTTCCAATGTATCCTTGTACAAAAGTTAATTTACTACTATTTACTAAGCTTAACCTACTAAAATAAAGCACGCTATGATTGGCTTGTAAACGTTGGCCTCCTTCAATGCTTAGCTCAGTTTAATCTGGCACAAGGGCACCTAACACATTAATATATCAATATGTGACATCAGTACGCTAACTATTGCCCAAGACTAGCCCCTGAATGAACCATGACACATATTTTATCATCAATCTTCCAAGTGATGGCATGAAGACTGGTATGATTTTGATTTTTATCTGCCTAAATGCCAGCGAATTATAAAATGAATTACAAGTCGTTTTTACTAGATTAGCTTTGATTCTGTTTGGGGGAATGATAGTTGTATTGGATTACACTGAAAAAATACTTACGCAGTATCACTTCCATTCTCCCTTCTCTGACTGCAGACTTTTTGAATATCAGGAAAAGACGACTGCAAAGATAGTCAGTAAACGGATAGAGAGAGTAGGAATTGTGGCTTTTTCCCACAGTAACGTTAGCCAATTTGTCGATTCTATTATCCAAGTTACTTTAAAGTATTTAATATGTACGGATGGAAGGCTTGATTTGTTAAATGTTTCTGTGTGAGTAATTGCAATTTTCCAGAAAATGTGTCACATATATGTGCACTTAGGCATGTATTCTAGATATGAAGGTCGAAATGTAGCTGATTTAATGGCTATCGACAACGTAAACAATTCGAGTTCAAATCTTGCCTAAGTCCTTTTGTGTTTACGTTGTCTTTATGTATTAATCTTTTTGGATTATCGACAGATATCCTGACAAAATATCTCGACATTGTCATGTCACAAGGATTGGCGAAACTGAAAAGTGTATAAGGAGGGAGATAGGAGTGTGTGAGACTATAACGGAACGTAAGAAAAATCTAACACAAAAACAACGAAGGCAAAGATATTTATTTCTATCCAGTAATTAAAACACCTCGTCTAGGATTATTCAGGCAATGTAACTTTAGTTGAACCTTTAATTGATGGAACCATTTGAATATCAAACAAGGAGAAAATCATTTCGCAAAATGACCCAACCACGAATGTACACACTGCACGATCAATAGACTTCATTAAGATATACTTGTCTATATAATACCTAGATGACATCTATAAATCTATGAGAACAGCTGTTACAAGGTGATTATCGAGCACAATGGTTAACAAGTTCTTCCCACAGTGTGTTGAGTTCCCTCCCCATTGCTCCTGTTTTTTCTACCAAAGTAAGCTAAACTTGGTAAATATTGATTTGAGGTTACTTGCCTTAGCACAATGGTTGGTGAACCAATACAGGCAGACAAATTCGCTCGTGTCGTAAGTTCGATCTACATTATTGCGGTTATTTTGCTCCAGTTAGCTAAGCTTATTAAATGTTTATTTTAGTGTGCAAACCGTAGCGCCTTTTTAGCGACCCCCCACTCCACACAGACCAATTCTCTCTTGTACTGACTTCAACCCTCACTATTTTTATCCTTATATCAAACTACGCTAAGCTCAGTAAATATTTTTTTTAACTGCAGATTATGCTACCCCAAACTTAGTGAATAACTGGACATTGACTTGTAGACGAGATAGTTGTATATTTCCTTCTAGAGCCTGTGATTGGGGTTCAATCCCAGGCAAAATACCATAATTTTGAATGCTGATTTTTGAGGTAAGCAGAAAGGTTCCTTTTCCTTAGCTTACTCTCACAAAGCAACCATCCTACGTACATTTCCCATTGTACCCGTATTAAGATAAGCTGAACCAAGCGGGAAAGGTTAAGGAAGAATAATTTACCAAAAAGAGGTCAATCTAAATAAACAGACAACAAAAAGAAGCTTATCGGCACCTGAGGGCTCCATCGACGACAAAAAGTACAAATATTTGCACAACAACTAAAATAGGGTCAGGAATGATTCTCTTGTAATATTTGCCACCACAAAATTTGGACAGAAGAAGATTGGAAAAACTTTGCCTGGTCTGATGAGCCTCAATTTCTGGTGCGATATTCGCATGGTGCTACACTGGAGCTTGAGCACAGATCACTAGAGAGCATTCAAAGGCGACCCCATTTTGAATTAAATAGATCATGTGATGGTAAAGGCTATGTATATATGGTAATTAGCGTGGCGTCTAAGTGATCACTATCCGGATTACTTCGGAAGTATGCTAGTCAAACTCTCTGCCTCCGAGCAAAGAGGATCCCTGGCGGGGGCTATGCCGAAGGGCAGAGTTTCGTCTCGGGCGACAGCTATCCGACCCCGTTTTTTTATGGGGTCTATGTGAAATTCTTGCTAATTTACGGGGTCTACCGTGGATTTTTGCTAATTTTTGCCCGAACCTACGGGTTCGGATACCCCACTATAAATATGGCCTTGTGCCGCATCCGGTCGCCTGGGGCGGTTAGTGAATATCTCACTTTACGGATTGGTTCGGATGTGTGCTGGTCGAACTCTATGCCTCCGAGCAGAGAGGATCCGAGACGAGGCTATGCCGAAGGGCAGAGTTTCGTCTAGGGAGACAGCTAACCGATCCCGTTTTTACGGGATCTTCAGAGAATTTTTGACCGACCCTACGGGCTCGGATACCCCACAATAAACTTGGCCTTGTGCCGCATCCGACCACGTGGGGCGGTAAGTGAATATCTCAATTTACGGATTACTATTCGGATCACTATTCGTTGGTTACTTTTCGAGCGAGTATTATCGAGCAAGTACTATTAGTACAGGTGTTATTCGAAGGCGCTTGCCACCAGCAGTGTTCAACGACGTTACTATAGTTGTATATGCGATTACAATTTCTCTACTACAACGAGTATTACGAAAATGAGAACGAGTATTCGGTGACATTACAAAAGTAGCAACGAGTGTTTCGTTAACATCACTAAACATGGTAAGGTAAAAAAATGATGTAGACAATATGAAAGACAGCATGAAATTAAATATTGTCTTGTATGAACGGTTTAGGCTGATTTTGTTGGTGAATACGGGGAATAATCATCTGGCATACAATGACAACCTTGATACAAATAAAAGATAATTTTATGCCACAGACCTTCTAGATATTGTGGTTGACCATGTGCCATAAATTATGACTGGTGTATCATTCCCTTTAGTGGCTACTTCCAGCAGAAGAACCCACCGTGCCACAAATCAAGAATAGTGGCAGACTGGATCATAGAGCAGGGCAATGCGTTTTCTCCACAGGATATCCGTCAGTGGGACAAATCGTTTGATGAAGATAATGTGAACACAAAAGACCTTAGGCAGAATTCGAACAAATTATTTTCATTGTCGGTAGCTATCTGTTACATTCTGCCATCATACATAGAAGGGATACCTATGTACACATATATGTGACACATCTTCTGGAAAATTGCAATTACTCACACAGAAACATTTGACAAATCAAGTCTTCCATCCGTACACAATAGATCTCATTCTAATATAAAGCACATTCAGGATGTGATGGAGAGGTAGGTACGAATGCCAGATATACCGTCAACCATAGCACCTTGACGTGGTTTAATGGTTAGCAAGTATGTCTGGCTAGAACCTTTACAACTGAGTAGTGAGTTCAGTCCTCACTGGGTGCCTCATGTTTTCGGCCTTGTGTCACATCTAAGCTACGCTTGGGAAATCTTTATACCGTCAACTAATCTAGAAAGGTTGTGGGATGCCATAATAACAGCGTGGATCCAAAATTTCAAAGATTGCTTCCAGACAATCGTTGAATCCGTGTTAAAAAGAACTGAGGTAGTTCTAAAAGCAAAGAGAAGTCCATATGGGTACTAGAAAAGTATAACCACGCGAATTTATATATATATATATATATATATATATATATATATATATATATATAAAGTGAACATAGCAGTCAACATTTAGAGGCGACAGTCTGTTTCATGCTAGATGCAATCGTCAGGCCAATGTCATATATATATATATATATATATATATATATATATATATATATATATATATTCGATTACGCTTCGAGGCTTAATTTACTACTTTTATTTTTCGTGTTGATTTTCGATAGAAAATATATTTATATATATATACATATATATATATATATATATATATATATATATATATATATATATATATATATATATATGTCTGTGTGTGTGTGTGTGTGTGTATTCGTGTGTGTGTGTGTGTGTATTAGAGAAAATTGGTATAAATAAAACTAAAGTAAAGAAAAATAACTAATTTTCTGTAGAAAATCTTCCGTATTGTTTAGAAGCAAGGTTCTGAAACCTGCAATTAACTAACCCAAAAGAACGTCTTGATAGAAACAAGCTTGGTTTATTCCTTTCTTTTGAAGAGAAGACCAAAGGAAAAAAGCAACCATTTTTATAATCTACCAAGTTAGAAAAAGCGTTTTATACAAAATATATGTGAGAATGAATAAGATTATCTTTGCACGCAAGAATAGATTAAAATAGAAGAAAAACCTACTAATAGAAAAATCGCCTTAAAACCTAATATGATTAACTTTTCTTACTGGAAATCGGGATTTGTCTCTAGATTTGATAGTTGTGAATTTCTCGCTAGTATCGTTAATCCAAATTAGTTGACTTTTAAAACTGAAGCTGTGCAGTTCTGGTGTCTCGAGTTTCCGCCATTTTGGACATGCGCGTGACTAAGTTAAACTTCCTGAATATCTACTGACATTAAGGCTCAATATCATTATTATTATTTTTACATGAAAAAATATGAACGAATCCTTTTAACAGAAAATAATTCTAGACAATGATAAGGTGTGTTTTTGTTATTAACTTATGCTTTACTAATCACTTAATAATTCTTTAACTGAAACAGCAAAGTTATTGCTTTTTAGGACGTAGGCGATAATGATTATTCACAACTTCTTATCCTTTGCAGCAATTTTTAAGTTTTGTCTTTTCACTCTCTCTCCTTTTAAAACAAACTTGCCTTCCATATATGCCATTTGTATGTCACATTCTACAAGCCCTCTTCCCTCATTATGTGTCTTTGAAATTTTAACTGCCTTTTTCTGATGTTATGTATAAAATTCTTTTTGTTTCCCTTTTCTCTAAAACTTCGTCGTTAACACTCACTTTTCTGACCCTAAGTTTAAGTATCCTTTTTCGTTTCAATTTTCTTGAAAACTTCTTCGTTACTTACATGATAAACTCATGGTATTATCAGCATCCTTCTGTAGAACTATATTTCTATTGACCCAAGTTCCTTCTTTATCTTTGAGGAAATTGTTCAGCATTCACTGCTCTATAAGTGGACGGATATTACATAAAGGTTCAGCACTCTTTTTTTTGTTTCTAACGAAATTTCACCATATTTTGCTTAGCTTTTGCAAGGTATCTTTAACTATTCCAAGATGGCTTCGGATTTCGGTATAACATTTTCCGTCCGCTGTTAAAACATTTCCCAGATTCGTAGTTGCTTAATTTTGGTGTTTCCAATTTGTAGTACGCATCTTGGAATCTTCCTCTTGATGGAAACTATAGATTCTCTTTTCTTGAATTTTAGTCCTTTCTTCTCCCATTCCTTTACTACTTATTGTCACCACTGGAAAGGATGGATTACATACAGTTCTTGGTCATCTTTTTTCTGTTAGGCTTGGCATGGCAGAGATTTTACTGTAACATTGAGGTGCTCGTGAATATGATACTGATCTTCTGAATTTTTTTCAACACGTAAATAATCTAAATAATTATAACTCTCATACCAGAAACTCATTATTATTATTATTATTATTATTATATAAACTATATGATAAGTCATATTTTTCTCTTTCTTTTTGTTCTATATCATATTCTCTGATGAAGTTTTAATAAAGGCGAAATATATTAGATTTACAAAAACTTCCCATTTGTTCTTTATCCTCTCATTCTGTCGGATTAGGATCCATATTTGATCTGTATTTGTATCTAATTCACACACACACACACACACACACACACACACACACACACACACACACACACACACACACACACACACATGCCTGCGCGCGCACACATATATATGATACAGTTATATACACGTAAGAATAATAATAATAATAATAATGCATGATTTGAAAATTACTGGAAGACTGAAAAGTGTTGATTCTTGTGTCAAATGACTATCTTTCTTCTTTACTATTACACACACATGTGCATGTACGCACGCGCACACGAACACACACAAATACACATACAGATGCATATATATATATATATATATATATTTTCTGTCTGTCTGTCTCTATATACTTATATATATAACCACGCAGTACTAATTTCTTTGTCCACAGAAACAATATATATATATATATATATATATATATATATATATATATATATATATATATATATATATAGAGCATAACAGTGATTGAAGGTACGGCGTGTTGTTAGGCCACAGGTTTCTTTTTTTTTTTTACTTTAGATCTGACCCCTCATTGTAACCAGTGCTTCAGAATATTAATAAAACAGCAACCCACAACTGGTATAGTTATTTTTATCTTAAAAAGCTTCAGGTATATATTCACCTTAATCTTCAATTAATCTATTTAGTTTCCTTTGTTGAAAGCGCTAAAATAATTTACCTCAGATAAGAAGAAGTCGACATTAATGGTCATTTTGATGTCAGTTAAGACTGATCTATTGAATAGACACGATTGTTTTAATGAATTGCAGAATTATTGTGCTTACATCTAGAGTTTATCGATATTCTTCATTGTTGTTCGCTTTCAGTAATTCAGAGTTTTAAAATGAAAAGACCAACCAAAACGCAATAATCAACAAAAGGTTATATTATTTGCCGCCCTAAAAAATATAGCTTTATTTTTTATGTATTATTGGAAAAGGATTTTATTAGAGATCTATGGGGGATCGATTAAGCAAATCGACCTAAGAGTATGTGGTAAATAGGCATTGATGTTGTTATGGTTATCTTGAAACCTGTTGTTGGTCGTGAAAGAGGGGAGAGAGAGAGAGAGAGAGAGACAAAGAGAGACAGACAGACAGAGATAGAAAGGGAGAGAGTGAGGCGGAAATTGAAAAAAAAATTAGAGAGAAAGTAATTAATTGCGAATCGTAGACATGGGTGGTGGCACAGTTGAGTAATAGATAGCGACTATTGAGGAATCGGAGAGCCGAGTTCGAATTCCAGTCGAATCCATTACATTCACCTAAGTGTTAACACCCTTGGGCAAAGGTATGAATCCTCTTCTTCTCTCCTCTCCCAGTTATGAGTAAATAGCAGGACAGACCGGGTTTTGTAGTCTTAGATGGCAACTGGTCTACCGCAGAAAGAAATGGCAACCTACTGCGGAAAAAAATCTGCTTCGTCAGTCATGTATCGAAAGATACATGATCGCCTAAGCGTGTATCACGCACGGCACATAACTGACTGTGTAATTACCAGTAGTTACTCAAGATGTTGTTGACAAGAAGTACTGTTCTCACTTGGACAATGAAGATTTTTTAAATATTGTTTAACGAATACAAGGCTATATAGCCACTCAGAGTAGAGGGCTACCGAATGAAGCTGTTTTACGGACGTAATAATTTAGGATTATGAAGAAATCTTGGATAGATAAGTTGACCTTAGAAATGAAGCGGTTTATATTTAGTGGTCAGGGAAGCATATTCGCGGGAGTCTGTTCCACAAAGCAGCGGCTCTTTGGAAGAAGAATGGAGCTTCCTCCTTACCAATGGAATACGAAGGGAATAAGTATGGTTCGCCTATCTGTAAATGGCATGACGTATCTTAGCTGCAAAGGGGTCTGAATGGAACAAAAGGGAAAATGAAACTAGAATTTTTTAAAAAGGAAATCTTAATAACACTGCCGTTATTTATAACATCTCCGCTATCTTCGTATGTCAAATCAACACATTTTTTTTATATAACTATATATACATGTTGACATGTATTAGTGAGAGTGTGTATGTAAATGTATGTATATGCAAGTTATTGAATGTATGAGAGGCATTATATGAGGGTAGGCTGAAAGCTTCATAGCCAGACCAAGAAATAAATGTAAGTGGACACAGCATTTGGTAGACTAAACAAACGCTCAAGTGTAACAGAATACAACAGCTGGGTCACCAACTTTATTCTGTTACACTTATATCTGTTTTTTTAGACTACCAACTGGTGTGCCTACTTGCATTTATATCTTGGTCAGCCTATGGAATTTTCATCCGACACTCGTATATATATATATATATATATATATATATATATATATATAAATATAAAACATAGAAGTCAACACTTAGAGGCGGCAGTCTGTTTCATGCTATATGCAATCATCAGGCCACATATGCTGTTATTTGACCCAAATAAATAAACAAACAACTTCCGGTAAAAATAACCGCCATACTAGAATACGCACAATGCACCACTAACCCGCATATATATAAATAGCCGAGAAAAATAACAGCATATGTGGCCTGACGATTGCATATAGCATGAAACAGACTGTCGCCTCTAAGTGTTGACTTCTATGTTCACTTTTATATTTAGACACGCTCTATCTCCGATATTGAGCACTTTTATTCCATAAATATAGCACACCTTAAGACTATATTTCTTTATATATATATATATATGTGTGTGTGTGTGTTTGTAGGATGTATAATAGTATCCGAAATAAAGTGAAGAAAATGAAACAAAGTGTAATTTTTTTAATTAACGACACGTTTCTTTTTAAAGATGGCGAGCAAAGTACTGCGATTAAGCTTTTCTACAATTTTTCTTGTGTTCGTCTTAGGTACAAGAAAAAATTGAATAAAATGCTTTATCGAAGTAATTTATCAGTCACCTTTAATACAACTTATATATATATATATATATATATATATATATATATATATATATATATATATATATATATATATATATATAATGTCCTGGCACATATGGATAAAAAAGCTTTAGTATTATTCCTAAAGTATTTTTTGCATACCAAAATTTTCTTTGTCACGAGGAAATTTCAAATCAGAAAATTGGTCTGAATTTTGCATAGAGAGTCAGCCAAAAATACTTATTATTGATTATTGACCATTTTTTTTTTATTTCTTGACTTGATTTAGATATCATTGAGAATGTCTCCACCGCTGAAAGACGTAAAAAATTAGAAAATTTAGAAAAGTTGATAAATCAATAAAGAATGACTTCCGCCATAAACTGTAACAGAATTGGCAAGCTATGAATAGATGTGAGAAATTTATTTTCCGTGAGCTATAAGCTAAGATAAACTATTAGATATGGTATTTGCTAATCCATTAGCCGCATTTGCCTTATATTTTTAAAGTAGAAATACATTGTACTTTGTACAATGTTCAAGTGTCACATATCTCAGACGGTTTGAGATGAGTTATGATTGGGAATTATGGTGAACTGTAAGGCAGAATGTTCAAGCTGATCTCTCCTCTAACTTAAGACCCTCTTTCTCTTATGAGAAAGTGGGGTGGGTTAACACTAATTAGCCCAAAAGCTACTGGCAAGTATTAATACGTGATCATCATAGAACGGACCTTGAATTTATCCCAGTCATGATGAACGCTTACACTTTCAATATAACTCCTTTCTTCGAGCGTCTGTCGGGACTCAAGATACTCCATATCTCAGGACTCATATACAATCCATCGCTAAAGACGCCGGAAAGATGGTCGGTGTTCCTTATGTCGCTCCGTATGTCATGCTCTGTGTTTACAAGAATCAGATCAGATCAGATAAAAAAAATGGAGTATTACTATCATGTCTGATCTGTAGCTGCCCAGTTATTGCTTTCTAGCCTTGACAGATTTCAAAAGCCTTTACGCGACTTTGTAGGTTATGACCTGTTTTCCATTCTATAGTTCCTATCTCACAGACACAACATTGCGAGTCTATCGGTAGCTGGTAAATGTTAGGACGACTTATATTCTTTGGTCTTCAGACGAGCTAATTTTTTAAGCAAGGCAGGAGTGCCACTAGTACGCAAGGGGCCACGGAGAGGGAAAATAAGGGAAAAGACTGATTAGATGGATGAGGAAATGAATAAAAAAAAAAGACTGGAGAAGCATAAAAAGAAGAACAAGGGTCAAGGCATCAGATGTCGATTGGCATTACATGGAAATTTTTGAAGATTATAGTTATCAGGGAAGCAAGTCGGGAAGTTCGAAAGAAGCTGTTGGAGTAGAAGGGGCGGTTATATTTAACTGTTTGGACAGTAAAAGGGTGGGTCCAAGATGCCAACCTAGGAGCACGATTAGATTCATGCAGTCGGGCACCAGTGAAAACAGCTCGTCAGAGTAGATGCCATGAAAAGACAGACGGAAGCGACAACACGTCTGTGAGAAAGTGACTGAAGTTGTGACCCCAAGTCAAGACGGATCACATTGCATATCCGTCTTTGGAGTTTGTCGAGAATCTCGAGGTGAACACCGGTGGGTACCAGACCAGATATGGCAACAATATCCCATGCATGGATGAATGGTAGGTTTGTAAATGTGAACGATCGACTCAGACGAGAAAAACCTTCTGCGGTGACGCAGAGAATCAATTTTTCTTGCGGTAGATGCAGCTATTGATTCAATGTAGTTGTTTCACCTGAGGTCAGTGGAAACTTTACTCTTCACTATCCACCAACACAGCCAAAATCTGCCTTGCGATATTCACATGGATCTGATTCCCCTCGAATTCAATTGGCAAATAGGGCGTTCCACTTCGAATGCTTCTTTGTGGAACAGGCTCCTGCGGGGAAGGTTGTTAAAACACTACAATCTTAATCGCTTCAAGTCTAAGGTCAGTCGTTATCTATCCACCATATCCTCGTAATCGTCATTTTCTACTACCTCCTCTTACGTTCTTATCACACACTTCATCCAGTAACTATCTTGCGTGGCTCTTGGGGCTTGCATTGGCTGAACTATATTAAAAAAAAGATTATTCCAGTTTTCAAAAAATAAGCAAATAAATAAAAATAAAATAAAAAATAGTAAAACCTCCAAAACAAAACAAAAAAACACTACATATTTTAAGAAAAATACGGTCCATATATTATTTTAATAGGTTGCCTCTACTAAAAAAAATCCCTTAACCACAAAAAGATAGATTTGATTAAAATCATAAAAGTGCAAACGTTTACTAAATCTCAACTAATTGTGATAAAAGGTCCCTGTTGTTACCAAAAGACAACGGATTATGTGATTATCTGGAAAGTGTTAACGGACGATTAAATGTCGAAGGTGAATTGGTATAGCGAAATATGCCTTCCAAAATCTCAACAAAGAATTAAGTAAATTTAGAAACAGAGGAAAGTGTACTGAACTTCACTGTAATATTCCTTCTTGTTGGAAATGTTCCGCACAGATGTTATGAATTTTATTAATCAATTTTTTTTTTACAGCTTATCAACTCTTTGTGGAAAATTTAAAGCCGAAACATATTTCAGATTATAAAAGGTTGCTTACAGTAGCCGGTGTTTTCATGGGTACCTCATCTAATTACTGATCGGACTAAACGTTGTTTAGCTTCAGTGATCGAACAAAAAACCGCTGTTTTCCATGTGATGAGTTGAAACAGAGACTTGAGGCAAAAGAGGTGTGGTTCTGTGGAAAGATGCCGAGAATACCATAGATTTATTTGTTTGTTTGTTTAAAGGCATAGCAACTCCTTATGGGTCATTTAATGCCGTAATTTAATTTTGTTGGGAGCTTCCTCACCCCCTTATATCACCCTTACATCTGGCCACCTAACTCCTCAGACTGAAACCCTCCTTGATTATTATGTGTGGGGCGCAGTTGAGCGAGAGACCAACGAAACTCCTTGTAACACCAAAGCTGAACTGAAGGCAGGGATTATGGTAGCATTCGCCAAGGAAACCATCCAGGTGAGTTGCAGGAGATTCAGAAGTTGTCTGATTGCGATTTTATTGAATAAATGTACTCTAGTATTTCAAGATATTTTTTTGTGTAATTTTGGTAAATATATCTGTTAAAATGAGATGTCAGTATTATTTTTATTTTTTATGCAATTTAGACGACAATTTATCGATCGCACCCTGTACATAACGAGCATGTGTAAATCGATGGCAGAACAGGAACTAAGATGGACAGTAAATAAGTTAACAAACAAAAGACAGTCATTTATGGGGAGCTATGGTCGCTCGTGTCCTAGACATAAGAAAAGTGAATGTTAATCTAGTTCGTTATTTTAAGAAGTGAATTCTACACGTAATTTAGAGGTATAACGGAAAAGCTTGAAAGAAACATTTGGAAGATAAGTTTTTTGCTTTGATCTAAATTATCAAGCAGTTAAAACGCAAGATTTTAAATAAGAATTCGTCTTTTTTTTTGGTTTCATTAACAAGATTTTAACGAGAGATATGCAAAAAGGAAAGAAATGTTTGAGGGTAGCATAAAAAATAACAAAAATAATATTATTTGCAGCAAAAAAAAAAAAAAAACAGTTTGAAGTGCAGGTGTTTCCAAGATAATGTCTCCTTGTCGATTTCGTCTGTGCACCGATAGACGGCGCTAGATGCACGTGCTAAAAAACAAAACAATTACGCAGTTCTCCATCAAAATGACGATAATGAATGCGGCATTCACTTTTATCATTACGAACACGGTGTGTTCAAACAAGTTAGAAAAAGAACTGATATGTTGCCAAAAAATAAATCTGAGATGAAATAGAAAATTGACTCTTCTCGCTATGCAGAAATATAAAAGGTTTAAATGCAAAATTAAAAAAAAAATAGTAGTTGTCAAAAGCTCTGTAAAAGTCATTCGTTTAACATGTTAAATAGTCATAAAATATTTCCATAACACTGGGGTGGGGGGTAACAAACGACACATCTTGTATGACAGGGGAAAGTTTCATCTTGCGTCACTTGCTCATAGAAGGAAACATTATTAAGCACTTCAGATAGATGTGACCTGATTTTATGTTCACAAGTGAAAATACATTAATTGCATAAGAAACACATTTAAGAGTATTTCCATGATAATGAAATTTGCAGTTACGAAATTACGGCCATATCGCGTTGAAACACCGTTTCTCGTATGATCACAGTAGTTAAGCTTGGTCACTGCCAACTTTGAAATACTAGGTGCAGTAAGCTTGGATGTACGGAAGTTGTAATGGATAACGGCTCGGAATGAGAATTTAGAGATCCGAGTTCAAATTCCAGTCGAGTTTGTTGCATTCATTTTATGGGAAACGGTATGAATCCAACTCTTCTCCCCCAGCTGTGGGGAAAATAACAGGACACTGGGTCCTATAGCCTTAGTTGGCAACGTCTACGAAAGAAAGATAGTAACCTACTTCGGAAATTCTACCAAGTCAGTCATGATTCGAAAAGAGACATGATCACTCAAGCATGCCACACTAATAACACGTAAGAAAGGAAGTCACGAAAATTAGCTAATCAACCACACTACCGAATAAAGGGAAATGGGGTTTTGGAAGATCCTAGTGCGTCTATCTTCCAACAAGGAAGGGCCTGTCTGGCATCAAACTTCTGCAATTGAAAAACTTGGAATTTATCTAAGCTGAAAACGCGACTACTGGTGTCAATAGCAAATACACATATACAAGAGCCTCAAGGCTTTACAGTTTTCAATAAATATAAAAATAATAATGGAATTTGTCCAACGTAAATGGAAGTTTTTATTACCAGAAATTTGCTGTCCTAAATATTCTTTTAATTGCTTGAGTTTACCAAAAACGGTAGGCGAAGAACTATGTGACTACCAAAATTATACAAGAAATTTGCATTTGTATTCATTTATATAAGTGGAAGCTGATGGCTATTAAGTGCAATGTATCTATTGAATCAGTGTTGGATATAATTCATAAGTTTGGGGCACTGCTTCCTTTCTAATGGTCTTATGTTTTTATTCGGATTGTGTGCAATGGATGTTTGGTATAGTGTGGTTCTTTTCTTAAAAATATAAAAATAAAATCGCAAATCAAAAATATATGAGAAAATTTTATCTAACGAACCCCACTCATCCGCAATGACACGTATTTGTAGACATTTTTCCGCAATTTTTCATTTAGGAAATAAAGGGAGGTAAGTAATCTTGACAACTCTATATGACATTTAATGTCGATAAAAAAATTCGAATAAAAACCAACCAATAATGAATACGCAACTTGAAATTAATAATATTTTTCTCCCGTATCGTTTGTGTGTTGCATCAAGTTTTATTAAGCTTTTGTGATTTTTTAAAAAAACTGCTTCATTCTTCTTAATTTATATATATATATATATATATATATATATATATATATATATATATATATATATATATAGTCGACTCTCCCGTCGAGTTCGACGTATAGTAGATCAGTTCCCAGGAAACCGACAGCCCGACAACGACACATGAGATTTGATTATAGTGGTGAAGGTTTTCTTGCAGGACCAGTCACACTTTTGAAGGCCCGAATTCAGAGACCTGGTGCACTAAGTGTCTCAAGGTCCCCAAATGACCCTCCGCAGGTTTTGAATTCAGAGTTTTCCTTCTCCTAGACCAGTTGCAATCCAAGGCTATAGAACCCAGTCTGTCCTGCTATCTACCCATAGCTGGAGGGAGAAGAAGAGGATTCACACCCTTCCCAAGGGTATTAGCACGTAAGTGAATGTAATGGATTCGACTGAATTCGAACTCGGCTCTGCGATTCCTCAATCCGTTACTACACCGTGCCTCCTGGTGGAATATATATATATATATATATATATATATATATATATATATATATATATATATATATATATATATATATATATATATATATATATATATATATATATATATATATATATATATATTATATAATTATATATATATTTGATATATATATATTCCAAGTTTTCAATTGACTATATGTATATATTTTATATATATTTATGTGTGTGTGTACAGCGTGAATATAGTTTTACACTTCACTGCGATTTTCAGATCAAATGCCCTTACTCATTTAGCGGGTTGTGTATATATATATATATATATATATATATATATATATATATATATATATATATATATGTATATATGTATGTATCTATGTGTGTATGTGTGTGTGTGTGTGTGTTTGGAAAAAAGAAAACTTTCACATAGTTCTAGCTACATGAATAACAATCTACTCATTCAATTATAAAAATTAAAAAAACAAAATCCTTGTTATTGACTAAAAGATTAACCGAAAGCGCTCAGATATACAGTATCTTATGCCTTTTTTTCTTACTCGTTTTCTTTTTTTTCGTGTGAAAAGAGGCTGTATGTGGTTTCAAATCTCAATAAATGATCTACTAACCAGTTATTTGCTAACACCCGAGCAGTTGTTTTAATACACATCGAAACATGATTGCATTTGTGTAGCGTTATTCTACATATTGATGTAATAATCTAAAACAAGGAATATTAATCTACTATTTATTGTATTGAGCCCTATTTTAAATTAATGTTACGAATGTCGAAATTTATATTTGATTCGTTCTCATTTCATATGGATATATATAAATGTATAGCTAGATATGGCTATGATAATATAAGTATACGCACATATACTTGCATGTACATATATATCTTTCTCAGATGTTATAAAAACAGTGCTAAATGTTATATAACAGAGCTATTAGATATATATTAGTGAATATACATAATATCCCTCGTCGATAGCACGACTCAAAGTTTCATGCATATAAGCAATCTTTAGGTGCAGAATATATATATATATAAAGCAGTATTTTTTCGTATTTTGCTTTGGTAAAGTCCACATTGGACGAAACGCGTCAGCAATTACCAGTTTTCCTATTGTCATTTTTATTCATAAATAAAGCAGTATGTATTCAGGTCATTTTAAGATTAAATTGGAATCTGGTCCATCTCAAGCAGTGTTGATTTCTATGTTCACATTATATTTCTAAACGTTCTATATCGGACATTGAGAACTTTTCCCCTATCGATATACAAATTCGAAAGATAGAAAGAAGTAGAAAGATGTCGTGAGAGAGCGGTAAGAGGCATCGCTATTTATGGAAATGCAAATAAAACAAAGTCAATGTTCTTTAATCAACAGGATTCCATCAATTCCCTGTGCGACAAGACATTAAAATAGACGATCGTTTCATCTCTCTTGGAAGAATATATTCTTCCACTAAATAGTGACATGAATATTCACATTAGTGACGCTAGGTTTGCAATGGAAAAGCTATCAATAGTTTGCCTTAACGGATAAAATGAAACGAGACTTCTTTCAAGCCATAGCCATCGCACCTGCTCTATGATAGCAGATCACGGACATTTCAAATGATTGAAAAGAAGCGTGATGACACGCATGCAAGCCTGATAAGTATTGCGTTGAATCTATCATGGGGACAGTACTCTAGGGGAAAAGCCTCACAAGTCACTCGTGGGAGAAGAACAAGATTTGCAGACCATTCCTGGAGAAGTAAAGATTAGCTTATTAGCGGCGTTCTGTTGTGGACAGGAAAACGTGGACACATTGACAACGGCCGTTCTTTCAAAACATACAATCAAAAAGTATATGAAGACACCAGAAGCCAACCTGAACAGCGACCAGATGGGAGAAATAAATCTGAATAATTTAGAGAAAGATTCATGATGATACACAATCATATATAAGTAGATGTATATCAGGAATACCAAAAAATATTTCCAATCTATCTATCTATCTATCTATCTATCTATCTATCTATCTATTTCAGTGTGTTCAATTTTATCAGTCTGTCTATCTATTGATATTTGTAACCGTCAGTTCTATGTTAATAGTTTCTTCTATCGCACTCCTCGCTTGTAGAACTCTCTTCCGGCTTCCTGCTTTCTTATCAACTACGATCTTCAAAAATGTAAATTCAGTGCCAATCGTCATCTTCTGTCTCCTTGAATCATGATCTTTTACTGTGTTCTCTGTTTCTTTCAATCTCAGTGACCCCTTGCATCTTAGCGCCTCTTATTAACTTGCTTGTTATGAATGAAATGATTAAAATAAACCAATCTATCTATCTATCTATCTATCTATCTATCTATCTATCTATCTATCTATCTATCTATCCCAGTCTGTGTATATCTATCTCAGTCTGTTCATATCTATCTATCTATCTATCTATCTATCTATCTATCTATCTATCTATCTATCTATCTATCTATCCCAGTCTGTGTATATCTATCTCAGTCTGTTCATATCCATCTCTGTTCGTATCTATCTATCTATCTATCTATCTATCTATCTATCTATCTATCTATCTATCTATCTATCTATCCCCGTCTGTGTATATCTATCTCAGTCTGTTCATATCCATCTCTGTTCATGTCTATCTATCTATCTATCTATCTATCTATCTATCTATCTATCTATCTATCCCAGTCTGTGTATATCTATCTCAGTCTGTTCATATCATCTATCATCTATCTATCTATCTATCTATCTATCTATCTATCTATCTATCTATCCCAGTCTGTTCATTATCTATCTATCTATCTATCTATCTATCTATCTATCTATCTACCTATCTATCTATGGTTCTTTGCCTCATTTTCTATGTATCTATATATTTTTGTATCTCCCCATTATCTATCTCTCATTTTTCTTTCTATCTATCTATCTATCTATCTATCTATCTATCTATCTATCTATCTATCTAAGTCTGTTCATTATCTATCTATCTATCTATCTATCTATCTATCTATCTATCTATCTATCTATCTATCTATCCCAGTCTGTTCATTATTATCTATCTATCTATCTATCTATCTATCTATCTATCTATCTATCTATCTCTGGTTCTTTTGCCTCATTTTCTATGTATCTATATATTTTGTATCTCCCTCATTATCTATCTCTTCATTTTCTATCTATCTATCTATCTATCTATCTATCTATCTATCTATCCCAATCTGTTCATTATCTATCTATCTATCTATCTATCTATCTATCTATCTATCTATCTATCTATCTAAGTCTGTTCATTATCTATCTATCTATCTATCTATCTATCTATCTATCTATCTATCTATCTATCTATCTATCTATCTCATTCTGTTCATTATCTATCTATCTATCTATCTATCTATCTATCTATCTATCTGTTCATTATCTATCTATCTATCTATCTATCTATCTATCTATCTATCTATCTATTGGATGTTTGAAAAGTGTCAAGTTAACACGTTATCTCGAAACACTGGAACATTTGTGAATTCTGTTCTCACGCGTGAGTTCATATTTGTAACGTTGATTATTCTGCTTTACTACGGCTCTCTCTCTCTCTCTCTCTCTCTCTCTCTCTCTCACACACACACATACATATATAGAGTAGAATATATCTGTTATTTTCAAAAGTCTTGCACTTTTTACTGCTATTAGGATTTGGTGAATTAAATTTTTTTTGTAAAACTACTTTTCTTCCTTTATCATCAACGTAATGGCAAGATGATCGTATTTCAATACTCCTCAACACCAATACATTTCAAGAAATAATTAGAAACATCTTAATAACGCCATGTTTGTGACCTTAATAATTTGAAGGCGGGACAGAAATTATGATTTATCGATAAGCTATAATAAAGGTTATGTATGTAAAAAAATTATTAGGTGCAAAGTAGATTTTTTGAGCTTAGCTTAGTTTAGGACAAAAACAACTCGGAAGAAATAGATAGATATCTGCAGAAGCCAGACAACAATGGGGGAAATATTGACATCTTTTATATAAGAAGATAACATCAGAACAGAGGTTACAGGGAGAATAAAAACATTTAACATAAATGAGAAAAGAAAAAGAGAAAATGCATCCAGTGAATTCCCAAAAGAGAGAGGGTTTGTGTGTGATAAACGCGTATTGAATCCCCTGGGATAGGTTTATGACTAATAGTCCAGTCTCATACAGACTTCTCAGAACTGGGGGCAGTCTTCTCTCTCTTCTCCAAAATTCTCCCGCAAATCTCTCGACTCACTCCGACGATAGTCTCGTGACTCTCTCGACTACAGTCTCTTTCCCCGACTCCGCTTTATTAGCAAAATCGCGAGTTAATATAGAAAAAAAGATCAGCTGATCGCAATTGACCCTCGGCCCGGCACGCAGCTACCACGAGTGCCAAAAACTATCCCTTGACATGTAAACCTATTCTCCAATTATTTACCTTATCTCAATCACGAGTTCTTCTCGCTTCACCAAAATTATAGTTTGGGATATCTAAATATTGATTCAACCTTTTAATCAAAACAAATACTCGATATTAGGAAAATATCTTTCTACCAATTTTCTGTTGATAAGGACTTGCCTGTTTGATTTGAAAGTCTGCATTAAAAATGGATATTCACCGGGGTTTGTCCATCGGTAAGTGGAAGAAAATAAGCAACTATATCAAATCTAATTATTAGTTATTCTATGGAAGAAGAAGAAGAAGAAGAAGAAGAAGAAGAAGAAGAAGAATTATTTTTGCTTTTCATTTTAAAAGATCTGGTTATCGAATCTTGATCGATCCTATCGATGTTTGATTTTGAAAATCAGATGATTATATCTAGATTGTTCACATTAACATTTGCCTTTGATTCTAGATTGATCATATTGACTTTTGACTTTAAAGGTCTGATGAACAATTTTGGATTTGGCTTAGCAGGAATCAAGATTGCTTTAAAGTTGTTGTGGATTCCGGAATGAAATCCGGTCTCAGATGAATGACAAACGCAGGAATGAAATATAGCAAATAAATGTATTGACGTAATAATACAATTAGTAATACGGTTAGTAGATCCAGAAATGCGGTTAGTAGCAATAATAATATATATACAGTCTGGGAAATTCAGTATCGAAGTAGGACTTCCTTCTGAGTCTACGTGCTCGCAACTGTGACTCCTACAAAGCGATTACCTCACACTCTCACTGTCTCACTATCTCACTCTCTGGGTATTCACCGGCAGCAGTACAAGTACTCATCGGGCGAGTCCACTTGTATAAAAAGGGGTGGACACCTTAACAAAGGTGTAAATTAAATTTACTGATTTTAAAAGCACTGTACTTAATTGAAAGTTGAATTAGGGGTTTTATTTTGCATGAAGCGGATTTGTAACAGAAACTGATATGTACTTTATCTGTAGTAAATGGACTTATTTTTCTCCAGACCGCCATGATTAACTTGCTATAGATAAAGTGTGAATTGTGGTTTTCTATGCAGATATTTTGGCGTTTGTTCATTTCTGTTTGTTTAATAAATTTTACTTAGTCTAGTACACGGTTACTAATTGCATAA
The DNA here is from genome assembly GCA_903632075.3 of Acanthosepion pharaonis. Lineage (NCBI taxonomy): Eukaryota > Metazoa > Mollusca > Cephalopoda > Sepiida > Sepiidae > Acanthosepion > Acanthosepion pharaonis. Next base: position 1,435,297 of record CAHIKZ030005474.1, on the reverse strand, counting down.
AATATCTGAAGCTTCAGTTGTAACAGAGAGAGGTATACACATATACACCCTCAGGAACGCACACATGCAAATATAACTTTTATTGACTGGAAATGGAAACGGCATTTATATATCATAGTACAATTTAGGTTAAGATGTGTGTTTACCGATGAGAAACACGATCTCAGGGTAGGGGGCGATGTTTTAAACCTGGGTCACTAGTAAACAATGGGGATGGGCGAAATACTTGTTTTTTTTTAAACAGTATTTGTTTTGATTAAAAGGTTGAATCAATATTTAGATATCCCAAACTATAATTTTGGTGAAGCGAGAAGAACTCGTGATTGAGATAAGGTAAATAATTGGAGAATAGGTTTACATGTCAAGGGATAGTTTTTGGCACTCGTGGTAGCTGCGTGCCGGGCCGAGGGTCAATTGCGATCAGCTGATCTTTTTTTCTATATTAACTCGCGATTTTGCTAATAAAGCGGAGTCGGGGAAAGAGACTGTAGTCGAGAGAGTCACGAGACTATCGTCGGAGTGAGTCGAGAGATTTGCGGGAGAATTTTGGAGAAGAGAGAGAAGACTGCCCCCAGTTCTGAGAAGTCTGTATGAGACTGGACTATTAGTCATAAACCTATCCCAGGGGATTCAATACGCGTTTATCACACACAAACCCTCTCTCTTTTGGGAATTCACTGGATGCATTTTCTCTTTTTCTTTTCTCATTTATGTTAAATGTTTTTATTCTCCCTGTAACCTCTGTTCTGATGTTATCTTCTTATATAAAAGATGTCAATATTTCCCCCATTGTTGTCTGGCTTCTGCAGATATTATTTCTCGTTTTATTTTGCCACATTCTAAAGCTTCCTAGCGCCAGCACCCACAGCCGTGTCCATATCCCCAGTCGACCGTGAACGTATGGACAACACCCCGCTTACTGGATCTAAAAACTAACACAGCATGGGCAGTAAGCAGGACTTACTACGGGTACTCAGGGAGCGTACGGCCAGTTACCCCTAAGTTCGGTTCGAACCGAGTGGACACCTCAACCCAAAGAAGAAGACGTCGGAGGTTGAGGGGCTGGGGACGAAGTGGTAGACAGCCCCATGACAACACTTTTACAGTTTTCTCTTATCTGAAACTGTATCGCAAGAAATATGAAAAAGAAATAATGATATAAGTAGAAGCCTACGTCATTATGATAATGTCGAATGGCCATCTACGACTAAGTTCACTTTTTCGTTTAACCAGTCGTTATAATTGAGAGCAGATAAGGTTTTTTCAACTTCTATATTTTTGTGGCCTTCTTAGAGCCAGACATAAAAACACAAGAGATGAATTGAGTTACACAAATATATTAAACGAAACAGTGATACAAACATGTACAAACGAGAGTATTAGAGCAAGAATGTTCGGTTCGACTGTCAGAGCTGACTGATGGAAACTTCCCACTCCAAAAGGCAGTACCTGCTCCTATTTATAGCTGGGAGAGTCCATGTGTGCGTGGGTAAATTACCATAGCATATATATAATTAGCGGAAGGCAAAACGATCCATAATTAAAAAAACCTTTAAATTGATACTAACCAATCTTGCCATAATCTAAGAGACAAGTTTAGCACTGAGAAAGAAACTAATGAAATATGGTAAATAATAATGAAATAAGCACTGATATCAAACTGTTTTAGCCACAAGGCAAGATTTACTCTTTCAGTTTTCCTTTATTTGAAACTGAATCGCAAGAAACGCGAAAAAGTTTTCACAGAAATAATGATATAATTACAAACTTATATCATTTGGATAATCTTGAATCGCCATCTTCGGCCAAGTTAATTTTTTCGTTTAAGCATTCTTTATAATTGAGAGCAGCTGGGCTTATTTGACTTCTGTAAATAATTTATGGTAGACAAAACGATCCATAATAAAGGCCATGTAAATTAGTACTAAACAAGCCTGACATAATCTAACAGTGGTTATGATATTTCCTTGATTGACGCAGGTGTATGAGGTTCTACAGATAAGTTGAACGGTGAGAAAGAACCTAATGAAACATGAACTTTGGTGCTACACCCTGTAATGCAAGCAGCAAGCAACTAATTACTTCGAAGGATGCGGCAGAAATTATGTCACGTTGTAGTTTTGTTTCATGGTCAAATTCCCCAAATATTTGGATACAATCTTGCATTATATTTCAGTTTATTTCCTTCCTCAAATTAATTCTTGAAGATTTTTTTTAGAAATGCATGAACCTCGTAATTGAAGGAAGCAACATATCTATCTATCTATCTATCTATCTATCTATCTATCTATCTATCTATCTATCTATCTATCTATCCCAGTCTGTGCATATCTATCTATCTATCTATCTATCTATCTATCTATCTATCTATCTATCCCAGTCTGTGCATATCTATCTATCTCAGTTGTTAATATCTATCTATCTATCTATCTATCTATCTATCTATCTATCTATCTATCTATCTATCACAAATGCAGTCTTAGTATTCCAACGAGAAGAATTTTTTCATTTGACTTAAAAAAGGGGAGAAATGGTATCAGTTTTGACTAAAAACAAATTAAAATTTATATGATTTTGTAGACTATCGTGCATATATATATATATATATATATATATATATATATATATATATATATATATAAAAAAATAATTTGTTATATTTTGTCCTTTACACTCATACGAAATTGTCTAAATCTATGAAACGCTATGAAAATACCCACGTTATTTTGCCATAAGTCTGAATTCATAAGTTATTTTAATGAAAACAGAATTTTTTAGATGCAAATATCTGATTTCGTAAGTTCCTCAAAATAATACTGAATTTACGCCCGTTTACGTACGGTACAGTGAAGAAGAAAGAAGAATTATTTTTTTCTTCATGACGCCTGCATCCCTTTTTGTCATACTTCCAAGCAATACTTTGCTACGCTTATCTGATAATGCGCCATCGTTAATTAAAATTCTTTCATTAAGAGAATGGGAGTCGTTGTTTTCATACCAATAATAATAATAATAATAATAATAATAATAAATTAAATAGGGAAAATTTGTTTTATGGGTTGCTTTTGTTTATTTTGCCGCGTTAAACTCGTTAATTGGAACAAAAGTTTTCCTTTTATAGACCTTTTCTTCTATAAATGAGATCTGTGTCCGTTATCCCAGTAGATATGTATACGATTGGAAATTATTTACACATTCCTGATGTATCTATCTAAATGTGAAAGCCTGTTCATGAGGATTCGTATTTCAGACAACCTCGCTCCATTGAATTAAAGAACGTGGCGTCAAAGTCCTCTCGGGAGAATAATTAAATCCGCTTGAGATACATTTTGCAAGCACAGTTGGTATATATAGTTTTAAAATGATGAAAAAAAAAACTTTGCACTGGCTTAGTACATTAATTGCATTGATACATGGCTTCCGCATAAGGTCAGCGAATTAACCTGCTGAATCTTATTTAAATGTTGTTTATCGTGATGAGCGATGAAAAGAGGATACTTTATAACAACGTTGAACCTAAGCGAACAGGATTTGAAGGAACACACCATATCGAAAATATGGGATTGGAAAGGAGTCTTCTTCTAAAATAATATCTGGAGAAATCTAACAAATGTTGTTTACAAATAGAAAAAAATTGTAAGTCTGGAATTTACAATAAGGGAGCATTATTTCATCAGGATATCGCTAAACGGAATGTTTCTTTGATGGCCAGACAAAAATTGTAACAGTTTGTAACAAAAATATAAAAAAATAGGATAAAAAGCCAGTAATGGGATGGAGAGAGCTTGTCGTCGCTGCTCTATCTTTTAATCTGGGTAGGAAAACGAGAAGACAAGACAAAATATGGACTGTAAGAAGACATAATGTAAAATTGTCAGCAAAAATTAGAGCCCAAAATACGAATTACAAATTGGAGATACAAAAACTAAAGACGTACAAAAATTGAAATATTTAGTAAGTGTTTTAAAGCGGGAGGAAAATACATCAAAATATGAAAGCGATATGAAATAGCGAACTATGCCTTCTAAAAGATAAGCAAAATATTATGAAGCTGGAAAATCTCGCTAGAAACAAAGAAAACAGCGCTTAACTGTTATGTAATATCTGGTCGCCTATATGGCAGTGAATGCTAGACAATCTCTGACTGAAATGAAGTAAAGCGCTTTGTTTTGCTTCGAAACCAGAATTATTCTTACCTGCAGAAAACTGTGAAATCGAAACTTATATTTGTCTCTCTACAGTGCTATACTCTATTATAAATGTCGTCAAGTGAGGTGGAATGAACGACTCGGGCCTCTTTATAAATGTTTTTTTTGTTACTATAAAAAACGTGATATAGTAATTACAGAAGTTTTCACTCGTCACTCCTTTTCGTTATAATTCTTATCTTAATGGTGGCAGCTTTCAGGTATAAATCAACGCATGCGCAAACAACACTTAGCGTTTACGCCTGGCAGAAACAATTGCTTTGTCAAATAAAAAAAAAATCTATTTTCCTATTCCTTGGTTGTTTAGTTTTTTGGGTTTTAAAGATTGGCTTCTGTCTGGAGGCAAGATCGGTTGAATGAAAACCTGAAAAGCAATATGCTACGAATAAAAAATAAAAAAAATATGTGGATGAAATTTACATAAAATAACTATAATATACGTGAATAAATGAAATAAGCGTAATTGTAGAAAATATACATTAATTTTGCTAGGAATTTAATGGAAAGAGATAACGAAGCTAAATAAAATGCAAAATGTAATGAAAAAAATGAATAAACGCTGAATAAAATAACTGAAGAATTTCCTCTACCCTTATTAATAATCCACAGTAAAACTATCTTACACTATTACAAAAGGGCTGGTCAAAAGAACATCTGCTACGTGATAATGAAAACTTGGCAACAGTGATATTTAATGACGAAAGCAAAATTGATCGACATCCTAATGCAGGAGAATATATCAGAAGAACAGCTGCTACAAGAAACAATCTTAGATAAACAAAGAAAATGGTGAAATTCTGTTAGTGCTCTCTAATGGAGTCTGCATCAAAACAAGAATGGTGATATAAATCGAATATATCTGAACAGTGTAAAATACATTAATTTGCGAAGGTCTCACATGATACCGGATACATGAGAAATTGAAAAATTCCACTAGGTAACTTGCCTTACATCGACTTATGTCGTCTGAAATTTCTAATTGATAAAGACATTGCGGCTGTTACAAGCTTGCTCTGCATAAAATCTTGATCTGAATTTCATATTGTGTAGGTTTTGTTGCCTGCCAAAATACTGATTAACTTTGTTCGTCTCTCAGTGTTTAAATACATTTAACGAAACTTTTCAAGTAATTCTTAAATTTCGCATTATTTTCAGCAACGTCATGTATTTAGTTTTAGTTATGTCCTCTGTTAATAGGAATGTGGCAACTTGCATGACGGTTCAGAGAAAACGCACACGCTACTCTTGAAATGACATTGATGAACACTGAAAGATACTTCGTAAAAAATTTGAATACATAGGACTTAAGCAAGTAAAAACATGAATAGCAACTCAAACACGTGTACCCCAGTGAAAATAAAGTTTATTGCAATAATAAAAATAATAAATGTAATTTCAAATGGTAGAAACATTACGATTGTTTACATGTTGAGGGGAAGGCACAGAATGTCATTCGACAAATGTTCAACTTTCCGATGCCAATGAGTGATAGTCATCAAGTTTTATAGGGTAGATCATCTCCCCCCACTATAGTTTGACGGGAGGGCTATCAAGGAATTCATTAAACAAAGGAATAGAAACAAGAAAACAACAACAAATATTTTATATTTGGGGTTATTTATCAACTTGTTAGCGACTAAAATTAATATTTTCACTCAAATAGAAGTCAGTCAAAAAGCAGAACATTGTCAGATTAGTACACCTGTATGTGTTAAAGTGTGCAACATTAAAGACAGAGCATATATAAATATAAAAGGGGACATAGAAGTCAACACCCAGCAGCGACTATCTTATGCTATATATATATATATATATATATATATATATATATATATATATATATATATATAAATGACAATAGGAAAACTGTAGTTATTGCTGACGCGTTTCGTCCAATGTGGACTTTCTCAAAGCAAAAAACGAAATGAATTTAATTAAAGAAAGTAACTAATAATAACAAGAAACAGAATGTTCTTAGCAACAGGAGGAATGTAGAGAACGCTATTTTCATATTGTTAACTGAAAATAACGTCAGTTATTGTCACGTGTGGACAGTTTTCCTATTGTCATTTATATTTATAAATATTGTCTTTTCTATAGGTTAACTCTGAGAAATTTTCATATATATATATATATATATATATATATATATATATATATATCTGAGAAATTTTCACACACACACACACATATATATATATGTTAAATAGGTCAAATGTTTTTTGGCACCTTACCCTACCACTCTTAAGTATCTTAATAAAGATAGATATAAACATATTCCTATCTCTACCTTCCCTCTCTTATTTCCACCATATATGTCGTCCTCCTCCTGCCCCTCTCTCTATCAACTTACGTCAACTTAAAAACTACCCCTCAAAAACTTGTATAAAAAAAAAATATATATAGATCTTTAAACCATTTTCTTTTAAGCTTGGAAATGTGATTTGAGGAACCAGAAAAATTCCCTTTCCTGGGGTAATCAAATATAATCAGTACATAATTAGTAAATCATTAATGTTGTCTTTTTTTTTTTTTATTAAACTAATGTTCGCTCTGTTTTTACATTAAGCTCTCTGGATTATATCCTTCTTGGGATTATCCATACGGATTATCTATCTATCTATCTATCTATCTATCTATCTATCTATCTATCTATCTATCTATCTTCATTCATATATATTCATTCATACATGTTTCATTAAATAATATAGACAGGTGTTGTCTATTTATTTTATGTAAATTCTTTTCATAACGTCTGATAAGCTTAATAACATTATCATTAAACGAAGAAAGAAAATCACAATATTGATACATATTTTTTAATCCAATCTAAGATTTCGATTTAAGCCATTATCAAAGATGACAATTACAGTACAACATATTAAGCAACACACGGACAAGAATGGGATGATAGTCTGCTTCTGTTTACATGGATAATTTCCAAGCAACGATAAACACGTGCATATAAGACGCTTGAAGCGAAAATCGCATCGCAGCTATATATATATATATATATATATATATATATATATATACTGACATGAGGTGGAGTGACTATTTGAATCATTTGCTAATTTTGCGGCTAAGACAGTTGGTTCACTTTTTCGTGCCAGACAATTTTTCACGTTGGAATCCATCTTGCACATTAATAAATAGGCTATTCATTTACGCAGTGAATATTGCTGCCATATATGATCTGGTGTTCTTGCTGTATATCTCATGATTCTTGACAAAATTCAAAGAAGATTTTGTAATATTATCGATCCTGACCTGTGATTTTTCTATAAATATTTTCGTGGCCATTGGACTTCCCTCCTGGGTAGCCCCACGGCATAATTTAAAGCGTACTACGAGATTAGTTTACTGTTAAAATAGCTAGATGTAACTGTAGGTTCTATTCTAATCATTTATTTTCTAGTATCTCTCGCCTGTGGAACCCTCTTCTGGTTTCTTGGTACCCTGCTCCTAGGTTCTTCAAAAATGTAAATGCAATGTCAATCGCTATATTCTCTCTTCCTGTATCCTATTCTTTTACAGTCCTTTCTCCTCACTAAAGTCTTCTCTTTAACTCCAAGAAACCCCTTGCATCTTAATGACATTATCACCTTTGCTTCAGGTAAAACGATATATATATATATATATATATATATATATATATATATATATATATATATATATATATAAAGAAAGAACAGTAAGATATTTAATCTGGTGTTCTTATAGATATTTTACAAAATAGTGCTCAATGTAAATTTACAGAGCATTAATATTATAATTAATTGATTTAAAATATGTTTTTTTTCATGAAAAAACATATTTTAAATCAATTATATATATATATATATATATATATATATATATATATATATATATATATAAAACGTATATACTCACGCATCATGTGACATTTGAAGACCTTATTTTGATGTTAATTTTAAGGGGTCGTATCATACACGAGATATAAATTTAGCGTATGTACTGCTGGCCCTGGTTACGCCGTTGACCAACTATATATCAGTTTAGCTTAAAATTGTCATCAAAAGTCGCATGATACGCGGGTATATATATATATATATATATATATATATATATATATATATATATATATTATTGTATGTGTGTGTCTGAATTTTAACTTAAGTTTAATTTAAGAAATTAACACTGCATGGTGACTGTCAGTTTCACGCTTCTGAGGATCTTCAAATATGATCTAATGATCACATATTTATACGTGTGCGTTTGAATAGGAAGTTGTACTGCGTATTTTATTACATAATAATTACCGAAAAATTTCGAACACTAAGGCATGTCTATCCATTTCGCAATCGTTGGCTTTACAAAACATATTTTGTTCAAATGTCATTAAAATTCATCAGTCAGCTCTCCGGATTTTCACGGATCTATTGTTTCTTTGTCAAATTGTCTTTGTCAACTCGTGAATAAGAATATTTAAATTGCCGAGTCGAACTGTTGTTTATTAGTTACTAAAGAGTAATTTATCTGTCTTGTAGCTACCTGGTGAGCTTTTTTTTTATATACATTTACATAGAACTAAGAAAATCAATTTCAGTCTTCACAACTTCCATCGCTTCAGTGCTCAACTTTATAGGCTGGTTATCTAGAATTTAAGAGGAAAACAAATGAAATTACTCTAACTGAAAAATACAAAAAACAAAAACAAACAAAACACAGCTTTAAGTCGAAATGTTGCCGCAACACCTGGAATGTGCAGAAACCATGTTTTTTTTTTTACTGATACCATTATTTTAAAGAATGACATTTTGAGTAGATGAACCTTGGCCCTCAGCGACATGTTGAATTAGTAAATAATCTTATTGAATCAATAAAGATTTATGACCTGAGAGACTTACAACACCATCTGCTGTTCGTTAGTCTATCATTGTATAATGATAAACATACAATGAATATTGAAGTCAATCGTTTCTCTAGATGAAAGCATTTAATAACTCATTTAATGTTTATTCATCGCAAGCGAAAATGTGTCAATTTTAACTTTCTTGTTTTTGAAAGAGGCTAGCAAGATCAAAGTGGAGGAAAATCACTTCCTCGCAAATTATATTTACCTTCATTTCCTTTTTAAATAAGTGTATAAAGAAAAAGTAGAGTAATCCTTTAAAGAAATGGTTTATTGCACGAGAGCGGTTTCAGACTGTATCGTTGGTAATGGTAATATTAGACATTTCCTTATAAGGAAACATTTAGCATTCATTGACCAAGCAGCCAGTACAACTGTTGGTTGAAATTTACAAAATTAATCTCTTAAACTTTTTTTTCGGAAAATAGGCTTCTCAAGTCCAGTAGCTGTTATTGCTCTTTCCAGTATTGACGTGGATTTCCTTCCTAACATTTTATTTGAAGTAGTGTGGAATTTCAACATCTTGATTATGTCATTATTTTCTCTTCGAATTACATATGATATCCATTTTAGTTTTGTTACAGTTGGTAGTCCTCAAGTGATGTGGTTTCTGTTAGTACAGTTCTTTAAACAGATTAGGGCGATACATTATCAGGTCAGGTTCAAGCTCAGGAAAAATGCATGTATAAAGAAAGCCATTGCTCTACAAAGGCCGTTTTCAACCAATTACAAATGCAGAAGTATATCTGCATATAGTTTATAGATTATGCAAAAGAGTTTGGCAAAGTACGTCACAAAGAACTGCTGGAACTGCTAGTTATTCCTGACATATTTGGGAAGAATATTAGAATAATCAAGAACCTATACTAGAAGCAAAGATAGAAAATGAATGCTGTAAATATACAAAAACAGAAAGACGTGTAAGAAAAATATGCGTCTTCTCACTGGAATTATAAAACCTATATAGGAGAATTAGAGGTCCTACCCGGATTGATTAGTGGCGGTCACAATCTTAAAAACATGCAGATGACAGAATGTTGACAGAAAGGAAACTAAAAGAACATCTACAGAAGGTAGTGAAGGATAGTAAGAAGAAAGGACTAAACTTCAATTGCAAGATGACAGAATATAAGTTTGTAAGCAAAAGTACAACTGTAGAAAAATCACGTGGTAGAGATAAACACTCAGTTGTGGAGCAAGCTAAGTGAATAATAATCCAACCTTTAGAAAGAGAGCTATTTATGGTGCCATGGAGCATCTCATTGTGCTAAAGTGGGATAGTCCATTGCTTGGGCTGTGATTGGCTGCTGGTACTTGAGTGGAGGTATTTCTATATAAATACCAGCTTGTTTCATCTGTTAGTTTGCAGGGTTTGTATTAAGTTACAACTGCTTTATTTTTGTCTGCCAGCTGGACGCTAGCTGGGACCTTTACGCCGGTAAGTGCTGTTTATTATTGTTATTCTACAACAACATGCAATTTTCAAATTTGAGATACCAAAATGAAACAAGTACAACAATTTAAATATCTGGGAAATGTTTTAACACTGGACGGAAAATGCGACACTGAAATTAGAAGGCGGGTTGTGATAGCGAAAGATGCTTTCAAAAGCAAAGTATTTACTTAACACAACCTTAAGAATGAGCGTTCTCAAATTTAAACAATTTTTTAAAAAAGATATATTTTTTTAACTTCTGTTAATAAATGCATGCTGTGGAAAAAAACACTTACATTTATGTTGATAAGGTCCCTCAGTGAACGAAACGCAAAGAAAAGTTTTCAGTTTGTCTTCACATACACGCACGCACACAAATATATATATATATATACTTGATGAATATGTGCATGCATGTTGTGTATGTGTGAATAACTCTACATTACATGCCTCATGTATAAAATATAATTTTCCAAAATACAAACATCATCAGATTGTCACATAATACCGCCTGTCTACTGTATTGTGAGTTTGTTTCTTTATGTCAGCCATATTTTATTTGAGATTAGATGGTAACTAAACGCAAGATACTTGTTTAATCTGATTGTACAAAAAGCATGTTTCCCATTAGAAATATCTCAAAATAGTCTTGAATTCTCAAGTGGATTTTGGTGTCATAAAATATTCTATTGAATCTTAAATTCTTTCATCTGGATTTCAGTACAGGGAAAATATGGGCGTGAGGCGTGATTTTCTTCCATTCAGCCGCCTTGCTAAATATCTATAATTTTGAGGGAATAATTCGGAATTTGTTTCCTGAAAGAAAAAAAAAAAAAAAAAAAAAAAAACGGAAAAAAGATCTGTGATGAAAAAAAAAATTCTTTCATTTCTTAGGGCTTATTTTTAGATTAATACTTGCTTTCTTTTGTCACTTTCGAAAGTTCTGCAACTTTCACAATTTATGAATATTTCTTGACATTTTTATTGAATAGTAATAGCAACAATCAACGCACGTCTGGAACTCCGTCAAATGTGGCTATTAAGTTGGGTTCCAGAATATTTCAAATATATTTAGTATTCTTACTAAATATAGTTGAGGAAATTAAATCTCAACACGGACTCATAAATATTTGATCATTTTCAATTGTAATTTATATGAAGACATATCTGATCAGGTCTAGAAAAGGAAGCAATTTTGAAATGAAAATAATTTTCAGTACTTCTTCATTGATTCTAGGCATTGCTTGTGATTTAGTAATTTATTCCGCTTGGATTATTAAATTTATTTTCTGTTTAGCTATCAAGAAATTAAACAAAGAATAGGAAAAGGTAAATGTGACACGCACACATACACGCACACACACACACACACACATATATATATATTAAAGATAATATTATAATAATTTATTTCACCAGATCCCTTTTAAAGGACGCCGGATCATCAGATAGCACTTCCAAAAATGAAACGAAAAATGAAATGAAAATTGATGGGTAGTGCAAGTTTTTGTAATTTAGCAGAGAGTGTAATAGGGGTAGTTAGAGAGACATGGTAGCGTTTAGAGAGGGTTTAGGAGGGGAAAATCTGCCTGAGGCCGCGCCTTCTGATTGCACCAGAGGGAGGGATTGGTGCTAGCACCGAGGCCAGCGCAACCGGCAGTTCCTAGCCCGGGTGTACGCTCTCGGGTTCCCCACATTAAACCAACCTTTTGTCAAAATCTGATCTCATGGGGAGGGGTGAGTAAATACAAATTAATCTCTTGTTTATCTTATTTTATAAATACTCCAGGAAACCAACACTGTCGATATGTCTCAATTGTTCCTCGTTATTTATATTATTAAATAAGATTCTGTTTACCGTTTAATATATAGTAGAAGATTATTTTTGTTAATCGCTAATATTTAACTATAAAAGTGCAAGCAGGGTATGCATCTCTTGCACTTTGAGTTGGCTCTTTAGTCTGTTCCTTGCGAGTAATCTGGCCTTGTTCTAGACTAAGCTAAATTAGTAAATAACTCTTCCAACACAAGCTACTAAATCATGAAATCTGATAACCTTTGAAAAAATATTTCTATATAAGAAAGATTCGTCAAAGATTCGCTAAAAAATGAGTATACATGATGAAAAAATACCCCAAATTTAGTAAAAACAGTTTTATCGTCAAATCTTTTATGTTATTATTAAGAGGAAAGGACAAAGGATTTTTATTAATTCATTTTCATTAATAAATTATATTTTTAAAAATACTTTTTAGAACCTTCAAAATTTCAGTTAAACCGTGTTTTTCTTGTGTCAGAGGAGGACCATAAATTAGTATGAGAAATTTTAGCCAAAAAAAAAACAAGAAAAAAAAAACAAAAAACCCCATTTATTTGGAAATTCTTGCAGAAATAGAATAATTGTTAGATTTTAATGAGACTTTCAGGACTTATTCACAAATTAATGAAAATATTTTAGAAATGTTTCTTGTTTATTAAAATATTTTTTTACATCTGTTAACTCCTAATTATTTTATTTTATGAAATTTCGAGAAAATCTCTTTTGTAACGGCTGATGTTGGCATCGGTTATAAGGACAAGTCCTCGGAAAATTTAAAAAGAAACATTTTCTACTTCCTGTTTTCTACTTCCTGTTTGCACCGGATTCATATCGTTTCTATCAGAATTTTAACAATTTTTGATTATTAAATTATATTTCTTTAATCCTTTTTAGAACATTCGAAATTTTTATTAAACCTTTTGTTTTTCTTGCATCCTGCTACTTCTAACCTTCACTGCTAGGATTCTCCATGCAACTTACATTGTAGCAAACCAGTCATATTCCCTCTGTAATCCATCGGTGAGAAGTGAATTCCACAATATGAAAAGAAAAAAAAAAGAAAAGAAAAAAGGACATTATTCAGACAAAACCGTTTTTACAACCCCCCCAAAAAACAAACAAACAAACAAAAAAACAAAAAACAAAACAAAAAAACAAAAAACAAAAACAAAACACAAGGAAACATGAAATTAAAAGTAAAAGAGAAAGACAATCCTACTAAAAGTATAACTTAAAGTGCCGTCAATATTAGTTAACAAAGCACGGGAAAGATAGACGGAATAATAAAATAAAAGTAGCTATGTAGAAAGATACGGAAACGATATTTTTACAGTGGTTGCCGAGTGAAGCAGTCAACATTTAAATCCTGCTTCCGGTCACATGGTGAGCAATCTTAAATTGCTGTCAGCCATTGTTTTTTTGTTGCGGTTGCGCGTTGTTCTCTAGAAGTAGGCATTCAAGCTTGCATTTGTAATTGTTCGATGTTTCCCCTATCTGATTGTTGATTCACATCTTTTACCACCTTGAAATGTTTCCTGATTCGTTGGCATGACAACAGTGACCAGATGAAAACACGAACAAGAATGAAGCCTGCTACCGTGACAAGGAGTTACCTTACGGACACACACACACACACAAACACACACACTCGCGGATTAGTACTGTGAAGTTTATCGTACGTACAGTCAGGGCCTTCTCACTTCTGTAAGTACATATGCATCTACGCACTCTTATCAGTACATTATAAATATTGACCCGGCATGTAGTTATGAGTTAATATACATTAAAATTAATAGAACATATTCATTAACAGAGAGAGCTCATGAATATGTGATAACTCTCGCCTCATTAAATGAGTATGACCATCGCTGACAAGTTTTAGTCCTCGTGAAAACGACAATGAATACATATCTATATGCATACATTTTGCGTATATGTATAATATTTTTTTTATTAATATTGTATGTTTCCTGTGCAAATACAAACTCATAGCATAAGTATATTATATAAATATCGTCATCCGAAATTTAAAAGAAAAGTTCTATCTACATGTCTTTGAGTTTTGAGATATTTGATCGCTCTGATTAGAAAAAAAACTACTGAATTTGTTAGTGATGGCCTCTGACTCTACACGGAGCCTACATTAAATATCTTGAGGAGGTAGTGCTGCTCTGGGTCAAGAGGGTGGCAGCTGCTTTCGTTTTTGTATTCTAGTTTGTTTGAATATCCAATGTTTCTCAGGCTGATTCGTATGTTTTTTTTTAATTATTTTTATTGCTTATTTTAAGGCTACTAGAATTTGTTGAAATTCTTTTACTTATGGATATAAGTATTTGTTTGAATATGTTAAGAATGTTGTTAGAATTTTTGTTAATGTATATTGTGTTGATGTTTTGTTTTCTTTATGGTTTGTAAGTTCCGCTATTTAAGAAATTATATCTAAGAAATTTACTGTTTTTGATTGGATTTCTTTAATTGCACACCACACATAGTCTTTAAAATCTACCGACTGCTTGTCAGTGACGAAGCGAGTCAAAGTAAGTATTAGAGTAACTTATACTTCCTAGCCGCTACGAAGTCTCGTGTTCGCTAAGGCTAAAATTATCACTGAAAAAATTTTGAGGGAGACATTAATAATAATTCCTCATCTTAATTAATCTTTAATTCATTCTCGAATGAAAAATCTCTTTTTTTTGTCTTTATCTTTGTCAAGACTTGCGACATGACAACCGAATGCGACAGTCAGCTGATCCTATATCATTTCCCTCAGCGTTTTTCTAACGTGGGGGGAATCTTCTAACCATCATGGCATCAGATAGTTATATACCGTATTACAAGAGCGCTATAAAAATATGTTAGTACATGTGAGAAAATCAACTATTATTTAATAACACTTATAGAGCGACAAACAATTTTTATTACTTCATCCTCAGGAGCTGATCAAGCAGACATAGTTTTTTTTTTTAAATCTCAAGTTTTTCACGTTTTAAACCTTATATGAATGAGACTGTCTGGCCGATGCTCTACATAATGGCGGCATTTAAGCAATTCTGCAATTTCACTAGTTATAATTTATATTTGCGTAATTTTATTTCTTTATGTAACTTTCTTTCTCCAATTAAAGCAGTACAAAATAATTCTGATTTTAGAATCATGTGATGTAAAAATAGACCACAAAAGAAATAAAAATCAACATATTAGCAGTTGGATACCACCTAATTATTAATAAACTAACGCGGTTGTGTAAACAAGAATAAGGAGAGATAGCTAAAAGACAAACTTTAAGAGTTACAAAGAACAGGAAATTGTGGAGAGCCATGATCGTCCACCTCCTGAAGGGACACGGTACATAGAAGGAGAAGAAGAAGCTTCAAATAAAACTTGAACCCTGTTCCCGAAGCACGGGAGGAGCGCTTTCGTGAATCTCATCTTAGTGACTACGACCACGGAAGCCTTAAAGATTAAGTGGAAAATAATAAGTTCTTAGTCGATCACATTTTCATCTCATTTTTTATGATTTTAAAGCCTTTTATTATATTGTTTCGTTTTTAATTATTTTAGTATTAATCATACTCCATCTCATTAATGATTGATTGAAATTTTTTGGCTTGTCAACTCTTTTTTAAACCGAAACATTTTGCATTGAAAGAATAATAATTTTTGCCAGTAAATATTGCATTAACAATTTCGTTTTTGAGTAACAATTATTTTTCCAGATGCAAGACCTACTGTTTAACCCATATCTGGAGGAAGAGGGATTCATATCTTTACCAAAGCTATTTGAGTGTAAGTGTATGTAACGGATCCGACTGGAATTCGAACTCGGTTTTCCAATTTTTCATTCTGAGCCGCTATCTTTTACGCCATCCTTACTTCCTCGTCTCAATATGGCTGCTCTCCGTCGCTTAAACACTTTTCGACCGCATTAACAAAATGCACAAAGTAAGATATAAAGGAATAACTAACGACGAGACACAAATTTGGGCTCTAAATCTTTGGACAATTTATTTATTTCCGATTTCATGCTGTTTTCTCCAGTAATCTAAGAGTATCGACCAGGAGAGATGCGATGAAAATAATAAAATGTAGTAAAAAACAAACATTAGAAGAAAAATCGTTCTAATAAAACAATGTGAACTGTACTCGTGAGGGGTGTTGAAATTCCTAAGTTCTAAACTATTTCACACACCACGTAATATGTTGTTCTTTTGTTACCTCTTACAAACCTGCATACAATAAAACTTTAAATCTTATCCCAAATTCCGTATGTCTTGACCGTTGAAAAAAAAGCAACAAAACTCTTCCCTAAAAAACTGTCTCCTTCGAAGTGATGTTTGCAAACCGGCTCCCGAAGAATGCTCTTCATCAACTGGGAGTAGGGGAAAAACTCTACTGTTTATATCATTCGAACACTCTGTAAATTCTTCGAACATAGTTAACATACAGATATACGTTCCCTCACACAGTGGCTGACCTACATTTTTAGGGTCCTGAATCTTGAAGAGATATTCGAGGGATCCTTCGAAACCAACAGCAATAGATTTGAGGATCCGACTGCCAAAATGTGGGTTATGAATAGATTCTGGTGAGCACAATGAGCCCATACAGATGGGAGTTCGGACGCTGAAAGCCCCTAAGAATATTTTGAAATTTGACAAATTACAAGGGTATTTTGCGGCCATTTTGAACAATATACCTCTACGTGTTTCTCTAGTAATCTGTTTTCCTTGGAAGGTCAATTTTATATGAAATAAACAAAATCGATATTACTAAAATGAACAGTGTGTCTAAATACTTTTATTTTAAACATGACAGCATTGTTATAGGAAAATATGATTTTAACGAATTCCCCTCAGGGATAAGGAAAAAATGAGTTAGAATTTAATATCTATAACGATTCAATCATGTTTAAAAAAGAAATATAAAAATAATTAAGTGTTCAGACGCTTAAAGTAAAACATCTATATGTTAATACATTTGTTCCTATTCGTGTATGGTATGTGTCACGCTGACCCTATTAAACTAAGATTGTATTGAGCATCCGAGAGATTCATATAGAATAGAACGGAAGGATTATATATATATATATATATATATATATATATATATATATATATATATATTATTTATATAAAATTAAAAATTATAACATAAATATGTTATAAAATCACTACAAAAATAGCCATTTTGTTTCAACACATCTGGTGTCTTATCAAGTGATGATGTTGAATGTAGATTGCAGATTCTAAAATCTACATTCAACATCATCACTTGATAAGACACCAGAGGTGTTGAAACAAAATGTCTATTTTTTACAGTGATTTTATAACATATTTATGTTACAATTTTTAAATAAATAATTATATTCGCTCTAGTCTGTATTGAGCACTCTTTTAAGAATAGTAATTGTTGGTTATTGGAATTTATTCCGTATACACCAATCATATATTATAATACTAATAGTAATACTCGGTTGTAAAAAACTTCGGGCAGTACAACTTGTAAGTATATCAAAACAAATTGGTACCCGAGGAAAAATATTGGAAAAGAAAGAACTAGAAACATCCAAACAGGGCGAAACAAATCGTCCAGTGCCTTAAGTTTTTAATCCAAATGAAAACCCCAAACGAGTAATAAAGCTAAAACGTAGAGTTCTCAATATGCTAAGTAGAGCTGGGATAAATAAAATAAATCCTAAAGAGCCAGGGACAACCTGGCTAGGTTTCACCTAAACGGATCATCAGGGTAAGAAGATCTGTTTAGGTGAAACCTAGGTAGGTTGTTCCTGGCTCTTAAGTAGGGGAGAGAGAGAGAGAAAGAGAGAGAGAGAGAGAGAGAGAGATAATATAGTAAAATGCTTCAAATAATGTATCCAAGTTCGTTAGTGGAAGGTGAGTTTTGTTGTGCACTGTTTCTTTTAAATCTTTTCACAACAAAATCCAAAATTTGTAATGTAAACCATTGACTTCATCTCGATTTCAATCGCTCTCCCACTGCCGTATCGTGGCTTCACTCTGTCTTTTCTATAAATAGTTTTCATGACAATTCTTCTTGTGAGCTTTCATCCTTAGTACCTTGACTATATGAATTGAAGCTACTACTAGATTGGCAATTAAGTCTCATCAATTTACTGTTAAAACAGCTAGATGTAACGGTAAATTCAATTCTAATAGTTCATTTTCACGCACTTCTCGCCTGTGGAACTCCCTTCCAGTTTCTAGTTTCCCTGTCGCCTGCATTCTTCAAAAATTTAAATGCAACGTTAATAACCATTTTCTGTTTTCCTGAAACCTGTTCTTTTATTGTCCTTTCTCCTTACTAAAGTCTTCTCTGCAACCTCTTTCGTCCTATTGGTATTAATGCTTTACTTGGGGTTAAAAGATTAAAAAAAATATGAGAAGTTGATCCAAAATATATTTCTGTTTGTATTAGAAGTACATAATAATAATCTCGTCATTAAAATCTGACTTATAATTCAACATTGATAAAGTTTTCCAAATATCCTTTGGGCATATGAGTTTTAATTAGTGTTCAGTAACTTTAATTCTAATTTTAATTCAGAGTATCATATTATAATTTTGCTAGTTCCATAATTCCTTAGTTAACGGGTACGTTACACCCTGCCATTACGTCAGATAATCAATGGCCCATTCCTGTTTAATTGCGCAGATAGATAGAAGAAAATATATATCAAAGGCACTTCTTGTTTTGAGGGAAGAGAAGGAGAAAGAAAGAATGGATTAATTAAAAAGTGAACGAAAGAAAGAAAGAAAGAAAGATAGAAAGTAAGAAAGAAAGAAAGAAAAGGGAGAAACGTTCTAATTCATTTAACGTCTGCTTTAGTGAAATTAATTTTGAGAATTTACATTTGTATCCTATTACTTCATCAAATAAAGACGTGCATTCATATTCACGGTTGTTATTTTGATAAAGTTTTTAAGTTTACACATTCAAGGAGATAATAGAGGAATTTCAATGGATATTTTATTGTTGTGGAACTCGCAAGGGACATATTCCATCATTAATTTAAGAATTAAAATTTCCCAGGAAATGAAAATAGGAAAAAAAGTGAAATTTTCACGGGTATATCTAGTAGTGAATTACATTCAAAACGTTTATTTCAAATGCGATATTTTACTTTTCATTTTTGTTCATACAGAGAATATGAAATTGGAGAAAACTCACACAAAAGGAGTAAAAACTGTACAAAAAAAAAAAAAATGAAAAAGAATTAAAAAAACTACTCCTTTCGGAACGAGTTCTTAGTGAGGTTGCACATGAAGCTAAGAAAATAAGAAAAATTAACAAGGAAAAGAATCAGAAAAGAAAAATTGTCAGTCAAATGCAATAATGGGGGTAGCATTACGACATTAACGCGACCAGTGGGATAAAATGAATCCTTAAAAAGTTTGTAAAATTACACATTACTCAGACACACACGCAAATACGCGCGCGTGCACACACGCACAAACACACACACACATATATTATGATGTGTACGGAGGTACATCAATAAGTCAATAGCCTCATACTGCACAAATACTTGATTTTACCCAGTAAATACTTATTATTCAACATAATCTCGTTCCTTATCAATGCATTTAATTCAGTGGTGAAAACACAATTAAACATTATACTGGACTTTTCAAATTACCTTATAAAGTTTTTCTATGTTACGGACTTATTGATATATCTTCGTATATCTATTATCATATAAAATGATTATAATATATATATATATACATTGAATGGTTATTATATAAATGTGTCTTGTGTATATGCCTTTATTATAAAATAGTTTTTTATAGGAAAGACTAACTGAAACAGCTTGTAAACATTCCTGCTGATGGTCTAATTACGTACATCTAGTTTGTATGGCTTCTCGTTGAAAGTTTGGCCTTGGACTGACAAGTATTTTCTTCTCGGCATATTTAATCGAATGATGTAGAATTAAACTCAGAGATATATTTTTTATTGAAAAACGGATACAGTATTTTTGCTGTTTGTCTCCTGCTGCTGTGGAAACATTTTGTCTTAAGACTAATTATCATACATGCTTTAAGATCATTTTTGATGTCGACGTATCTCGGTGGCCATTTTAAATTATTGTATATATATATATATATATATATATATATATATATATATATATATATATATATAAATATTACAAGAGAACCATTGTTTCCCCTTTTATGTTAAAGCATTGAAAGTGAAAAACCTATACAGATATAATTATAAGAAAGAATAAATATGAAAACTACTAGTATTCTAAAGCATCACATTCTGTTTAAATGACAACCATTGTTTCTTCCTCATTTTTTCTAACTTCTAAATTTCTCAGTTTCCTTATAATGTACTAAGGCTGTCTGATTACAGAAAAATAGAGAAGAGAAACCTTAAAAAAACAAAAAACACCAAGATTTATCTAACACTTTCCAAAACATGACACCGGTAAGATTTACAATAATATATTTGCATTTTCACGCTTTTTACAGATTATCGTAAACGATCGTAAGTCTTATAAAATATTCAGTATTTTGCAACACTAACGTTTTTTTTGTTTAATAATCGACATTCTTCCACTATCTCGAATCCCCCTTAATCTCTTACCAGGTGGGACTTGTTATGAAGTTGTGAAAAGAGGCCAGAGGCTACTTTAGCTAGGGACTTTGACCAAAGGCGCACTAAGGAAGATAGTCAAAAGCTCGTACATTTCATTGCTGATTCCTTAAGTTTTTGCAAAGTAGACGAAATTTAGTCACTCAAAGTTTAGAATAGGTAACTGGTAAAAATGTATCAGCAATAATGTGAAATATATAAATATTGTATTTTTCACTTTTTTTATTAAAGGAAAAAGTTAGATGTGATCTTTGAATGCGATGAAGTCTTTATCTTCTAAAAGGTGACGAAAAATGCCTGTTATGAAGATAGCGAAAAGTTGTGAATCTTGCATATTTGATGAGAAAAATGATTTTGACTTTTGTTGAATAATGATGAAAAAAAAGTTACGACTATGCTTCCTTTTCTATGTCGTTCGGTTTAATATAGTCTGCAGTTGTTGAAGAATGATCTTAGTTGTCACAGGGAGTTTTTTCAGATTGTTTCTATATTTTAGAAAAAGTGCCTTCGTAAGTTGACCAGACATGTGTACGAAAGTTGAACAGGAATTGTATGGGCGTTGAAATCGAAAGTGTTCGAAAATTGATCAGGGTTTTGTCTGAATGGAAACAAGACTAATTTCTCGTATACGAAAAGTAATAACGTCTATAATAAAAATGTAGATTCATTTTAGCTTCGTGACAACCACTACGAGATTAGCTCCAGTGAGCTCGTTGGTAATAAAAGAAATCCTATTGATTGCGAATTCTTGCTCCAAAACGAGAGGAATGAAAAATCAAACACACTATCAAGTGGAAAGTCAGTATTTTGTAGTCTGGAACAGTCATCAGACTCACTTTGTTTCTGACTTGAATATTCGACTTGGTAGGCAAAAGACTTTTTGCTCATACGTTCGAAATGTAGCCAGTTCTTCACAATTATTTTAATTGCTTTTGAAATGGCGGCCAGTTTACAATATTTGTTGACGTCGCCAATTATTTGTAAATGTAATCGGTAGGTCACCAATCCTTTGTAGATAATTTGGTTTGTATGTTTACACTGGAAAATATATTATGACGATGGGTCAGCAATAATTTTTAGATTGTTCTTCGTCGGTGGTCACCAATTATTTGTCGCAGAATATACGTGTATATGAGAAGAATTAAATTAATCTTCAAACACGGATCTACAAATGTTAATTTTAATTATTTGAGTATTATTTTTCTTTCAAAGAAAATTTCTTGAAAGAAACAAATTACAAAGGTATACATTGTTTTCACTATGCATAAATTTTAGTTGTAGACTGGGTGAAAGAAGGCAGGAGAATGCTATTCACTACTGTTTGGAGAATGTAAACAAACTTAGCAAAATGTCGTCGCTATTATTAAACGTAATTTTTAAATATTATTTACTCGAATAAATATGCGAAAGATCAAATAATTAATTATGAGAAATTCAGGTTCATTTGTGTAACAAATGATCGAACAAAAACCCTGGTCAAAGATTCACTGAAAGACTATTTAGCGAACAAAAAAATATCATATTTATAATAAAATGGTAAGCTCCAGATGAATGTAAAGTTTAGATTTATTAATCGCAAGCTTATTGGCTAATATATACTTTTAAATATTCATTTTAAGAAAGAAAACTATTGTTGATCATATTCTGAAGTTGAGCCTTCACAATTTCTTTTTAAGATATTTTACCGTCTTCCATATCAAAGAATACCGCGCGTCTCGTACGACGTCGCTGGTTGGTTAATATATATGACTACAAAGATTCAAGTATTTGGAGCCTGACAATGTACAAAAATTGAGTTACGTTCTGCGAGACGGTAAATGTACAAAAAAAATGAGATTTCTTTGACAGTGCTTAAATCTGTTAGTATTTTTCTACAATTCTGAAATGGGACCCCCCCATATATATATATATATATATATATATATATATATATATATATATATATATATATTCAAATAGGTTTGGTTAAATAATTTAGACATATCATGTCGATTAGTTTTCGTGGTTATCCTTTCAATTTCGCAGATTCATTTTTTGATAGAAAAATGCCAAAATTTTCCTTCGATTAAGTTTTGTTTTCCAAGTACTTTCAATCTCATTTGAGACCATCTTCAAGGGTTTAAGTTGTCTGTGAGCATGTATATGTGTTTTTGTGAATTTAAAACATTTCAACTGTTCGTTTTTTTTACTGCTTATGCAGCGTTCTAGATTTCAAATTTCAAAGTCCACGTGTTCGAAATGTTTTAAATTCACAAAAACACATATACGTACTTACAGACAACTTAATCTCTTGAAGATAGTCTCAGATGAGATTGAAAGTACTTGGGAAAATACAAAAACTATTCGAAAGAAAATTTTGCTATTTATCTTACTCAATTTTCTAAGTCTACCAAAAAAAGAAATCGTGAACTTGAAAGGATCACAACGAAAACTAATCGACATGACATCTCCACATTATTTAACCAATTTGATTGAACATATGCTGCCTCAGTATACACAATATATATATATATATATATATATATATATATATATATATATATATATATATATATATATATATGTACATGAATCCAGATCCGTTATGAATGAATTGATCCTTGTTTATATAAATTTCTGCCGTATTAGTTGTTATTTTGACAGAAAAATTTACCAGTAAAAAATTCGTTCATCACCATATTTGGTATAAACGCAAACACTTTAAAAATTTAAAATCAAACTCAGCGTTGCTTTGGCGCGTTCCAAAACCAATAACTCTTTTTCAATAGCATTTTCGGATACAACAACACATATATTTTCGTTGTCCTCTTATTACTAAGAGAAAAAAACAAGAACAACATCTCTATTCTATACCTGAAGATGTCTGTAGGAACAGACGAAAGCTTGTAGTAAAAATAACAACTAATACGGCAGAAATTTATATAAACAAGAATCAATTCATTCATAACGGATCTGGAGGTTTTTGTATACCATTTGAATTGTTTGGGATGATGGATGTCTCGCCATTTAAAGCATTAACCTTTGCATTAGTTTTGTGTGAATAATTCATGTATTTGTAAATTGATTGCACGTTTATTGTAATATATATATATATATATATATATATATATATATATATATATATTGAACATATGCTGCCTCAATACATATATATATATATATATATATATATATATATATATATATATATATATATATAACAGAAATTCTCAATGAAGAACTCTATTGCTATTACCGTTGACAAAATTAATATTAGAATTAGAGTGTACACTTTTAATATGAATAAGGATATAAGATGACCATGTGTATTTAATGCCGTCAGATTGGCATATCTTCGTTTCGCCTTTTCCCGATCAATACGGATACTGAACAATCTCTGTTCGTTTTCTTTTCTCTTAAAATGTATAAGGATGATAATCATGTCTAAAATACTATTGTAATGAGAATAGAAACAGTAGGAGAAAAGACAATTGCTATTACGACTAGTAATATTCATAGCATTCGTATGAACAGAGTACGCTCATAGCATAATGAAATTCGTTCTAACAACTGTTATGGGTCGCTTGCAAACTTCCGTTTAAAGTAAATAAAAGTTCCAAAGAACGTGGGAAGTTTGCCAGATTAGATGCAAATGAAAATCACTTAATTTCAATACTGTTTCGCAGTGTGAGTTTGTCTCACTGGTTTCCAAATTTTGATAATTCGGTTTTCCTATCCGTTTCCTGAATTTTTTAACAGTTTTATTAAACATCAATGGCGATCATTAACACTACGTATAAGCTGGCACAGTATTCATCCCTGAGGAGTTTACACCTTTTAATCTGTTTGGGTGTCACCTCTTATTTCATTAAACAGACGACTTTTTTTCTATCAGACATATTAGCTCTCGGAATGTGTCTAATATAATTTACCGATATTTGAGTGTAAGATATAACGTTTTTTTTTTCTTAAGGAAAATTAAGTAATGGATACACATTAAATAATTAACATTTATAGCTATCAGTTACTTTTCAAGAACTGTGCCGTGTTCCTTCAGGACGTGGGCGATCATAGCACTCCACAACTATCTATTCTTTGTAGTTCTTAGTCATTTTTTTTACTATCCTACTTACTCCCTCATCTGCAATTCATTCACAAAAGATTTATTGCTAGGTTACTTTCTTGTTTTCCTCTGTCTTTTTCACCTTAGTAGATCCTGTGAAAGTCAAGTTGTCGAAGTTCTTTCTTTACTGTGTATACCTAAAATATCAACTGTCTCTTTCTGGTTCTCAATATATATTTTTCTTTTGTTTTCCTCAAAACTTTCTCGTTGCTCACATGCTTCGTCCATGGTATTCCCAGCATCTTTTTGTAGAACCACATCTCTCTGTTGCCAACATTCAATGCGATAAATGTTGATGGGTACTACATAACTGTTTAACACTCCTTTCTTTCTATCTATCGATATTATTCTGTTTCTTAATACTTTGTTTAGCTTTTGGAAGTCATCTTTCGCTATTCCAATGCTCTTTCCTATTTCAGTGTCGCAATTTCCGTCCTCTGTTAAAACACTTCCCAGATATTTTACTGTTTCTTAATACTTTGTTTAGCTTTTGGAAGGCATCTTTCGCTATTCCAATTCTCTTTCAGATTTTGGTGGTGCATTTTCAATATTCTGTTAAAACAATTCCCGAGTTTCTTTGCGAGATTATTACATCTCCAATTCGGTACCTTACATCTAAGGCTGCTCCTGTTGCTGATGACCTTACATAAAGGTTAGACCATCTTCCCGCTTTTTTCGGGCTTCTTAAGTCAATATTTGTATTGATTTTGCTATTTTAGGATGGAGTAGCGCTTTTTACCTTTTGGGTGATCATCTTCAGGTTTATTATCTATAAAGAAATATTTTCTTCCTCTTTCTTCAGTATTTATTCTTTAAGTTTGTCGAAAACTAAAGAAAATATTACACACGACTAATAGAGTGATTAGGCAAGCGCGGTTTTTCATGGAACCTGACAATGAGGCAGTTGCATTCGTTGATCTAATGAGGAAATATTATACCATTTAATTCTTTGACTATATGCCGTGTCCCTTTAGGTCGTGGGCGATCCGTTCTTTCCATAATTTCCTGTCCTTAGTAGATTCTACCATTGCACTGTTTTCCTCTGCTCCTCTTTCAATATGTCCTGTGAGTGTAAAATTTTTAAAGTCCTCTTACCTCACCATCTACTCTAAAAATTCCAACTGTCTCTTTCTGATGTTACGTTTAAGTGTTCTTTTTGGTTTCCCTTTTCTTTGAAACTTCGTCGCTGCTCACACGTTCAGTCCATGATATTCTCAGCATCCTTCTGTAGAGCCAAATTTCTGTTGCCTCAAGTATCTTCATCTGTGAGGTGATTGTCAAGAAGTCGCAAGTACTTTCATGGCAACTGCTCCGACGAACTACTTTCACTGGTTCTCAAAATGGAGGAATTTACGGGTGTTCCTAGGTCGGCATCACGGTTCCACCCTTTCACTGTCGAAACGACTAAATGTAGCCATCTCTTCTACTCCAACAGCTTCTTATCTCGCACCTTCCGTCAATGGTACTTCCTTCCTATCACTTGCTTCCCTGATAGCTATAATCTTCAAATATTCAAATGTAATGTCAATCGACATCTTCTGATCCCTTGATCTTGACCCCTGTCCCTCTCTTTATACTCTTCCCAAACACTTTTCTTTAATCTTACTCTCACTCTCTGTAACCCCTTGAGTGCTAGTGGCACTCCTGCCTTGCTTGGGGCGAATTGCTTAAAAAATATATAGGAGGACTGATGTTATGTAACAGTTCAGTACTCTTTGTTTCTGACGAAATTTTTCTGTTTCTTAATACTTTGCTTAGCTTTGGAAAGCATCTTTCACTTTGGTTAACGTTCGTATATAATGTCTACTCGTACCTAATTCGTAAAAGACACTTAGCTTAAAAGCGGTTTATTTGATGGAAGATGGGAATGCAGATTCACAATTTGTCTGATTGGAACTTTCTCCTTATCAATGGAATATAAAGGGAATGAGTGCATACAGTGTACGTAGCATGGCGTGTCCGGGTGGTGAATGTTTTGAATGGTGGAACCAAGGATATAATTCGCTTGAACATCTGTCATGAAAATGTTCGGGCCATATACAAATATCGACTGTAATTTAGCTAAAAGATTCAAGAAAAATGAATGCATAGTGCTACAATTTTCTGGAAGTCAAATTTAATCATTTTGTTTAGTAAAATTTCTAGAATGAAGCATAAAAACTCGATATATAAGGATAGATATTCTTCAAAGAAGTCTGAAATGGCAATATATTTAGAATGTTGAAATACACTTACCAAATGAATGGTAGATATAATAATTGTCTGTTTTCTACTTTTTTGTCATAACTAATTGATATGATACAGGATTTAAACTTTGCTGTTTTCACGTTTCTTTATTTTCAAATGGTAATCTTTCATTGGTTGCATTTCTTTTGTACAATTTTCGGTTTTACTTGGTTTGTATTCTTTTATTTTTGAGGGAATTTCACTGATTTTCTTTCGTTTTCTTTTCGTCTATTTCTCTTTTAAGCTCTTTTATCCCACATTATATTATGTCTTTTCATGTTTTATTTTACATAACGGAGATATCTTTTCACTCATGCTTTCTGTTTTTATTTCTTTTGTATGCTCTTCTTCTACTTCTTTCTTTCTTTCTTTCTTTCTTTCTTTCTTTCTTTTGCATGGTCTTCTTTCTTTCTTTTTTTCTCTCTTTTCTATCTTTTTCTCTTTTTCTTTTGTTTATTTATCTTCTTTCTTTCTTTTATTCTCTTCTTTTCTATCTTTTGTATGCACTTTTTCTTTTTTTTCTTTCTTTTTTCTTTTAGTATGCTAATCTTTCTTTTTTATACTTTTCTTCTTTCTTTTTAGCATTCATTCTTTCTTTCTTTCTTTCTTTCTTTTGCATGCTCTTCTTTCTTTCTTTCTTTTTGTATTTCTTTCTTTTTTTTGCATGCTATTCTTTTAGCATTCATTCTTTTTTTCTTCTTTCTTTCTTTTTAGCATTCTTTCTTTCTTTTTTTTATACTTTTCTTCTTTTTATTTTTCTTCTTTTTTAGCATTCATTCTTTCTTTCTTTTTTTTTTTTGCATGCTCTTCTTTCTTTCTTTCTTTCTTTCTTTCTTTTGTATGCTATTCTTTCTTTTTTACTTTTCTTCATTCTTTTTTTCTTTCATTCATTCTTTCTTTCTTTTGCATGCTCTTCTTTCTTTCTTTCTTTCTTTGTTTTGCATGCTATTCTTTCTTTTTTTTTTACTTTCTTTTCTTTTTTTTTTTTTGCATTCTTTTTCTTTCTTTTTTTATACTTTTCTTCTTTCTTTTTTTTTTTCTTTCTTTCTTTCTTTTTCTTTTTTGCATGCTCTTCTTTCTTTCTTTCTTTCTTTCTTTCTTTTTTTGCATGCTTTTCTTTTTTTTTTATACTTTTCTTCTTTCTTTTTAGCATTCTTTTTCTTTTTTTTCTTTCTTTTCTTCATTCTTTTTAGCATTCATTCTTTCTTTCTTTTGCATGCTCTTCTTTCTTTCTTTCTTTCTTTGTTTTGCATGCTATTCTTTCTTTTTTATACTTTTCTTCTTTCTTTTTAGCATTCTTTCTTTCTTTTTTATACTTTCTTCTTTCTTTTTAGCATTCATTCTTTCTTTCTTTCTTTCTTTCTTTCTTTCTTTTGTATGCTATTCTTTCTTTTTTTATACTTTTCTTCTTTCTTTTTAGCATTCATTCTTTCTTTCTTTCTTTCTTTTGCATGCTCTTCTTTCTTTCTTTCTTTCTTTGTTTTGTATGCTATTCTTTCTTTTTTTATACTTTTCTTCTTTCTTTTTAGCATTCTTTCTTTCTTTTTTATACTTTTCTTCTTTCTTTTTAGCATTCATTCTTTCTTTCTTTCTTTCTTTTGCATGCTCTTCTTTCTTTCTTTCTTTTTTATTCTTTCTTTTTTTTTCTTTTCTTCTTTTTTTTTTAGCATTCATTCTTTCTTTTCTTTTCTTTCTTTCTTTTGCATGCTTCATTCTTTCTTTCTTTCTTTCTTTTGTTTTTTTTTTATGCTATTCTTTCTTTTTTACTTTTCTTCTTTTCTTTTTTAGCATTCGTTCTTTCTTTTTTATACTTTTCTTCTTTCTTTTTAGCATTCATTCTTTCTTTCTTTCTTTCTTTTTCATGCTCTTCTTTTATACTTTTCTTCTTTCTTTTTAGCATTCTCTCTTTCTTTTTTATACTTTTCTTCTTTCTTTTTAGCATTCATTCTTTCTTTCTTTCTTTCTTTTTCATGCTCTTCTTTTATACTTTTCTTTTCTTTCTTTTTTTTTTCTCTCTTTCTTTTTTTCTTTTTTCTTCATTCTTTTTTATTCATTCATTCTTTCTTTTCTTTTTTCATGCTCTTCTTTCTTTCATTCTTTCTTTCTATTGTATGCTATTCTTTCTTTTTTATACTTTTCTTCTTTCTTTTTAGCATTCTTTCTTTCTTTTTTATATTTCTTCTTTCTTTTTTTTCATTCATTCTTTCTTTCTTTCTTTCTTTCTTTCTTTCTTTCTTTTTGTATGCTATTCTTTTTTTTTTATATTTTTCTTCTTTCTTTTTTAGCATTCATTCTTTCTTTCTTTTTTTTTTTTTTTTCTTTCTTTTGCATGCTCTTCTTTTTTTTCTTTCTTTTTTTCTTTTGTATGCTATTCTTTCTTTTTTTTTATTCTTTTCTTTTTTTTTAGCACTTTTCTTCTTTCTTTTAGCATTCATTCATTCTTTCTTTTCTTTCTTTTTCTTTTTTTTATACTTTTCTTTTTATTTTGCTCTTCTTTCTTTCTTTTTTATACTCTTCTTCTCTCTTTCTTTTGTGTATTTATCTTCTTTCTTTCTTTTTATTCTCTTCTATTTCTATCTTTTGTATGCACTCTTTCTTTCTTTCTTTCTTTCTTTCTTTCTTTCTTTTGTATGCTATTATTTCTTTTTTTATACTTTTCTTCTTTCTTTTTAGCATTCATTCATTCTTTCTTTTGTATGATCTTCTTTCTTTCTTTCTTTCTTTCTTTCCGGCGTAAACTTATAGTTTTCTTTTATATGCAGTTCATCTCATTTTCTTTCATTTCAATTCTCTTTTTCCCTCTTTATTTTATGAATCTTCTTTTTATCCCATTTCACAATAAGAACCCCCCCCACCTTTTTTTTGCATTTCAGGTTTGCCTTTCCTTTTATTTCTTACAAGGATTCTGTCATAGGAACCCACAACTCATATGTGTTTTCCTAAAAAAAATTTTCTGATTATTCTATCAATAAAACACACAAAATTTTAATTTCCGGACATTTTTTTCAGCAAACAAATAACAACTACACTGCGCATGTCTGCTCCGGTTATCATTATCAAGATATTACAATCTCTGTTTTGTTCTTGCTTCACTGCTACGTGCTGTTCCTCCTAGTACTATTACTACTGTTCCTCCTAGTACTATTACTACTGTTCCTCCTAGTACTATTACTACTACCATCACTACTAAAAACAACATCATCATCAATAATAATAATAACAATGAACAGGTTTGTCACTGTTACAATCTTCACTACAATATTGGCTTTTTCCTCGCTTCACTAAATTAGTAATAATAATAATAATCGGTGGGATATTCTTAAACAAAGAGATGAGAACTTGTAGATTGTAGAATTATCTGTGCCAGCGGAACATCGAGTGAAGACAAAGGATAAAAACAATTGGAAAATTCCAAGACCTTGCTTGGAAGCTAAAACCTTTGAGACGTGAGATTTATTATTGTTTCAGTATTAGTTGCTAGATGTTCAGCCAGAAAAAGACGCTAGAAATGCGATTTTCTGAACTGGAGACAAAATATTATTATTATTATTATTATTATTATTAATAATAATAATAAGAAGAAGAAAAAGAAGAAGAAGAAGCGCCTCATTGGAAGTAGATGGGCTTAAATAAATATCTCATTCAGTTTCAAGGCTAAGCTTTGTGTTAGTTGCCAAATATTTAACAGTCTCCTTGGGACTGGAGCACTTTCTATCTCTGTTTCTTGAGCAGAAGTAGTAGGGGGTCATCATATCAAAGTGTAGAGAAGATTAATTTCTTTGGAGGATGTGGAAGCCAAGTCACATCTAGATATTTGAGAACACCGTCAGTGGGTTACCAGAATTGGAGGTATTTCCGACTAAGCCCCACCCGCCCATGTGCTACTTTCATCAAAATCTGTCACCACATCGCACACATTTCTCATGACTGGGTATATTCAGGTTTGTATATTTATAGCCTAGCGTCACCAGCGTTCTGTTCTCTTAACCAATAATAATAATAATAATAATAATAATAATAATAATATTTTGTTAGTCCAAAATGCAGATTCTGTGATAAGTATCCAGAAATAATTGACCATCTTGTATCAGGTTGGGCGGTATTGGCACCTACTGAATATAATACACGGCATGACATAGTGGGCCAATATCTGCACTGGAAAATCTGCAACACTTGCGCAAAGGAAACTGCAAGAAATCGGTATGGACACCAACCAGACCCGATTACGGAGAAAGGGTCTGTAACAATTTTATGGGACTTTACAGACAGACAGAACAATCGTCTGGCATCGTGATTAGAGACCGCAAAGACAAAATGTGCCTTCTAATTGACATGGAAGTCACTACAGACTGCAAGGTATCTTTGAAGATCTTCAGAAAACTATGAAAAAGGACCTTGAAATCGAAATCTCAAGAATGTGGCGCATGAGGACATTAACAATTTCAGTTGTAGTTGGAGCCCTCGTATGGATTGGAAAAGATTTCACTGGAATCATTGATAGAATCCCTGGTAGCCCATGTTTTAACGAAATGCCAAAAAAATGTACTCATAAGTACAGCCCACACCTTATGAAATGAGTTATCTATGCAATACTGTGTGATTATGTGTGATTTCATTTTTTTTTTTTTTCAAATCTGCTTAGTGGAAAATGTTATAGCGCCATTTCTGACCTTAGGTCTCTGGTCGGGACCCGGAAAGAAATGTGTATATACCAGAAACCAAAGGAAGTAAAATGATAATAATAATAATAATACATATATAAGAAAGTGAAAGAATACTTAAATAACTCGAGGGAGCTATGGCTTTTTTACGGCTTATCAACCCTTTGTGGATTATTTAAAGCAGAAACATACATCAGGATTGTAAGAATTTTTTTTTTCACGAGTGAATATTTTTAGCGAATAACAATGATTTTTCCAGATACAAATTATAATATTTAACCCATACCTGGTGGGAGATATATTTATACTTTCCCCAAGCATATTTGCACGTAGGCGAATGTAATAAACACGACTGGAATTCGAACATGGTTCTCACTTGCACACCATGTACATTTTGAAACATGAAGCTGATAATCATGCCAGATTTTTAAAACTATTTTTCACCTAATACAAGGCTCAAGAGCCATTCAAAGTAGAGTGTTATCAAAGAATAATGTTGTAAAGTTTTAAAGAGAAGAGGAAGTAGAAATATGTGTACATTATGAAGATATGCAAGATAGATATCAGTTAACCCTTGACTTGAAGAGATTAAGATTGTAGCAATCCCGGAAGCATCGTTTCAAGAGTCTGTTCCACAAAGTGATAGTTCTGACGAAAAAGTTCATTTTTATGAGAAGAATACGAAGAGAATGAGCATGATTTGATGCTATGTACGTGGCATGGGGAAGCCAAGATTTTTCGAAGTTCTTAACTTAGTGCGACTAAGAAATATACATCTTATTAGTATATTATATATATTTGTCATACTAATAATGACTAATATTTGTCATACTAATAGCGATAGAGCCGTGAGAGTCTACCAACGTTTCGTCTGTGAGAAATAGTGTTAAACGCTATATTGGCGGGGGGGGGGGCGTAATGGTACCGAAAAGCTTGAGAGAAAGGTTTGGGGATATGAAAATCAGAAAAGACAGGACCATCTTCCTGATTTTTGCCATTAGATTCCATTTAGGATGAGACATTGAAGGCTGCCCTGAACTCAGTCACAAATTTCTTTCGTCACGAATTCTCGAAATAAATTCTTTGTTCTTTGCTTCTTTTATGTAAAGCGAGAAGAAAAAGACAAAATTTTTAAATGGTAACTGATTTTGTCGTAACTTCATATGGTAATAATAATCAGGATAATAAACATTTCCTTATAAGGAAGTATTCAGCAGACATTGATCGCATTCATTGACTAAGTAATTCGTGATATCGCCGGTTGAAATTTATAAATTTTCTCTATTAAAACACTTTTATTTACAATCCGGTAACTGTTATCGCTCTTTCAAGTATTTGATTGAGGTTTCCTTTCTAAGCTTTTGTTTGAAGTCGTGTGAAATGTCAGCACTTGATTTAACTATTTTCTCTTCAAGTTAAATGTGCTATTCATTTCAGTTGTTGCTACTGTTGAAAATCGTCACGTGATGCGGTTTCTTTTATTTGGTAAAGTTCTTTTGTTTGTGATTCCGTAGCGCCAGTTCACAAGGTTCGGAGAAAAATGATCGTCGCTGAAAGCCATTTTAAAACTTTCATCTGAAGAATCGGTTGTATACAGATATCAGTTCAGTTATTTCTGAAAGAGTTTCGTCCCATACATGACATCCACTTGAAAGGCTATTGCGAACATGACTTGAGTTATGTTAATTTTTTGGTTATGCAGCAACTTGCGGTGTTGTACGAAACTAGTCTTAGCGCAATATTAAAATTTTCTATGTTTCTATGTTCATTTCCCTTTATTGAAGCCATTTTTGTAGCCTTTGATTTTTTTTTAATATCTTAGGCATGTAAACGAATTACTAAAGTTAGAGGATTTGAAAAGCAATAGAGATCTTGAGAGACACTTCGCACATGTCTTAAACATTGCGAAAACATGATGTTGTAACCTAGGGAAGGTTATTGAACAACGCATATAAGATTCGCCAGCGGCGCGTAGAAGTAGTAGTCAACTGCTAGAAGTAGGTCAAGTGAATTCCACAATGAATCTCCAACTGCAGCATATCTATCAACCGCACCACGCGGTCAGATGTGGCACAAGGCCGAATTAAATGTGGGTATCCGAGCTCGTAGGCCCGGCCAAAAATTCCACGTAGTCCCCGTATAAAATGGGGTTGGGTAGCTGTCTCCCGAGATGAGACTTTTTCCTTCGACATAGGCTCGTCTGCGGATCCTCTCTGCCCGGAGGCAGAGAGTTTGACGAACACATCTGGAGACGAATCTCCAATTCTAGATCAACATACAGTATTTACTACTGTATTTATGTGAATGGGGACATACTTATTATTGTCCGTAGGTATGCTACAACACATGACACTAGGAACTTTTGCATCAACTTAATAATAATAATAATAATAATAATAATAGTAATAATAGTGAAAAACAGAGTAAGAAACAATCACTTTCTTGTATTTCTCTTATCTTTCCTCATTGAAAGCAAAATGTTGGATTTATCTCGTGAAGTTATAAATTAAAATATAAATAAACAGGGCGCTCTACATTTAAACTTTTTGCTATCACAGATTCAAAGTATGCAAGCAAGCCACAGGTCGAAACAAAATATCTTTATAGCCCTTTTTAAATTCCTGCCCTGATAAGGAGAGAAATTAATGTCTTTGACTGATGATCATTGTTTTAGTCAACTGGAATCGGCAGTACCAGATATTTGGCCATCGAAGATTTTACAAGTGCACAAACGTTATGGTGTCAGATATTATTATTCAAGCCAATGTTTTCAAAATAAAATTGGCATTAACCATCTGATGCTGGTAGAATTTTCAGGTTACACGTATATGATA
The DNA here is from genome assembly GCA_903632075.3 of Acanthosepion pharaonis. NCBI lineage: Eukaryota > Metazoa > Mollusca > Cephalopoda > Sepiida > Sepiidae > Acanthosepion > Acanthosepion pharaonis. The sequence goes on along the minus strand of CAHIKZ030005474.1, from coordinate 1,400,514 downwards.
AATATAGTACGCCTCTTTTAGCACATGCCCACCGCCGTAATGCAGTTTCTCTGCGTTTTTTTTTAATAATTTTTTTCATGTTAATTGACTCTATGAATTTAATCGCAGTACTAAATTTGCGCAAGGTGTCATCATTTCATAAATAAAATGGCTAGATAAAAGTTCTATGTTTACAACTTCTTTCTTCTCACTCTCGCTTACGAAAATCTCTTTCAGTTTCTTGCTTTTCAGTCAACTTTGATCTCCCAAAATTTAAATGCAATGTCAATCGTTACCTTCTTTCTATTTATTTCCTTTTCTTTTATTATTCCCATTCCTTAATACACATTTTCCCCTTTCTTCTTATATTCTTTAACACTCTTGCTTCTTAGTGGCTTTATTGCCTTGCTTGTAGTGAAATGATTAAAACAGGTTCTTCGAAACATTAACAAAATATTTGGTGGTGTGTGATTTTATTATGCAACTCTCGTATTGGTCATCGAATTGTAAATCATGTATTGTTATTTCTGTATTTTAGAATAGCAAATATATGATTAAATCAATCGATACCAGATATCAAATATTAATGATAGGATGACTTGATTGATGATTTAATATTTGCGTAGTTTTGTTAAATAATTTTATAAATCCAAAGAGACATTTAGTCTACAAACTTGGAATCTACGCAACATTGCGGATATTGGCATAGCCATAAAATGTTGTGTATCAATGATACAAGCATGAATAATTGCTTTCGATACAACCTATTCAAACGATTCTCTCTTATTGATCAAATCGGTTGCATGTATAGGAATTTCGTACTGGGTTGACAAGAGGTTTATGATTGGCTTTAAAAACATCCAACCGCTTGGCCGATGTTGCCAAATGCAAATAGCATTGTTTTAAAGTTGGATGAAGACAGTTTTGAGGACCCAAACGTCAAAGAGGTTTGGCAGCATTTCTTCCTTAACAAAAGTATGGATCGATCTGAATGTATTTGATTATGTATATATATATATATATATATATATATATATATATATATGATAATATTATTGGTCAGTATGAATATTTCCAAAAGGATATAAATCCAGAGAGTGCTCTCTGTTAGAAACAGAGCAATAATTTTTTTGTTATAAGAGGCACAAGCACTAAAACTTCATAGGTTTCATGAGGTTTTAGTGTCTGTGCCTTTTATAAAAGGTATATATATATATATATATATATATATATATATATATATATCAAGAAACGTAATACTTTTGTAACTGGAGATGTGACCTGATGAACCAGGAAAATTTTTGTGGGAAATAATTTATAGTCATTTAACCATAAGGTAGTCTCTTTTTTACTTATTTAATTATATATATATATATATATATATATATATATATATATATATATATATATATATATATATATATATATATTGGTTGGTAATTAGTAATCATAATTCCAAGGAGGACATTAATCCAAAGAGAGCTCAATGTAAATAACAGAGCAATATAATAATAATAAGTCAAGAAAATTCTTATAAATTCATCTTGGTTATAATTTATTTCATGAATATATTTAAATAGTCATCTCTTCAGACCGAAGATTTTTTTTTTAGAAATGAAATAAATTTGTCCAGGCAAATAGAAAAAAGGAAGAGGAAAAAAGAAAGAAATAGGAAAATGAAACATTCTTATAACAAAAAAAGGAGAAGGAAAAAAGTCAATATAAAATTTTTAAAAAATTAGAAGAAAGAAAGAGAAAGTGGGGAAAGGGATTGAGAGAGGGGAGGGAGGAAGAGAGAGGGGAGGGAGGAAGAGAGAGAGAGAGAGAGAGAGAGGTGGGGAAGAAAGAACGGAAAGGAGGAAGAGTTAAATGAAGCTCCAATAGGTTGACCTAGAAACAAAGTTTTCTTTAAAGGGTTGAACAAGTTAATATACTGGGTAAGAGAGCTGTAATCAGAATTTAAAGAATTGCATTAATATGTCTAATAATCATGTCATTTTAGACAGCAAATTTCATATCGCGTCATAATAATCATCACAATTTCATAATAATAATAATAATAATAATAATACAGCAGAATCCCTGACAATCGGATTAAGATGGCCTTCCCTTTATAAGGAATTGTTTACAAAGTCCGGATATGTGGGGTTATATTTGGATTAAAATAAAAGTACTAAAATCACGTTAAACATTTATTTTCAATATTTTATAGTAAACAAAATAAGCTAATTGTGAGTGAAATATAACGGAATTGATTTTAAGGGAAAAAGAAATAAATTATGTAATGTTAATGAAAATCCATTAAATTAAGTATGCCACGTATCGTAACAAGGATTTTTTAATCGGTGTTGCCTAATTATTCTTTCTCTTCTAATGTCATTCTCAACTTTTTCGCATTTCGTTTTGCTTTTTTTCTTGAAATTTTTTTAAACGGAAAACACTTTTTAACTCTGCGTGCGTTATTGTAATCGTCATAGTTGAATGCTGGCTTTCTTTCCATAAAACTGACAACCTTTTCAAAAGCTTTTTCAATTTCAGTCCGGGTTTCATCACAATCATGCATCTCGTCGCTATCTTGTTGCAGATTTGTCTAGTTGTAAACTTCGTGTTCTACGGAGGATTCATTATTTAACTCAACGTCGTTACCCGTATTAACCCGTTCTACCAACTCATCAGAATTAATGTTGCACAATTGATTGTCGCTGTCAGCACTTTTTAAATTTTTCTTCAGAATGTGTACCTCTTCATTTTTGTTACATAAATCTACACTTACAATCTTATTCTTTTCTGTTGATGCGTCTCTATCAATTTCATTTTGTTCTTTTGGAAGCAATTTTTCCATGCGCATACAAGTGTTTCTGATTTCAAAGACTCACATTCCTCACGGAGCAAAAAAAAAAACAAAAACAACAAAAAAAAAAAAAAAAAACAGCATCTTTAGTGCTAAAACTCTTTTGAAATTATAATGGTTTGCTAGCTTTTTGCATCATTTGCATCATGAAATGACTCTTGTAATAGCGCTTCACATTTGCTAATACCGCCTGTTCTATTGGTTGAATAAGTGGTGTAACATTTGGTGGAGAATAAGCAACATAGATATTTCGGCGGCTTGAGACATTTTCAGATTGGTGTGGTTGAGCCTTACAGTTGTCAAGGACCAGCAAACATTTTGTATCATCTGGTTTATCTGATGCTTTAAAATGTGGACGAACATCAGGAATAATCTTTTAAAAAAAAAAAAAAAAAAAAACACTCCTTAAAGATAGGTTTAGACATCCAAGCCCTTTTTTGAGGATTCATATTTTACCGGTAGTTACACCAATCCTTTGAAAGCTCAGACGTTCCTTTCGCCAATGAATTGATTTTGTGTGTGCCAGCAGCATTTCCACATAAAAGAACAGTCAGTCTTTTCTCATTTTGTTTGAATTCGGCAGCACGTTTTTCTTCATTTCCTACTAAATTCTGTTTGGTAGACACTTCCAGCTCACCCCAGTCTGACCACAATTGTAATTTAATCATGAGTAAATCCTTCTGCCTTCAATAACGATGAAAAAGAGGCAGAAAATGTTGTAGCTGCATTACAATCTGGTGATTTGATTTATCCGGCTCAAGATAATTGCCGAATGCCATGACGAACTTAAAACGATTTAGCCAACCGCAGCTAAATTTGCAGGCTAAATTTAGATTCAATTCATTATTCAACGATTTGACCTTTGCCATGAGCATCGGTCCTGAAATCGACATCCCTTCTGAACGCTTCTCAGAAAACCATTCGTTCAGTTCTGCATCTACAGTAAGAGATTTAGGTTGATGAAAAGTTTTTTTTTAATTTCCTTGTTCATTGTGACACTGGGAACGCTGGAGAATAGTTTCTTTGGAAGATTTTATATCATTCAATGTTGACTTTCCTATGTAGAACTCAGCCATTGGTTTCAAAGAACTTTTATCAGAGTCTAATCTGTTTAAAATTTCCACTGTTTGCGATAATTCCTTGTTCTAAAAGTTGTTCATTTATTCTTATGTTGCACCAATACAAGCCGTTAGGATGAAATAAGCATAAGCAATTATCCAAAGTAAATTTCCTGAAAAACAGAAATTTCAAATCAGTTACAAGTTGACAAGTTCGGTAACTACCTATAGAAGGAGATATATCAGATCACATCCCAATTCAAACCGACTGTCATTCAATCCATCAGTTAACGCACTATTAAGCCAGTGCAAGATTATTATCGACATTGTTATCAAAATTATTGGTACTTGACGCTACATCAATAGTTAACGTTCCCCACTTGGGCCAGTGGGCATGGCTTTTGGACCCCAGAAAACTGGCACTGTGTCGCATAGTTAGACAATTTGTAGCACTTTTTGTGGGTCAAGTGAGGACGAGATTGCATGAGGATATAAATTCATATTTTCAAAAGGATATTATGTAAGCTGGTGGTTATAGTATTGATGAAAGCTCTGAAAGACCACGAGTGAAACTGAGATCTTTCTTAAAAGGTGTGACATACAGGGATCATTTGCACCCCTTTATGGCCGTCGAGTTTATTGGCGTAGGTCTAGCGGTCTAAACATCGTTGGACCAGGCTGTGGTTTTTCTTATATATGAGGCGTAGGTCTAAAAATATTTGGATCAGACTGTGGTTTCTCTTATATATGAGGCGTAGGACTAAAAATCTTTGGATCAGACTGTGGTTTCTCTTATATATGAGGCGTAGGTCTAAACATCTCTGGATCAGACCGCGCTTTCTCTTATATATGAGTCGTAGGTCTAAATATCTTTGGATCAGACTGTGATTTCTCTTATATATGAGGCGTAGTCTAAAAGTTTTTGGATCAGACAATGGTTTCTCTTATATGAGGCGTAGGTCTAAACATCTTTGGATCAGACTGTGGGTTCTCTTATATATGAGTAGTAGATCTAAAAATCGTTGGATCAGACTGTGGTTCCACTTATATATGAGGCGCAGGTACGAACCTTTCCGGAGATCAAATGTTACTTTATGAAATCTCTCAAATGTTGTGGCCGGTACACGTAATTAACACTGCTTAAAAAAATCATTACGCCTATTCAAATATGAGTATCCACAAAATAACGTTTAGAGTAATAAGTAATATAATCTATATAAATGTGTAGACTAGCGAAAGTAGTCATTTCTGTTATTTCTAAATAGTGAAATTAATGTCTACACATAAAAATTTTAAATAAAATTTCAGGAAGCATTCGATCTCTAGGCCCGTAGACATTTATTTATCTTAGTCCGGGTCATGGCGATAAATTATACGGGCAGCAAGAGTTTTTATAAAGAGACTGGTGGTTTTGAGGGGCGTGGAACCTCCTCTTAATTGCTGTTGTTCGCATGTTCACCGTAACCTGAGTGGTAGCACCTCTTAGGATCCTAGCTATGTGCAAATAGTGAACCCTCAAACAAAAACAAAACACTAGGAAAGTTTGGTTTATTTTGTTTTACGGCCATTTAACCGCAGTGAGTTATTTAAGGCCCTATGAGTATATTCGTATGAACAGAATATCTATTCTTTGTAAGTAGTTGTAAACCAGGTCTTACTGAATTATATTTTCAGAAATATATTGCTAGTATTTTTAACTATAAATATCTGTTTATTTTTATACTTTCATAATGTTTAGGCTTAACTATTTGCTCATGCCCTAACATGTGCTGCCACTCCGGGTCAAGGTAGACCTTGGAACACCAGCAATTAAGAAGTCTTTCCACGCACCTCAAAACCTCCCGATAAGAGGTCTCGCTCTCGCATATAATTTATTGTCATAACGAGGACGAACTATGAAAGTATAAAAATACATATTTATAGTAAAATTACCAACAATATATTTTATAGAAAAAAATTACCAACAATGCATTTTATCTGTAGTTGAAGACATGCGGTTGCGTTTAAAATATGTTTAGTTTAAGGCATAGTATTGTGTTTAAAATATTTAGATTTCGACATTAAATGACCCATAAGGGTGAAATTTTGCTAAACAAAATCAACCAAACTATCTAAATGCATCTGAAAATTTGACGTCAGTAAATAGGCAGTCTATCTTCGTTTCCTTGTCTGGACCCTTCCAACCTTAAATATTATTTCTTTCTCTCTCTCTTCTTCTCTCTCGTACACACACACACACACACACACACATACGAAGGCACTTTCTCTTTCGCCTTTCGTCTCTGACAACGTTCTCTTTTGTCAGTTCTCATCCACTGATTTCCATAGAGACGTGCACACGAAATGACAACACATGCACGTAAATATTCGCCATAGGTTGTTATTGATTATCAGTGGTATTCTTTTTTTTACCTGTTTGTTTCTATCATATTTTCCATTTTATGCGACAATCATGACTAATACGAACGTCTCTAATTGATGGGGACATTGTGTCTAATGTATTGTATATCTGAAATACAAACGGATCTCATCCGTCTACACTACCATTCTCATATTAAAGTGTTCGTCCATTAAAGGTATTTGAGTTCAAAGACAATTACTGGAAAAAAAAAATCAATATCTAAAATCCCTCAATGTTTTTATGTCTGTTCATTCAACCCATGAAACCATCGACTTATTATTGGAAAGCGTGCGGGGTTCAAATTTCAATGGTTTCTCGTTAAAATGTGACATTGTGCCCGACCCGGATATTCATAATTTTCATCATTGTTTGTTCCTATCTATCTATCTATCTATCTATCTATCTATCTATCTATCTATCTAATTCTGTTCACATCTATCTATCTATCTATCTATCTATCTATCTATCTATCTATCTAATTCTGTTCACATCTATCTATCTATCTATCTATCTATCTATCTAATTCTGTTCACATCTATCTATCTATCTATCTATCTATCTATCTATCTATCTATTTCTGTTCACATCTATCTATCTATCTATCTATCTATCTATCTATCTATCTATCTATCTAATTCTGTTCACATCTATCTATTTATCTATCTATCTATTTCTGTTCACATCTCTCTATCTAATTCTGTTCACATCTATCTATCTATCTATCTATCTATCTATCTATCTATCTATCTATCTATCTATCTATCCCTTTGATACTGTGTGAAGGCCTAGTTAATGTTTTCTATTATTCTTTATTAGATCGACTCTTCCCTTTTTATTTTCAATATTTTTACTTTGATTTTGGTAGACGCAATATTTTATTAACATAGGCTACAATTAGGCGATTCTTTTCGGCTTGAAAGAGTCAGATCGATTGCTTAATGACAACTCGGAAATAAGATGCCCAACGCCCATCGGACGACGCAGAGGATTTATTCCCCATTCCTCTTTTTATACTGGCGCTTCTTATTCATCTATTCTTTTCTTTTGTTATCATGTTTGTTTGTTTCATTTGATATATTTTTTCTTATATTCATATTTTCATTCTATTCTTATTTATCGCCTTTTTTCTTTACTTTGCTCATTTTCTCAACTTCTTTTTTGATTTTACTTTTATTTTTATCAAATCCTAATAATTACGACAAGCGCATATTTATTTTTTGCGCTTGGCGTCCTTAATTTTTCGAAATCGCAACTGATCCTTGTTTATGATAGTTATTCATATGATCACAAAGTCGTTCATATTTCTCTGTTTCACATTCGATTGATATTTACTTGGCTTGTTTTTAAATACAGCTACATGGCAGAGGATGAAATTGGGTTGCGGACAGGTATTGTCAGCCTTCAAAACAAGCATGTGTATATTGCATTCAAAGACCGACAACTTCCGAGAAATATGCAGTCTGTATAATGACCAATGGCATCTATCGTTTCATATTTTATAAAAGTATATCACAAACTAGGATAGAAATTTGCCCAATTTTTACATTTTTACACACTTTTAATATAGTATTTGTATGTTTTAGTTTTGTTAGCCATGAGAAATAGGTAAGTAAAAATGTATATAAAAAGAAATATCGTAATGTATAATACGCTATCATCCGTTATACGCACCGCTAAAATTGTGCTGAAAGGGTGGGAAAATGTTTCTACTCACGCATAATACGCACTCCTTGTTTGGTAATCAAACACTGTAAATTGTACCTCTCCAATTTTATTATGGTCAGCGCTTTTTTAATCTTATTAAAATGGTTTTAAACATAATATTATTCTAATTTTGTTTTATGATAATTCTTATTTTATTTTACATTTGTAAGTATTGTTAGGTACATATGATTATATTTGACATACTTATGGGGTCGCAATCGACGGGTAGGGTGCCAAATTGTCGTATGTTTGTGGTGAGTAGTCATTTCGCAACTGAATTCGACCTATGAAACGGAAACGGAAGTATAACGGCCGAAACGCTGTAATAAATATGGCGACAAAGACGAGGACAATAGTCCGAATAATGTAAATAATGTACATAGTACCTCATCTCAGAAATATAAACAGGTAGTCAGTCAGCTTTCGGAATACCGCTGCCAAGTAACTAAAAGAAGTTTCTGGCTTTATTTATAATATTTGTGTGAAGTACAAACAGTTTTATTTGTTTAACACGTGAAAGTATCTCGAAGTGATTGTTCTATATCCTTCAGATTTTGAGAAACACTTTTTAAAATTGGCTTAATTATACATTAATTTACAAGAATATTAAGCAGTTAGTTGAGATAATTACATTTAATTTTCAATCAATATAGCTTCCTTATTTTGCTCTGATGGTCAGATCAGATAAACAAGAAGAAACATTTTCTTTAATATTTACTCTTTATTTCATTTTAAAAAATATTATGCTGATTGGAAAATAATTGCCCGATTTTAGAATAAACTTTTAAATTATGTTCTAATATAGTTGCAGAAAAATATATTACTCATTCCTAATGATTAATATAACATTTATGTTAATTTGATATCAATTTAGTTCCGAATTTAACTTAAAACATTATATACCCCTCATCTTGAACATGATAAAAGATGCGTTTACATATCTTGTATGGTCATAATATTTCTCAAACATTAACAGAGTATGGGTTGAAGGGCCCACTTGCGATCTGACATTATGGTGGTGTTTTTTGAAATTCCGCAGTTGGGATAAAAAAATCTTGAAGATCAAGGTTTTAGAGACCTTCTGCAATTAACAATCAAAATCTAAAAATACTAGTTGAATAATAAAAAAAAAACAACTCAAAGTGTTTGAGAAATGTCTCAGGTAATGGGTGTCAGCATTTCAACATCATCTCAAGAAAATGAGTAACGTGAAAAAATCAATATAACAAACTCAGTGAAAATCAAAGAGTTTGATATTATGAAGTGTCTTCGATGCTGTATCTGTGAAATTCGAATGATTCCTTTTGTGACCAAATAGTGACTTGTGATGAGAAATGGATCCTTTATGATAACTGTAAACAAGTAGCTTAATGGCTTCATCAGGACAAAGGACACAAAGACTTTCTGATTTCTAATAAGAGCGTCAGTGCAGAAGTTTACTGACAGAAACTGGATGAAAGACACATATTCGGTTAAGCAAAATAAAAACGGTACTGGGTAATAGGTCTGATTTTGGTTCATGACAATACTCGGTCACATATTACTAGGATGACACTACTTCAAAAGCTCAATAACATAGGATACGAGACTTTGCCACGTCCACTCTACACTGACTTCCACTTTTTCAAGCATCTTGACATTTTTTAAGCCAAAAGACATCCCGTTGCAAAGAAGATGCAGAAGCTACATTCAAAGATTTCTTGGCGTGCAAACCTTTAGAATTTTAACACAAAGATTTAAACAGTATTGTAACACGATAGCAGGAATGTATAGATGTTCAAGGTTCCTATTTTTATTGATTTAAACACTGTTTAAATACATTAATTCAGGAATAAAGGTTTATTCTAAAATCGGACATTATTTTCCAAACCTGTTATTTTTTTTTCATTTTCATTTATCCTACAAAATCTAGAAATAACGCCCAAGAAAATATAAGGCAAGAAAATTAAGAGCTAAATGATATAAATATAATATGTTTAAATGAGATGCTTGAAAACCCCATGGAACTAATGCTGGGACAATATCACGGAGAAAAAAAACGGAGTGTCAAAGAGAGAAATGGTAATTAATTGTACCTGTTCTGAGACCTCTGGATTTAAAATATAGATAAACAGCGTTTGGCCCATTAGCCATATGTTGATGGTTTCACTTATTATCTTAAAGAAATAAGTGTCAAAAGCAAGATCGAAATCTCCCCGTCTGATATACTTGCCAATATGGCGTCCATTCTATTTAGAGATAGAATGAACGTCTTTATTGACAAAATAGTTTTCCAGTGTAATGCAAAGACTACCGCCAAACCAAATACTGAAAAGCAATAAAAAGAATTACGTAATAATAAAATATCTTGCGAAAATCTTAAACTCATTCATTTGTATAATCTCATCTCATGTAAACAGTTGATAAGCAAAGATCATGACTGAGTAGTCATGTCGCTTATTCAGTTGGCGTCAAGGAAATAGAAAAAGAAATGTATAACAAAAGGTTCTGAACCTAAATAATCCTCAAGAATGTAACTGTGGTGAAAAACCTAAAGGAATACCGATTTTGTGTCTGATAAAACAAGTCTATGCAATATTAACCAATTTATTTGTGCTGAACTGCTATGTAATATAGACACTTCTATATGACAGTCAGTGAATGCTGGACAATTTCCTCATAGATGAAGAGGCACCAGGGATGTGCTTCTATTGAAGAATGATGAGAATACCATGGATAGAACAGGTGAGATACGAAGAAGTTTTAAGGAAAGGGGCATATGATAAGAAAAGAGGGTTTGGAGAATTTGACACACAGAGAACATATTGATGGCAAGATGGACAGAAGGAAACGTTAGTAGCCTATCAAAGCAGTTTGTGTAAATAGATGAATTTCAGTTGATTTTGAATGTGATTTCTCGTCAACAGAGGCTTCGATACAAGTTTGACTGTTGTTGATATTTCCCTCAGATACCGACACCAAGTACTTTTAGACACAGTAGGATCCCCAATGCGACTGAAAAGCTCTTGACTGGTAAGTTCAGGGTTCTTCGTGGCCTCTCATTTAAGTCATAACACTCAGCTTGCCTTTATCTGCCCTTTTGCGTACTTGTGTAGGGTCAGCGGTGAACTTTTTCACTGTTTGATGACACCTTCCTGTCATTTTAGAAATTTCTAGGTTAAAAATCAGAACTATCACATCAGAACTCTTTTGAGAGTTCTGATGTGATAGTTTTCTTTTCAGCATCACTTAAACTGCTTTGATGGCCCACCTTTTCACTAAATTCTTACACTTTTCTAATAATTTGGCACGTTCAAATCACAGTGCTGATAACAAATATGGTGCCAGCTTGTTTACATTGCGCATATCAGTACGAAAATTTCAGTGATTGCGCAGGTCAGTGTTGCCAACATTGTGTGAAAATTTTGTGTGAATTGATTGGACAGTTTTTGAAATAGAAAAAATGTTATCTTGATAATAATTTGGCACGCAGTGTATGTTAGAAAGACGGAGAAAACTATCTCGAAAGTTGGCAACTGCTCTAGGTTTTCCGCTGGCAACAATAGCAAGAGTATACTAGGAATATGTGAATTCCGGAAGACGTCAGTGACACGTGATATTGGCTGTACACAGGTGATGTAAATAAGAGGATTCCTTGTGTGACTGACAACGAAAGAAATAGATTGCATCTGGTTACATCTCAGCTCAACGTTCGTACCGCTCATCTTATCAGTGAACTCATATTACTGTGTACACGACCTTCCATAAGGCTTTATAGTCGTTGACCAACAAAGGTACTATTATTGACTTTGAGGAATTACTTACTACGCTTCTCGTGAACTAAAGAACATCGTCATTAAATCGTGGAGAACAAAAGCCGTGTGTCCAGAGGAGTCACGATTTTAGCTCTTTCCGGTAGACGGATTGAATTTCTGTGGGTCTTAGGGTTTTTTATGATGTGGTTTCCTTTCTATGTCTGCTATCAACAATTTTTCATGTGCTTAAGATTGCGACCGCCTTTAATGAACCTTTTTAGCATTTCTAATTTCCTCAGATTCGCCTAACTGTAAATATTGAATATATCCGGCGAGAAGACACAGTCTTGGCTTACGTTACTTTCTATTTTTTTGTATTTATTGAATTTATTTTCTATTCGTACGCGGCAGTTTGCATCAAGTTCCGGTTTATGCTTCAGGGCGGTCCGAAAGTCTTATCACCACCTATCAAAAAGTAATGAGAACTCTAGAAAAACAAGCAATACAGTAAAACAAAGCACATGTACTGGATTCAATTTATTCACTTTGATTGAAGCTGTCACATATCAAAAAGATCTGTATGAACACCATCATTTTTGTGTAGGAATTCGTGTCATCAATCGGAAATAGAAAATTATTCTTTGTCGGAGTGACAAGGCTTTCGGACAACCCATAATATATTTTCCAGATAAATTAAGCTCACCTAGCAGCTCAAGCAGTTCCCTGCGCAATACTTTGTGAAAGGCTTTTTTACAATCTCTAAAACATATGCATACATCCTTCTGGATTTGCATGGCTCTTTCTGATATCATTCTGAGCAAAAATATTGCATTTCTTGTTCCAGTATATCTAACAAAACCGCACTCTTCTTGACCTATTTCTGGTCTAATTCTGCCACGCACTCTATTCGTTGTGTGACTCATTTTGACTGACTGACCGATAGATTTCGGATTCGTTTTCACCTGGCTTCTTAGGCAGTACTATGAAAATTGATATTCAGAGGTTTTCCGATATAGCACCACTGTCATATATATCATTTATTATTTCTGTAATTTTGCCAATGTCGAAATCATATAAGGTTATCGGCATATCTATTACAATTCCGTCTGGTCTTGTTTCGTTTCTATTCAATTTGACTAGTAATGATTTATGTGTTTTTTGTTGTTCGGAATCCAAAAGGAATTCTGTTCCTCAGTACAAGAAATCTGGATATCCATATTCTTAATCACTGGTTTCTTGTGAGGATGTAGGTGGACGCTACGAGACGTTTAGCGGTATATATGTACTTAATAGAAATAAAAAAAAGTTCTTCCTTTTGTTATCTGGAAGTAATTCACGCCCGTGCACTTACAAGTTATATATAAATATGCTAGCAGAATCTTTCCTAGGATAGGGTATCAGGTTCAGGCTTGTTTCAATGAGTTCTTCATAACAAAACTTCTCCTTCCGGTAAGGAATAAAGTCCTATGAATGGTGCTGGGTTATCCGAGTCAATGACTACCTTCTACGCGAAAACCTCGGGGCCACACATTCTTTACGGAAAGGCTGTCTTAAGAGCTTTACGAGCACACTTCTTGATGAGCAGACGTATCGATACTGTACTTCCAGCATATTCTGACCAAATAATTTCTCAGCTATCGGGCTCAGCTGATGTAGCAGTGGTAGATGAGGGAGGAGTTACTTTCGGCATGGAGGTGGAGTTTGCATTTGAGGAGAATGAAGCTGAGCTTCTTAATATTAAAGGAACTCTTGGGAGCAGTACGTCTGATGTGTTTCATGATAATTTCCATGTTGTGGTAAAAAGCTATTTGTCTGAGAAACTAGAACTCTGAACTGGATGAAAGAAACGATTTGTATAACAAACTCCAATCGCATGAGATCAGTACTGAGGACATTGGCAGATTTCGTGAAGCTGCAGAGAGTGTTCGATATTCTGATGCATAGACGCAGGAGGAAATCAAGAACAGCAAAGTTATGGCTGGCCTACATTGAGTAAGTCGACACGCTAAGCTGTTTATTCGTACTAGAAGAACAGGGACAGGAATTTGAATCTTGGGGCGGATGCCAAATGTTTTTGGCAGCAACCGAGCATTTCAATTATGCAAAAAGTATACAATTGTACCTAAAATGAGTGCTAGAATGCCTTGGCTGTATCAACAGTTCTCAGAGTACGGGTTTTAGTCTGTGCCGGTTTGTCAGCAGACCTCATTATTCAACAAACGATGATATCTATAAAGAGCAAAGGTGAGCTAACTAAGGGATGAGGGTTTACGGAATCAGTGAGATTTATGTGGGCGTGTAGCATGCACAACTGCGCCCAAGTGCATGGTGCCACAAATAATGACAGATGTTGCCCACAGGACCATCGAGCAGCACGTAGAGTTGACTAGCGCACGTCGGAAGAGAGATCTTGTTGATATGACCCGTGCCTTCAGTTGGATCTCTCAGTACAACCCCTTTGCCCCAAGTCAGCCAGAATTACAATCAGTATTATCTAGTCTGACAGTATTCGATGGTGCTGGAATCAATTGTGATATTGTCGAGGAGATTAATCATTCTATTCAGAAGAAACTTGACAATGTGAACGTTTTAGAGAGTTCACTGAAAAAAAAAGTTATGTTCCTACGCTTGTTGAGCTTGAAAAATGTGTAAAGATTGTTGGTCAAAATCTTCATATTGACCCTAATGCTCTGTTTTCAAGGTTGTTCTGATGAAAAGATGTGAAAATGTGGCGCCTTTCTTCAAGTTAGAACTCACTCATTTTCCAACACCAATTTTCGAGAATTTTTAAATGAGACCGACAGACAAAGCCGACTACTGGCATACCTGAATCTCGGCCGCCAACTACTTATTTTAGTTGAAGGTGTTGTTCTCCCCCGAGCGAAGTGGTTGCCTAGAGTGACATAGAGCGACGTGGTTGGACAGTATCTGAGATACGTGAAAGGCAAGTACGGACCATCAAGAATCATTTTTGACGTTTATGCAGGTCCGTCCATAAAAGACCATGAAAACCAGCGAAGAGCAGCGCGGACTTCTGCTAACATACAAATCAAAGATGGATTGCAATTTACTGTTCATCAAGAGCTCTTCCTCTCAAACGATAAAAACAAAGATCAGTTTGTCAAGATGCCATATCGTCCCTTGGAAGCAGATGGTCATCAGGTGCTCCAAAGTGAGGGAAAAGAATTTTTGAGGAAAGAAGTCTCCGGGAAAGAAGTCTCGGGATGGATGCGACACAATATCAGCTGTATTTGGGCATGGTAAATGTGAGATAATAAGATTTATTCATAAATCAAAGGAGATCCAGTCTTGTGCGAATTTAGCTGATGCAACTGCTTCTCTTGTCCAAGTTTCATCCGTGGGGTCTCAGATTTTTGTCGATAGGTATGGAGGAAAAGCAGATGGTACACTGGATTCCCACATGTACATCAAGTATATGCAGTATGACGCAACATCGACGAAAACGTTACAGCCTGAAAGATTGCCTCCAACTGAACGGTCAGCTTTGTTTCACACGCTCCGTGTCCATAGTTAAAATTTGGAAGTCTTTAAGTCATTGCCAACTTGATCCTTGCAGCCGAGGTTGGGAAATGAGAAACGGTACTTACCTATCTAGATTCTGCTCATGTGGAACTACTGAAATTTGTGCATTATAAGTGCCAGATTTTGTCCAAGAGTCTTTGCAGCACAAACAATTGCTCTTTCCGGAAACATGGTACATGTGTAAAAGCAGACAGTTATTGTAGGGACATCGATTGCAACAACGTTAGTCTGGCTCTACAAGAATGGGTATACGATGCTAATATATGTGAACATTTATTTTGAGTTATATGAGGCCGTTTACATTGTTCTGTTTGCTATTTTTGGTGGTGAAGTTGGGAACATTTCAATACTCGTTTATAGTATCTTATAATTGTCTTTGATGGAGTGCTATTTTCTGGGGTTAGTATTTTTACGATAATGTTTGAACTAAAGATTCCAATTTTGACTACTTTTTTGTACCAAGGATAACAATTTTGGCAGACATAAAAAACAGGTGAAAAGATATACACACTTTTTAATAATCACCTTCATTGTCAAGTTGAGCCATCAGTTTGTAAAACAGAACTTTCAGGTCTCAAGTTGCTTAGACGGTTGCTTGATGCAATGAATTATTTCTGTGCATTGGTTTTTTTATTCTCTATTTATATCTTGCTTGTTGTGCAGAAGACCTTTCAAGTCTTCTTCGAATAAGTCCTATGTTTTACTGACCAGACTATCAAAAAAGAAAGAGGTTAAAATGAAGATAAACTTCTGCTGTCAATTTGTCTCTATTAACAACACTTAAAACTAGGCAAAATTTTATGTTTTCAGCTTCAGTGGTGCCTGATATATAAAACTTCCTTACTTTGTTGTCTGGTCTGCAAGATATATAGATATCACGTGACCATCTTGTAAGCTCCACACAGTGAGAGCAAGGTCTGAAAGCAACATATGGGTTGATCGGAAGTATTCTAAAATATTTGTCCAACTGTCACTTTTCTCTTTCTATCTCTCCCTGCAGACTGTTTTATTTGTCAAATTCAATTTGACAGACAATTAGTGGTCTGTAAATTGCGAGTGTTTAGTCAGTATTTCATTCACTAAGAGGCATGTAAAGCTGGTAAGTTCTTTGTTATGTGTTATTTTTTTTAGCTGCTTGATATCCGATGTCTACAATTCGAATTCACATCTTTCTCCGCCTGTCTTACTGACAAACATTATGTATTCTCACAATTAATAGTTAGCCCTTTCTTCCGGATTTCTTTCTCTATCTTCTCTATTTAGAATTTAATTTTTCTGAGGCTGCCATCAGCACTGATGCGGAAAAAACAAGGTTAAGTGTTTATTTTTATCAACCGTTAATTATTTTGTCGATATAAAAAAAAAAAAAAACAGTATTTAAATATGTGAATATTTTTTCTCTATTATTCGAGCATTTTTTTTCTTTAATTTGTAATTATGAAGAATTTCCGCGGAGTTTCCTATCCCCATTAGATTTGATAAAGATGATTGGAATACTAATGCCAGACACGACAAAACGTTCCTGGAATTTATAAAGCTAGAAACGAAAATTAAATTTGAACTAATTCATATTTGCGAGCGATAAAGTAGTGAAAGATTGATTATTCAGAAGGCAATAACTATTATTTATGATTAGGAATTAAAGATCAGCTAATTTGGTACGTTCAATTAAACATTTACAGAAACAGCCAATCTAATAATTACACGAGACACTCAAGCAGATAAATCTGTTTTGTAGAGATTAACAGAAAATAAATGTGCTAAATAGTGAAAAATATTAACAATGAAATCGTTTTCAACTTCGTAAGAGGCAATAAATCTATTGAGACTAATGAAATGCATTACATAGTACATTCTTTACTATTTTATACATAAAAGCATATGCGACTAAAGAACACATACACAAGTACATATATATGAGATAAAAATAAAATTTTACGGTAATGGTATATTTATGGATAAAAGTACTAAATGCCATGGATAGAGCCTGTGTACATGGAAAAGTGGACACTGATGTCAACGCCGATTGACAACAGTCTGTTTCATGGTTGAACTATTTATATAATGACTCCACCCTTTATATATATTGGTCAAGGGGGCATTATGGTATATATAAATAGCCGAGGAACCACACAACCCACAGAGCCTGAAGATTCCATTCAACCTTGAAAAAAGTGCCGAAACTCGGTGTTGACATTAGTGACAACTTTATATATATATATATATATATATATATATATATATATATATATATATATGTGTGTAAAATGTAAAGAGAAAAACAAGAATATCAATTCAAACGTTTATAATATTAACTTAAAAAAGTGTTCAGTACCAAAAGTAGAGCAATAATTATTTATTATTATAAGTTGTTACATATGGACAAACAAGTAATCAGTACAATGATGCATATTTGTTTTGATGCCTAAACATAAGCATCTTCTTATGTAGTCAATGATTAGATGCTTATGTTTAGGCATTGAAACAATTTTGGTACCGTCTCTGAGAAAAAGAGCTCCATAACACAATCCACTACACCAGAAATACTATTTTACTAATTGGCATTCGTCCCGGAGCTCCAATACGAACATTTCAGAGTGTTTGGGCGTCAATCTGAGGACAATGCAGACGATTCGGGAAGAGTTGGAGGATTAACAACGTATATAGAATTAATATATAACCCCACAAATCAGAACCTACCCACATTTCTCACCCACACAAGACAGGCATACTTGCGGAAGTGTTGAGGCCTCACACTTATACACACGTATACTAATATACACACACACACATACTCACTCACTCCCTAATGAGTTAAATGATAACATACACCCATATTAATATACACACTTATACTCACTCACTCCATAAGAACCAAATAACACACACATTTAACAGAGACACATCCCCTTTACAGAAACCAATAATACTTTCAAAATGACCAAGGGAATTCAGAGCAGAATGAATCCATCAAGCCTTTATCTTAAATAACAACTTAAAAGAGACTGTTTTACCAAGACCAGGTCTGACCAAAATTCATAAAAAAATCATTAAAAAAAAACAAACAAATGAAAACTACAGACAAAGTTCATTTTCTCCATCAAGTCATTCATTTCTGTAGTTCACTGCTTCTAACAAGCAGAATTTTCCCTTCTTCTCATGATGGCCATGTAGTCGAGGAATCTAATTGAAATAATAGAAACGAAAGAATATTGATATACAACCCAGTATGTCTGAAGATTTAAATTTTTGAATATTTTTTATTGATGCATCGGAATTTGATTTAATCTCTGATGTAAACCTCATACTTTCTTTTCAAAATATCTCCACTTTCAGCCTCTCCCCGTATATAACGGAAGCATAAGTTGATACCTAGTTTTGATGTCAACAAATATAACTAAACAGGAATTTGTAATTTTTTTCTTTGTATGTTTCCTTCATTTCCATCTAACTTTTATTTATTTATTAGCCTAAAAACCGCCCTTCGGGCGGACTTTAGGCTAACTCCTGCTGAGGACTTTTGGGGCTTCGACTTTTTACCTTCAGCGTCATGTGCACGTAAAAGTTATAAGGATTTAGAAATAATGGAATTATTTTATCTTTATCCGATGCCTTAATTCGGCATAATCTTTCTTCGTATACGCAAATGATCTCCGTAGTTTGTTTACGTTTATTTTACGCGTAATTTTTATTTTCTTTTTAAATAACCATTTTTTTTTTATTCCTTCACATAAAATCACTTTTAAAAGTCTTTAGGGAACCCGAACTATGTAATATTTTGAATACGTCACAGTACCTGTGCTGGAAAAAAATGAACAACGTACCTTTTTTTAAGTCCTTTCATTATGAAAGTCTATTTCGAAGTCGAACCTTGCGTAAACTGACGGGTTGTTATCATTGGTAATAGTCTTTTCAAAATTCATTTATGTGGACAATTTAAATGGACTCGGTTTCTCTGAGTTATTAACATACGAAACAGGTCTTGACTGAAGCAGCAGCGTATTGGAAGTTTGTGGCCTGGTAAATTTAGCCCACTTGTATATTCCGATGCTCTTTTTTTTGTGGCAAAGTTTTTTTATTCTTTCAAACACTATGCGCCCTAAGTTCTTCCTGACACCATGTAGCGTAATTTAAGTGTATTAAATTACAGGAGTGTGGGGTGGGGAGAAGAAAAGAGAAGATGGAAATCTTTGTTTCGACGTTCAAACTTGTTAACGCATAGTATTTAAATATATTTATTACTGTATAATTATACAATAATTGTGGCACATGGCCGAAAGGAGAAGAGGGGGAGAGGCTGGTCTTCGTTAAGTATCCTATTCCTAGTTAATCACGATCATGACCCATTCATCCAATAGAATTGCTCCATTTACCACAAGAACTCATTCATCACCATTCAATCCTACATAAACCACAATACCACATACTCACCGGGGAAAACTATAAAAACAACCCATGATTTAAAAATTTCACGAATCATGAAATGAGGAGGAGGGGATGAACCCCGAAAACAAACTAAAATTGGAACAAAAACAAACTAAAACAAAACAGATGTTAGTAAGACCTGTCCACCACTCAAAATAATCAGAGTGGCTGCTGTATTTTGTCGATAGACAGAATCAAGTAGCATATTCACTAATAGCATGGGGAGGGTAAAAATAAATGACGGAATGGGAAAAATGAAACCCTGATCCAGCCGAGATGAAAACAGGGACCAAAAACAAACTGGGGTGGGGGGAATCTCGACATGGAATCATAAAAAAAAGAATGCCGGGAACAGACCAGGAGCAACACTTATTCACATTAACTAGGAAAACCAAGAGTGTCTAGCTTAACCAAGAGGAGAGAACACTGGAAACCGCCCTGTTGTGACTTAAAAAAGAAAATCAATGTTAGCCCTTTTCACACAAACCAAGCTCGCTACTTTCACCCACCTTTCGCTGAAATCTGTCAATATCAAACGCTTTCTATCAGTTCTGATGTTCACTTTCAGCTAATCCCGATCTGAATAACGTTCCTATCGCAAGATCCCTCCATCTGAGACGTCCAAAACAACATTCGCGCCACGGCTAGCAGCGTCAGAAACACTATCCGTTTCTTCCCAGAAAACGGGGGCGACACATTATCACACACGTATGCGAGATCAATGAGCATGAGAACATCAGGAGCGATACGAGCCGTCAACACGACGACACAATCCCAAAAAGTGCGTACCTGAGTACAATGGTAGAAGGCGAGTGAAACCGTTTCTTCTAAGCTAAGGTCACACCGATGACAGGCGGGCAAATCCGCCCAGCCCCATCTGTAGAAACTGTCATTGAGAGATAGCACGCCCCGAATCACTCGCCAAGTAAGCGAAAACTCAGAGTTACTGAGTTAGCTCGCTGCTGTCTAGAAAAAGACCAACGACAATCCATGCCATCCACGAAGAGGATCCTTCGCAACCACTTCCACTAATTCAAGATTCATTTCGAGGCCGTGAAAGGTCACTGGACCGAGGAAAGACCCTCAAGGCCGCTCGACACTCGCTAAGGAAAGTCGACAGTTTGCGGGACATACGACGGCGCTTAGCCCAGGAAATGGAAGGAGTGATAGTAAAGTTAGGGAAGGCGTCCCTAACACTCCCCACCAAAATCGAATCTTCAGTCAAAACGCGGCGTCGGAAAGCCAACCTCGAGGCGTGTCGATGACTCACCAACTGTGGCATTTCCAGTCCCCATGACACGGACACTGGAGACAGCATTCTTTGCCGCTTCAGTCGTCGCAAGCCGAGTAAAGTCAGCCAAATAGCTGCGAAACTCATCGCCACCTGAGACCAGGCTCCTTGGTTAATCGGCTCTCGAAATGCCGCCGAAACGCCGCACAAATATTGTCAGTCGACGTCACAGTACGCCCCTCTGGTGTTTTGACCTCACGAATGTAATGATCGGAAACTCGACGGATCTCTTCCTTGCGCAATTCTGCGCCCATGTTCACAGCTTCGTTAGACATCTTGTTTAACCTATGCCTAACTACTTATCTCTAGGGGACCCCCCAGCCTCCGCCCGGAACAGACTATCTTCAAGTGTCTTTACCTTAATAGTCTTATCGAGTGCGAGCCTCCGGCTATATTCGGTGGTTAAGGACCTAATCCTATCCTTAAGCCTCTCCCAACACCTATTTCCAATAACCACCCCCACTAGTTCTCGCTGTACTACTTTAATTAGCTGTTGCTGGAAGTTCCGCCTGTCCAGTAAGGACAGATTGAACATCCAGTGTCCAGCCATTCCATGTCTAGAATCTAACGCTATCCAGGCACATACGATTATATGGTCCGGATAGCCTAACCAGTGGAAAGTGAGACAGTCTAATAAGTCTATATAGGCCCTTCTCACTAACATTCTATCAAGGTAGCTGGCTACACGGGTAGACAGCTGCTTACGTGCCCATGTCCGCATCTCTTCCCTAGGATGATCGACCCAGTATCTATCGACGAGACCGAAATCACCAATCAGATCACCCAGTTACCTCCCACTATCTCCCCGCCCCCTGTCTATATAGGGGTCCAGAATAGCTTTCCAGTTCCCCACTAAGACTAAGCGCGACGAATCCACCAAGAACGGCCCTAACTGCCAATAAAACGAGTGACTCTCCCTCTGGTCGGTGGACACATAAACCGCAACGACCCGAAACGAACTATTGTTCACGGCAATATCAGCCACAATCAACCGACCTCACACCCCGCATCGACGTGGACAAGGTCCACCATCGCACCCAAGGTACGTTTAACCAGCAAGGAAACACGTTTGGACTGTTGGTCCCAGTATGCTGAATAGACAACAAAGTCGCTAGACAGCACACGCGCATCAACTTCGCAAACAAAGTGCGTCTCCTGGATTGCAGCTACATTTACGCCGATGGGCAAGAGATCACGAAGCAGATATGCAGCCTTACTCCGATCCCTCAAGCCGCTCACATTGAGACTAGCTAACTTGAGAAACATTTTTTAAGTTTGGATCTCGTAATCACAGACTGGGCGTAAATCTGCGACAGTAAGAACCCCGATGGCTTCTCCTAGTCTCCCTGTCCCCATCCAGGACAATGCCACCGACGTCCGTGGGATAGGTAAGTTTTAGAGCCCTATATAAGGATGGATGGAGAATAACTGAGAGCTCCCGGCACAAAAATTCTGAAATTTCTTTAAATTTGTTGTCCCCATCTCTACCATTCTGATTTCTGAAAAAGTGTCTTTCGCCTCGAAGAGGTGGTCCCACACCTTGAGAACCCTAACTGTGCTCCGTATCCA
This sequence comes from Acanthosepion pharaonis, assembly GCA_903632075.3. Lineage (NCBI taxonomy): Eukaryota > Metazoa > Mollusca > Cephalopoda > Sepiida > Sepiidae > Acanthosepion > Acanthosepion pharaonis. The sequence continues at coordinate 1,377,959 of CAHIKZ030005474.1, read as the reverse complement.
GGTCGTTACACCCGCGCCCTTCGGAAAATTCCGAGGGTCTTCCACAGACTTCCAATCTACAGCAGAAATTTTAAACAGAGGCCTGAGAAGAGCTCTTTTTTTGGGACGAGAGGTCCTGTTCAAGGACCTGCCTATCTATCTGACAAGACTTTGTCCCCCAGGGTTAGAAGTTTTTCTTCTTTTTTTGGCATTAGCTAGTGTGCGGGATATTGGGAGCAGAGGTATTGGCTGGAGGGATGTTGGTAGGAGGGGTGTTGGCTGGATGGGTGGTCCATGGAGGATTGTTATCCGTTGCAGATATGTTGGGAGTGAGTGTGATGTAAGGAGGTGTGTTACAAAGTGGGGACAGCGGGGTTTTAAAGGGTGAACAAGGGTGGCTCTTCGTGATGTTTATTTTTTGTTGGCGAAGTAGGGACGGATTGGGACATTGGTTTCTCTATCACCTTGTCTGTCCTCCTTCGTCCAGCTCTTTTCTCTTTTTTTATGCTCATTTCTCCTTTTTCCTCCTCATCTTCCTCTCTCACTGTTTTCAAGGATGAGGACCGAGGTGGGTGCCTTTCCTTCATTTCCACCGCCTGACATTCAGGCTGTTTTGGATGGCGGTCCTGCCGCCGCTCCTCCTGTCTCTCCTGCTCTTGAGACTTCTTAACCTTTTCTTGTTGATCCCGTTTTGTTTCTTTGGGCTCTGAATGGTGCGTAGGGGATACCACTTTTTCCCCCTTTTTGTTTTCACTGACCATCCACCTAGATCGTTCCTGGCTTTTGGAACTTGTTGGCACCCCTTCGTTTTTCTTAGCGTTTTCTGACTGAGATTGCGGCTTCTGTTAGTTTCCGGGGCATGCTTTGGAGAGATGCCCTGTTGCTCCGCAAGCCCAACACTGAGATCGTTGTCCTTCAACCACTACATAAATAGGACGACCCCCACACATCAGCATATTGGGAATCTCCATAAAGTTTTTCCGTGTGAGATTTACCCAGACCTCCATGTCCCCAATTGATATTCCTGATTTGCTTTTAACTGGCAAGACATCAGACACCTCACCAAACTGGGCAAACAAATATCCTCAGTGGTCCTCTGTACATAGGTACTCCATGCAGAGTAACTTTTGTTTTTCTGGTTCCCAGATATACCGTCTGGAGCCTTACTATTTTGGTAAACAAGTCTGCTTCCCGCCAGGTTTTTTGCTGCGTCCTCTGAGGCAAGCAAGATGTCTAGCCAATACTTTTGCTCCAATTTGGAAGCCCTTCAGGACCTCGTCCATAATTTCCCTGCTAACGCCAATTAGTTTGCGTGTTTTAACGTCGGTTATTAACAGAGAAATAGTTTTAGTTTTCACCGTTTCCATAAGATCTGGCACCAGTAACAATTCACTTCCGTTAATATAATCACTATATTTCTCTTTTAGTCCTTTATAATGCTTGGGTCCTTTTGGTGGGGGCTTCTCCTTTGTCCACACCGAAGGGACTACTTCAGTGGGTGTGTGATCAGACTCCGCCATAATGTTGACGTTTCCACGACACCGGTTGGAAACACCGGTTAGAACCAAACACAAAAATAAGTTACACGAACTAATGTATGAACAATTAATACAAAACAGCAAAAGACGTAACCAAACTCATACTTACTTTAGCGCAAGGAAATTTCAAGCGAATGATTTGCCAATCAAACTGACTTCGAGTCTTCATTTGACAGAAAAAACTAACGCGTAGAATTTAAAATCTGCCCCTCATCGTCCGATACCATTTCTTAACAAGGGAGTTAACCGTGGTTTACTCCACACCTCCCTGTTACTTCAGATTGTTTATGATTCGCCGAGATCAAAAAACGGACGGACACACATACACTGCTCTTTATTATTATAGATTTTTTTATTTAGCTTTTTGAAACTTTTCTTTGTTTCTTTTCTTCTCCATTTTTATCTTTGTATTTCATATTTTGGCTTTCTAAATTTTGCTAATTAAATATTTATTTTCTCCGATATATTTCTTTCTTTCTATTTCTCATTGTCTTTTTACTTCATTTATTTGTTTTTTTTTCTTATTTTCTTTCTATGTCTTTTCTTTCTTTTTTCTCTTTATCATTTCTTTCTTTCTTTTTGTGCTGAAATTTTCCGCATTCATCTTAAATGTGTTAACTTTACTTTTTTCATCCTACACGCTTTGCTTTTTTTCTCTCTCCAACATTCCTGTCCAGTGTCGTAATAAAACTTTCATATCCCTCTGAATATGTATTTTAATTAACACTGGTATCAATCGCTTGTCTCGAGGCAATTTCATTAATGATAAACACTCGACTTCATTGAAATTACGCAACTCAATTGATATCCAAAGCGAATAATAACATAAAAAGTCCTTGTTCGCCGATGCTCGCTTAGCGGCACCTGTTCAACATTTCCAGCACAATTTATTCTTAACACAAAAGAAATTCGGGTGATATTTGAAGTTATCTAAGTGTTAAGTTAGAGGGATTTTACTGTAGAAAATCATACGATATTAATATTAATAGGAATAAAACATTCTTTAACATAGTATTCTCAATGTTTTGGCTAATAGAAATCTGTCTCAGTTCTTTAAAGTGAGAGAGAGAGAGGTTAAGAAAAACGGGGTTATAGCAAAGAAAAGAAAAGGCAAGGAAAGAGAAAGAGTGTGAGGAGGGAGAAAACGCCATGAAGAAGGAAAATGAAAGAGAAAGCTAAAGTGGTGACAGTAGAGTCGCTACAGTTCCTACTCTCCTTTTCGCTGTCATTTTTCTTCTTCATGCCATTCGAAGGAAGGAAAGAGCGTAAGAGAGGATGAAGGACGTAAGAAAGAGTGAAAGGGGGGGAGAGAGAGAGAAAAAAGAAATATAAAGGAAGGAGAGTAAGGAAGAGAAAAGAAAAAGTAAAGAAAGAAAAAAACTTAGAAAGTGTCAGGAGCAAAAGGAGGAAATAAGTGAAAGAATTTTACTTTTGTAAGATAGAGAAAGAGTGGTTAAGAATTCTCTTCTTCTCTCTCACTTTCTCTAATTGTACTTTATCTCACTCACGCAAGCTATCATGATGTAATCTCTAAGTGCAATTTCAAATTCCCTCAAATTAACCATCAGTTGTAAGAAGACACAAAATACGGTCGTTAGCAAATGATGACAGCGTCAAAATCAAGCAAGTATAGAAATGTGACAAATAAACCCAAGGGCGCATCGGAATACCTAAATATGCTTAAAGAAATCTAAGCAAAGTATTATGAAACAGGAAGATTTTGCTAGAAACAAAGAAAATTGTGCTGAATCAATCCTCTTATATGACAGTGAATTCTGCATAATTTCCTCATAGATGATGAGGTGACAGAGATGCTGTCCTACAGAAGGATACTGAGAATGCCGTGGGTAGAAAATATAATCAATGCCAGGGAGAAAGAAGGCTTGGAAAATTTGACATTCACAGGACATATTGAAGGTAAAATGAACAGAGGGTAACATCGAGTAATCTACCTGACGAGCAGAACAAGGACGGGGAGGAACATTAGAGGCGAAATATAGCGTATCGTTTCAAAGGATAGGAAATAGTGGTGAGCCATAATTGCCCACACCCCCAAAGAACTGGGCAAATAAGATAAGATTTAACTAATTTAAGTGAATTATGTGCCATGCGTGACACACGCTTAGGCGATCATGTATCTTTCGATACATGATTGACGAAGCAGATTTTTTTCCCGCAGTAGGTTGCCATTTCTTTCTGCGGTAGACCAGTTGCCATCCAAGGCTATAGAACTCGGTCTGTCCTGCTATTTACCCATAGCTGGTGGGGTGGGGGAGAAGAAGAGGATTCATACCTTTCCTAAAGGTATTAGCACGCAAGTGAATGTAATGGATTCGACTGGAATTCGAAGTCGGCTCTCCTATTCCTCAATCCGTCGCTATCCATTGCACAACCGAAAATACCTGGTTCGAGAGCTCCATCAAAAATAACTGTCATCAAAAACTCGAAAGAAGTGGTGGCTTCTTATGGTGATGGATAATAAGCGAGCGAATGCCGCTAGCCGGCATTAAAAAAAATCCAACTAAAGAAAGGAGGTAGAACCCTTACCCATGAAGAAAGCTCCAATGGACGTCAACTCAACGATAGCATGCAGAGAAATTCGACGTCTCTTCTAGACATCCTGTCTAGTTGAAATGATGAACAACTTCCATCCTATTTTGTATCTATCTTCTTTGACTCTATCTTCTAATCTTCCTCTCACGTCTTTTTCTGTCAAGTAAGATTTTTGGTAAAAGTATCATGAAAGGGCCTGACAAAATGTCTACCTGCCTAATAGAACTTATAGCACACAAAGGAATATCTGTGCAACTCTTTCAAAACAATCTTGATTTATTTCTTTTCTGAGTTTGTATTGTGTTTTTATTTTGGGAGAACGGTTCCTTTAATAAAAGTTTTTTTCCTTTCATTTTACATGTGTGGTCGAGTTCCTACCAATTTTGTTACAGTATCATATACAGGTTTTTGAAAAAATAACTTTAATATAGGTATTTATCGGTTTGCCCTCGTCGCAACTTTATTTAGTATTGGTATAACCCCGCAGGCATAGAACTCACATCGAACCCAGTACTCTAGAGTAATAGACCAGAACTGCAGCTTGCTAGCCATTACTCCAAGACAAGCGTGACACGAGGTTGAGCTTATATTATTTTCAAGTTACTTGCAGAAGCGAACTCCTGTGCCAAGTAAATTAAAACTTTACTATATATAGATATTAAAACAAATAGAAAATTATTTAACAAATTAAGATATGTATCTGAAATTAGTATAAATCATACAATGATTTGTGAGACGTCAAGACAAGATGACCTTTGGTTCAGGCAATCAAATAACAACGACTCCATCTTGCAAGCAATCTTCTGTGTGTGACCTGTCAACATAACAACGTCTCCCCATTACTTGAAAGAATTACTTTGCGTGTGTACAAGACAATAGTGAAGTGGACTTGTATAAAACAAAACTCAATCTTCTTTTGTTGTTTTTCAATATTGTCTTATTAGTCACGGAACCATGACTTAGAGAAATCACGACCTTACAGGATACACAAAGATTATCTTCTGATCAGAATATATTTACACGTTGGTACTATGAAAGTTACAATATTTCAGGCTTAAATGAAGCGAGAAAGACAAAAAGAAAGGAATAGAAATAAAGAGAAAATAACAAATTCTGTATGTAAAATTTTGTTTTAAAAAATAATAATGGTGGATAATGTTTCGAGGAAAGAATGATACGATATTTCACAAGGGAAAAGGGATACGATATGTTATCAGAGAAGGATGCTACTATATGCTGCCAGAGAAGGTCGATACGGTAATTTACCAGGGAATATTGATACAATATGATACCAGAAAAGGTGATACGATATGTTACAAAGGGGGGATGATACTATATATTACCATCGGAAGGGATACGATATGTTGAAAAGGGAGGATGATACTATATATTACCATAGGAATGGGTACGATATGTTACAAAGGGAGGATGATACTATATATTACCATAGGAATAAATACAATATGTTGCAAAGGGAGGATGATACTATATATTACCATGGGAAGAGATACGATATGTTACAAAGGGATGATGATACTATATGTTACCATAGGAATGGATACGATATGTTGCAAAGGGAGGATGATACTATATATTACCATAGGAATGGATACGATATGTTACAAAGGGAGGATGATACTATATATTACCATAGGAATAAATACAATATGTTGCAAAGGGAGGATGATACTATATATTACCATGGGAAGAGATACGATATGTTACAAAGGGATGATGATACTATATATTACCATAGGAATGGACACGATATGTTGCAAAGGGAGGATGATACTATATATTACCATGGGAATGGATACGATATGTTACAAAGGGGCGATGATACTATATATTACCATGGGAAGAGATACGATATGTTACAAAAGGAGGATGATACTATATATTACCATAGGAATGGATAAAATATGTTGCAAAGGGAGGATGATACTATATATTACCATGGGAATTGATACGATATGTTACAAAGGGGGGATGATACTATATATTACCATGGGAATTGATACGATATGTTACAAAGGGAGGATGATATTATATATTACCATGGGAATGGATACGATATGTTACAAAGGGGGGATGATACTATATATTACCATGGAAAGGGATACAATAAGTTAGAAAGGGAGGATGATACTATATATTACCATGGGAAGAGATACGATATGTTACCGGGGAAGGTGAAACAATATGTTACAAAGGATGGCTAATAATTTATGTCACCAGGAAATGTGTCAGTATATGTTACCAGAGAAGTTGATTAGATATGTTGCAAAGAACGGCTAATACGATATGTTACCAGGGAAGGTTAATACACTATGTTACCAGAGAAGAGGGTAACATTCATTATAAAGGAAGGGTGATACGATATGTTACCAGGGAAGGCGATATGTTACCAAGGAATGTTAATAAAATATGTTACCGGGGAAGGAGGATACGATACGTTACAATGGAAGAACGATACGACGTGCTACCAAAGTAGGTGATACGATACTTTCCAAAAGGAGGGTGATGTGATATATTACCAGGGAAACTGATGCGATATGTTATCAAGAAAGATGATACGATAAGTTACCAGGAAAGATTGATAAGATTTGTTACCAGAAAGGGATAATACATGTTATCATGGTAAGATGATACGATATATATGAAATATAAAATCAAATGTGACGAACCGGCGTTGTGAGCATAACATCAGAAGATTATTTCAATCCTGTAGAAAATTAAACAAAAGTTTTTTTTTCTATTATTTAGAAAGCTTTGTTTAGTGTTGGTATAGAACTGATATCGAACCCAGTACCCTAGAGTAATAGACGAGAACTGCAGCTTGCTGACCATTAACCCAAGACAAGCGAAAGTTGTAGATAATTGTTGAAACTTAAAATTTTCCAGACGGTAATTACGAGTGAACCACCGAACATTTTCAACTCTGATAATTGAGGTTTCCACAAGTTACTTTTTGCACATTTTTTTTTCAATGATTAACAGCAACTACACAGAAGATGTCAAAGTTTAAATTGCCAAAAATGCAGTTGCAAATAGCAAAAAACCAAAAAAACAAAAAATACCTGAAATTAATTTGATAGATATTGATATTTCGTAGAAATGGTAGGGATGACCTTTGCATAGTAGAATTATATATAAACAGAATTGATATCTGATCGAAAACCATATTTCTAAAAGAGTTGGAATATTTTCGTTGTTTAAAGAATTTATATAATTGTCATACACACACACACACATATATATATATATGTAGAGAGAGAGAGAGAGAGAGAGAGAGAGAGAGAGAGAGAGAGAGAGATTTAGAACTTTAGACTTAAATCTATTTTCGACATCAAAGACACCGGACTATACAAAGATGGCGGTGTCATTCTCCTTCGTAAAACTATCCCACAAAATATAGACGGATTGAGAAAGGAACGGATAATTTTTTTAAAGATCACGAACTAAATATTATCACCACCACCACAAATGCTAAAGGGATCAACTTTCTCGATGTAGCCTCAGACTTGAATAATGGTTTTTATAATCCATAGACAAAAGATTTATATAACCATAGATATGTTATTAAAAAAATCAAGACATCAGCACAAAATTCTTGATAATTTACATCAATCAGTTCAAGTTAGATTTTACACCAATTGCAGCAATAAGGGAATATTTGATAAGTTTAAAATTAGATATATAAAGCCTTTAGAACTAAGCAATCAAAGAGTAAATTTAGAGTATTTACAAATGAACAAAGAAGGGTGGGTAGCACTGGTTCGATTACAGTCGGAGGTTTTTAAATCTGAGTGTTGATTTCAATGTTCACTTATATATATATATACTAGCAGCATGGTCCGGCGTTGCCCGTGCTTGATTCAAAAATCGTACGACTCATACAGCAATCGCTATCACTTGACTTGAAATATTTTCGCCCTTCCTTGCCTTTAAAGGAGTGCCCTTTGCCATGCTGATGTTGCTATATTCCTTACTTCTTGCCTCTCTCACACTGCCCATTTTTTCTAAGCTCTATACTAAACATTAAATCTGTTACGAAAAAAGAACTAAAAAGAATGAACACAAAACGATCAGCTTTAAAAAAAAGGACTCGTAACTGGAAAAACCGAATGAAAACAGAATGTTAACAACAAATTCTTTTTCACACCCAACCCAGTTCTGCGGAATCAGAATCAACGTTGAGTTTAAGCAAGCGAATGAGCCAATTGGAGTAAAGTGCCATTCAGATTTAAATTTTTCCCACTTGTGATGAATGCAGCTATCGAATTTTTTTTGCATGCTAGTTAACATTCGTGTCAGTCAGCTGTTGGCTCTCACGTTGGCCAATAGAATCTTCCTGCCTATTCGTGGCAGCCAGCTCTCACTCTGTCCAGTAGAAAATGGTGCAAACGACATGAAAATTGTCGTATGAAAAAATCGATTATTTCCATATCGATGGGATTGGGAAATAAAGTAACTTGGAGATGTGAATGAAATTTTGAAATCTGAGCAGCCGTGCATTCGTTACACACACACATACACACATCCTGCCTTTTATATATATATATATATATATATATATATATATATATATATATATATATATATATATTTTGTCAATAGAGAGTGGAGACCAAATAGACCAAATGAATAAATTTCCCTTTGTCTCTTTTTTCATTCATATATATATATATATATATAGAGAGAGAGAGAGAGATCAAACATATATATATATATATATATATATATATATATATATATATATATATAGTCAATTGGTTGACTAGGTCTGCTCTACGGTTGTATTGAGCTCTTTTCAGTTTGTTATTTACTCGTGTCGGGTTTTTTTCTTTGGGTTTTGAACCTGTATCTATGCGATTTTTTTCGACAGACTTTCATGTTCCTAGCTCTTTCTTTTTAAAAAACTTTTTTTCCTTCGAGATTGATTTGATTATTGACAAATCAAAATTCGAAGGTTTTTTAGAGACGAGTGTAATTACCTATATATATATATATATATATATATATATATATATATATATATATATATATATATCATTTATATTTATCTTAAAAAGGAAGTTAAAACGCTAAAAGGATGCAATCGTGGTTTCAACCATAATAGGTATCATCTCCAGATGTACTGTGCTGATGTAGAGAGCGATAACGATACAGTCAAGAAATATATTGAATGTACAGAGTGTCAATTCAAAAAGAGATAGTGTAACCATACTTATTCGTTTAGGACCTAACGCCAACGATTCAACACAAAGCACACAGACCATTATTGGAAGTTTAATGAAACATATAGTAAAAATCCTAATATCAAATAGAGGATTCTACGACCAGCACGGACAAAAAAATTAACTGGTGGATCTTGCAGTTTATGTCAAGAAGGGAATCTAGCCATCGCAACTATTATTGATAACATTGTATTACTTAAGGAAAGAAATAATGGTAAAATGCAGACACTTTAGAAAAGTCATGTTGGGGAATTATGAGCCAGAATGAGTTAGGCAGATTATAATATTTTTCCTCATGCTCTTCCTCTATTTAAGTAGTTACTTACTATATATAGGTTATCGACAGCCAATACGCTGGAGGTATTACCTGATGATACTTATTATGGTTGAAACCACGGACGCATAATGAGGAAAGTGGGCCTAGTAAATTTAACACCACAGAACACATAATTGCAACCTCATTATTCAATTAAATTTAATTATTTATTATACTTAAAGATTTTTTACTCTTTTCAGTTGACTGTTTTATCCTCTAAAAATGATTCTTTACTTTCGACACTGACTTTTCTGCAAGCGAAGCAGAGGGTCATCTACTCATTTTGGATGAATTGATCGCAGGATATATACAAATAGGTATGGCAAATAGTCAAAAGTTTTAAAAAATACAGGAAGTTATGGAGAGCCATAATCGCCCACGTTCTGAAACGATATAGCATATGAAAGAAGAATATTCTCATCCTTGCTATTTTTTTATCGCTACGTTTTAGTTTATGTTGATGAAAGCCGACTGAAAGGTAGTCATAAGACAGTAAGGATGATACTAAACGTGCGTGCAATCTGTGCCATGATCACGAGAAGCGATTAAAAAGTGTCTATTGTATAACGAATATTATCAACCAACTACCTGTAAATATCAGTTGGTCGGCTCTAGCAGTAAACCAAAGCCCATAATAGCCAGGGAAGAGGTTTAGAATTTCCAATTATTGTAACGAGCTATTTACTCTACTTCAACGTCGAATATATTCTGTATTTAGTTGTCAGTTGCATTAGAAAATTTACCCCGGTGATCTTACTCGTAAAATGACGATGAAAATTAACAAGATAGGCAAAGGAAGCAAGTAAATAAGTAAGTTTCCCCCCATGTTGTTTGTAGATTGTTTAACTGGAAAGTTGTTTGGGTGGAGTCTGTAGCTTAATACAAATACGTTGTCAAGAAAAAAAAACAGTTTACTTTTTTTTCATCTATCTATATTTCTGACATGAGGGAGTGTAATTATTTACACTATTTACGTTGTTCAGAGTGTTGTTCACATTTTTATTGTCATATTCAAGACGTTTCGACCGTTGTACGCTCCGGCTTTCTTCAAGTGACATATGTTGGAATTTTGAACCGAACCCTTTATTTAGCTCACTGGGGTATATTGTTCTAGTTCCATGTGCCTATGCTTTTTCTGGTTACCTCAGTTTTCAGTTAATTCCTTTTAGTAACTAAACTCTTCAAGTTTTGTCCACTTCTGCTGTGACCAGGTATTGAACTCACAACTCAAGTCACTGGGTTACTTCAAACAACGCTTTTATCCACTAGCCTATGTGCCCTTTTCTGAATGAATTTTTGGTACCTTATAATCTTTCTTTTTTTGTAACTTATTTTTTGGCACCTTATTTTCAAGGAGAGAATTTTCGTTTGCAGCTCATTTTAAGTTTACCAGTCATACACGGGCTGAATTCAATTCATTATTACTTCTGTATTAAATCATTTAAAATTGCTTTCCTCTGGCCATCTCACCTACAATCCGCCCTGTGAGCATCAAATTTTCCAAGTCCTCTTTAATCAGTATGCATCCCAGAAATTTCAATCCTCTTCCTGATGTTAAGTCTAAGTGTCTGTTTAGTTGCCATTGTCTGTAGAACGTCTTCGTCGCTCACATATTCCATGGCATTCTCAGCATCTTTCTGTAGAGCCACATTTCTGTTGTTCAAGTTTCATTTTTATCTGTGAGAAAATTTTCCACCATTCACTGCCATTTTGAAAGAATAATATTACGTAACAATTCAGAACTCGTTTCTTTGTTTCTAACGATATTTTTCTGTTTCTTAATACTTGGCTTAGCTTTTGGAAGGCATCTTTCTCCATTCCAATGCTTCTTCGGATTTCTGTTAATACGCTTCCTAGATATCTAAATTATTGAACCTGTTCGATTTCGGCATCTCCAGTCAGTAATTTGCATATTGAGCTGTCCCTTTTGCTAACAACCATGCTTTGTTTCTGTTCAGTGAAACTTAGCTCTCCGAAATCTGTGTGTTAGAATAAAAAGGATAATCGGTCTTATCGCCCAACATAAAAGTTTCTCTGTGTCCCAACACTCATTCTTATCCTCGTGATTCTATATTTGTTCAATTCTTTCCTTATGTCGCATTGCCAGCTTTTAATTCTGTAGACGTACCTGTCAAGGTTACAAAAATGTTTTTTTTTTAGTTTTTTGTCTCTAAATTTATGATTTTGTTGTTTATCCCAGGATTGGAGTTGTCTAGAGCGAGTCCAATGGGAGAGTATTATTCCTATATTTCATTTCAAATTATGTGTGTATCTATGGATACATTAAATAGCACAAGTACGTGTAAGTCGCTCACACACAACCCAGACACAGGCATATACAGTGGCCTAAGAAAAGTTTTTAGCCAAGAGAAATGAACTATATTCAATTTCAAAATTTAGTTACGTAATCCCTACTCAATATAAATAAACAGTATTTGGCACTAGTATAGAGTAGGTCCTCCATTTGCTAGTTTCAGTGCTTATGTTCGATTTTTCATGGATTTGATCAAGTTATCAACAATCGTCTGATTTATATTTTGCCATTCCTTTAGCAATGTTTCTTTAAGGGTTGCCACTGACGTGATTTTGGTTGCACACTCTCGAGGTTTTCGGTGAAGGTGCTCCCAAACGTTCTCTATTGGATCCATGTCAGGACTTTGGGTTACCCATGGCAGTGACTTGATTCCTTGCGATTGCTTTCAGGCCTTTACTACTTTGCTCGTATGACATGACGCTCCATTTTCTTGAAAAAGGTAGACTTTCTTGTTAATCTGATTGGTTTCAAATAGTGGGAGTATTCCTTTCTTTAACATTTGACAGTATTTTGGACCATTCATCAACAAGAATCCGCTCAGATTTTCCTCCAGACCAGACAGCACCCCACACCATTATTCCAAACCCTCCATGTTTCACGGTTGCCTGCAGACAATCAGTGTTCCAAGTCTCATTCTGATTTCTCCAAACATAAACCTGTCTTGAATTCGAATACTCGCAGAATTTATTTTCATCTGACCAAATTACAGATTGCCAAAATTCATCTTTTCTCTCGAATACACTTGCGCAGTTCATACGACTGTTCCTGTTAACCTCTGAAATCAAGGGCTTATTTCTTGAAACTCTTCTTTAATAGCCTAGTTCTTTCAGAGTCATTCTCACCGCATATGGAGACATTTCCATGCTGTTGGAGACATCTTTGACGCTTTGACGACAGTTTCTGATGACTTCCATCTTCAGCGCCCTTTTTATTCGCTCAGACGCTTAGTCTGCACTTGGGTAGGTTTTGCAGTGAATCATTGCATTCCTGAATCTTTTGTTGATAGTTATTTAATCAATTTGGTTTTTAGTTTCTCCTCCTCAGCTCCTTCATGTCCATAACCGTCTCGGATGTTCTTGTGTTGGTTATTACCTGGTCATTGGCCGTGCACCATTGAATCCCTTTTTTTCCACGTTCGTTGCGGGTTCCTAGTCCGATTTCTTCCTGATATTCCTCACTGCCATCTTTCTGCCTACTTTGGCGTTTAGGTCTCCCATGATAATGATGACTTCTTGCGATTTGCAAAGAGCCTTGACACTGTCTCGCATGTCTTCCTTAATTTGTGCTGTCGGTGCGTACACTGTTATGATAGCTATTTTGAAAGGATTTCCTTTCAGCTTGACTACCAGAATTCTTTCGGATAGTTAGTAGTATCCCAGAACTAATTTTAAATCTTTTATCTAGTATTAATCGCACTCCGTTGTCGATTTTCTCCCCGCATGCATAAATAATCCCGTGCTTGTTGAAAAAATCTCCGTTGTTTGGTCATCTGGTTTCACATACACCTAGGATGTTGATTTTAAGCCTGATCATCTCTTGTTCACATTTTATAACTGGCCACTGTTATACAATGTCCGAACGTTCTGTGCCCCGAGAGTTGTTTTATGTCTGATGCGAGCAGTCGCAAGATAACTGTCCGGTGACACTTCTCGCTCATGTCGTTCGTTTCCGGGCGAGGAATAGCTTCCGAGGAATTTTATCCACTTTATGCCTTTTATGCTATCAGTCGATGAATGCCGGTCAGATGATATCTGTTGCGCATGTTTGTCCTTACCGGGTGATTTAACCTCCTTCACGCCGGTAGGTTTCATATTGTCTGTGTTGTTAGCCATGATATGTTTTGGGATTGATCGTGGAGTAGTTTTCCGTTGCCTACTCAAGGTGGTTTATGGAGACACCACCTTTAGTTTGCTGCCTGTTGACTCTTAGAGTTCCTCCGCTATTGATTCGAGTTTAGCAAGATTTAACACGAGGCTCCAATTGTAAGTACTAAGAATCGTTTTCCCACGATGCTGTCTTGACGTATTTTATTTTGCTTTTATTTATTTACTCATATATTATTTTTTTAATTTTAATCTTAACTTTCAGACTAGTTAGGTTAATTTGTAAATTATAAAAAAAAAAGAATAGTTAAGCGTATATAGCATGTGTAATCAAGCTTATTTGGACTTTTTTGGCAAATACTGAGACTTTTATTTGCTAGATAAAAGAGGGCAAGAAAATGAAGAAATATGTTTTTTGTTCCTTTTCCTTTGTCTTACTTTATTTGAAGATCAAAGTCGCCATTCTCAATAGTTGGGGGAAGGGCCGGGAACTATGACATGTCAGAATCGTCCCAAAGTGATTTTGTCTTGATTGCTTGGCCTCTCTCCCAACCTAACCAACCATAGCGCACAGTGGTCTTCGAAATGAAGACGTATTCTGTTAAAGTCAGTCACAACATTTCAATAAATGACCATTGATTTGAGTTTAGCAATGGTATTGATTATCTTGAGGTTAGACGAGATAACAATTTTAAAACCTAAAAATTGGAAGACTCTTTTAAAACCTAAAAATTGGAAGACTCTTATGATTCTTTTTTGTATTCTAGAGGTTAGGGTGCCGTTGCTGTTAGTATTCTAGATCAGACCGTCGTCTCTGTAAAAGCCACTTGTTTAGGGTCGATAATGCTATTACGAGTGTCCAGTATGTAGATGCCTACTAAGTCTGCAATTTGAGCTGAATCACGTGCTCCCATGGGAACGCTGAAATTATCATTTTGTCTTTTAACCTAAGTAGAGTTGTTGTACATTGATAGAGATTATCTAGCGGCTAAGATAACTGCGGATTATTCCTTAGTGATGCCAATATGTTTTTTGCAAATTCTAAACTTTTCAATAGTAGCTCTTTTGAAATGGATGGGTAGAAGTCTATAATGACGAATTGTATGAAGGTGGCTTTCTTTGTATTTTGAATATTTTGGAATCGTTCTACAAAAAATCTTTAACAGAAACCCCCTCAAAATTAGATACTCCTGCATCAGAAACATGCAGAACATTATTAGTAAACACAACAGCCAAATATTAAATGCATCCCAAGACGACAAAACAGCAAGGGTAAAACCATCTTGTAACTGCAAAACCGGAACCATTTGCCCAGTTGAAGTCACCTGTAATTCCGAAAACGTAGTATACCAGACTAACATTTTCCCGAAAGAAAACTCCAAGGATATAAAGACATAAAGAGTAATATCTTCCGGAAATTGGAAACATAGGCTATACACTCACCAATATTCCTTCTCAAATATTAACGTGAGAAACCAAGCCCCTCTATCCAGGCATTATAGAAAAAATTAAGGATAGTAAACTCACCCAATAAATGGAGTGTGAAATCATCTATCGGTCAAGTACAATCAAGTACACAAATGCTAACCAATTATTAAATCAACGAAACGAGCTTATCTTCAAGTGTGGGCATAGACAAACTTAAAATCCCTTAAAAAGGCTTGCCACATAGATTTTGGGAGGATGACACGGGAAGTGGTGGTTCGTTGATAAGAATAGTAGCACATATGGATGTAGAATCACGTGTAGATATGTAGATTTGGACACGTATGTGTATGTGCGTAAGTACGCACGTTATATTAAATATTACACGACCTGGTTACTTTTTGCGAACTTCTACACACATGGTGGAGCCTAAGAATGTCTTGCCGATGTAAACCTTAACCATGTTTATAAACTAACACATCTTATGGCATTTCCATAATCCATAACTTTTACTCTTTTTCTTTAAGTTTGGTATGTGTTTTTGGATGTCTATTCGGCTTAATTCTCTAAAGTTATTTGCTGTATCCCCCTATTGTATCTGACAATATTATTGTGATTTCTAATTATTATTTGTACTAGGGACTACTTCATAACAATCAACCCACTGTATAAACCCATTTACATAGTTACAAAAATTAAGAAATATCTAAGCAGGTCAAGTTGTTAAAGCTACAATTACCCCGTGCCTTTCCTTCTCACCCTCTTCTTCCCCAAACCTTCGACTACTTCTATATCTCTCTCTTGCGTTCCCCTCAACTCAATGTCTCCACTGACTATCAGAATTCGACCTAAAAAGCAAATGCTTAAGTATTACTATATTAATACCAAATTTTATTTAGATTAAGATCCCTTTAATTAAATTAATTTGAATCGGCCTGATTTATCCTGCATAAAAACAGCAAACGGTATAGGGCAATGTAACATACAAACCAATATTAAAATCTAAAAAAAGTATAGAGTAAACTTTTGGTTGAGGAAATCGACTACTACTAAACACTAATCTCTTAGCCCTATCTTTACCCATCCCTTTCCACCTCCCCTTTCCTCTCCACTACCAATCTAAGGTGTCCATCTGGTGTCCTTTCTCCATTTGTGGAGGAGGTTTCGTTCTGATGAATGAACATCTCGGTGTTCACAAAATAAAAATTATAAACGAAATTGATAATTAAAGTCTCCATCTTATCATTATAATGCTCTGTAGTCTACATTGAGCTCTCCTTGGATTTATAGCCTCCTTGGAATCATCCCTTCCAGTCACAAACTGGTAAAACGTGTATATATATATATATATATATATATATATATATATATATATATATATATATATTATTTTAATTCAACATCATCACTTGATAAGACATCGGAGGTGTTGAAACAAAATGGCTATTTTTGTAGTGATTTTATAACATATTTATGTTAGAATTTAAAAAAAAAAAATATAATTATATATATATATATATATATATATATATATATATATATATATCAAACAAAATACAGAAAGGTGGATAATAATAATATTAATTTACTTGATAAAATTGATATTGCTTGTAAAACGATAACTGACAGGCTTAAAATAATCAATAGATTAAGGTAGCTTTGTACCAAGGAACCATATGTTCTGATTAAAATCATAAACTCCAATTTGGAATTAAACTTCCAACGAGGATTATCAACCCTACCGAGGCTGAAATTGGAAGGATTAGCTGTCCTTGATGGAGTCAACAAACGAACTAAACGGCGACTTGGACATTTACTGCAAATTGCTGCCACAGATGTCATCAATTAGTTCAAAGGGATTAATAATAAGATGAATCGTTCTTTCATTCCACTTGATATCGTGGACTTTTACCGATCGATTTCCAAGGACCTGTTTACCTTAGCTTTGGTGTTTTCCAAGGAATATTCCAGTATTTCCAAACGATGAACTTGATATAAGAATGAATTGCAGAAGATCTGTTCTTATTCACAATAATGAACAATGGTTTAAGAACAATTCTGATGATCACTTTGATATTGCTAGGGGATCATTAGATTCTGCAGAGTCTTCTGACCTGTTAAGTTTATTCATTATATATAATCTTGTGTGATTATGATGACGTTAGTGTTGATAATATAAGGTTACACAGAGACGATGGTCTTATGTTAGTAAAAAATTCTACTAAAAGTAAGGTTGACAAATTAAGAAAAATTATACATAGAGAAAAACAATGAAATATAAGGTTTATTACACGAAGGTTCACTTAGCAATGGACCTAATGCTAACTCGATATTTACCCTAGCTCTCCACAGAGTGGGATGTGGCACAAGACTAGTTTAACGTGGGTTTTTCCAAACCAGTAAGCCCATGCAAAAACTCCCCGTTGACCCTGTAAGTCTACCTTATCAGACGAGACTCTAGCCTTCGGCATAGTCTCTTCTGGCTTCGACAAGCACTAAGAGCTTAGCGCGAGGCTAAGACATAATGCTAACTCTCCTTAACACCAATTAACATATTTACATAAACGGACGATTCCATTCATTTATGTCCCATATGACATAACTGGACTTGTGTATTTCTTTATAATCTTTCTAAGGGAAGATCCATCTTGCTTATAGTTACCGCGCATTTGTTTTTTATAGAAAAGGTTAATCTTATTGTATTTTTCTGTCTGTTCAGTGTTGCTATTGGTTAACTTAAGCAGAAAAAGACTAATATAGTGATCTATAAGATGATTTGGAAAACTGTTATTAACTAGCGTTTTTTTTCACGTTGTTAAGTTCTTTAAAGAAAAGCGGAGAGGATGAATTCTTGTGCGCGCTCACGAGCAAATTTTGATAGCATCTATTCTCATTAAGGTGACAATATTTTTTAATCGTGTTTTTTTTTATATAACGAAGTAGTGAATGTATTGTTACTAGAATCCACAGGAACGGCTAAGAATGGGAGTTTATTTTTTTTTACTAAGTTTATAGGTAAAGTTGAGGATGAAATTTTCTTTTCGAATGTAGTTTTAAGATCATCAATTTCGTTCTTGCTTTCAGCTAGAATAAAAATATCATCTACATAGCGAACGTATATTTTGGGTTTGGTAATTTTTTAAATATCTTTTTTTCTACCTGGGACATAATTTCGACTTAGAGCTAAATACATCCTTATTGATCAATAGTTTTATAAAAAAAAACGCGTGGATTTCCGATTAGTTTTTGTGTTGTAAATATTGCCATTGTGGTCGTAGAAGAGACTTTAGTTGTGCAGGCATGCACTAATTTTTTGAGAATATTAGGTTTGATGGATGAAGGTGGATTGAATTATTTTTATATACAGAGTTAAGGGTTATATCGATAGTTTCATTGACAGAAACGTTTGTAAATAAATTTTCCACGTCAATTAACGCTAGAATGGCGTGTTTTATTTGTTTAGTTTTAAGGATTTGGCGAAATTCTTGAGATGATTTGATGCTATAATTGTTAGATAGCGAGTACATAATTATATCATTGAGGAATTTTGACAATTGAAAAATAGGCACCAGAATCTGAAATGATGGGTCGTAATGGTTTATGTATTTTAACATTTCCATGTAGGTATTCTGGTTAGTAATATCTAATGATTTTGTCGATTTTCAAGGAATCTACATCAGTGCAGTGTTTTTATTTAAGTTTTTAAATTTAGACCGGTCGTTAAGGAAGTATTGGATTTTTTTTATAATAATCCATTTTGTCCAAAATTGATTATGTATTGGCTTTATCAGCTCCTTTGATGACAATATTAGAATTGTTTTTTGATTCTTTTGCGGCAGAAAATTGAAGGTATAAAAAATCGCACACCTTACAATAATTATGACAATATTCTAACAAAATTCTCAAACTGCCGCATATATTAGACATACTACAACATGCTTAACAAGAAGACTCACGTTACATCTCTCCGATCATAGATCAATTAGGACTCATTTAAATACGTATAGAAACCTACCAAACTCTGTCTAGAACAATCTCGTTGATAATACAGATATAATAGTCTCATCGACATGTAGAAATGAATAAAAATAATGGAAGGATCTTACTTATTATAAAACGCAGATTGTGTGTGTGTGTGTGTGTCTGTGCGTTTATATATTGGATCGGATTTCCTACATTTTTCAACCGATTTCAACAAAACTTCACAGGACTACGTAAAATTACCTTGCGGTGGTTCTGACAGTGCCAAAAAGTGGAAAAATACAATTGTTTTTGCACGAAATCAATTTAAAACACGATTAAGAGGCATTAATGAAAGGGGGACAATTCATATCGAGTTATACTTATTAATATCAAATCGAGTTATACTTATTATAAAACCCAGGTTGTTTGTGTGTGTGTGTGTGTGTGTGTGTTCATTTATATATGGGATCGGATTTCCTACATTTTTCAACCGGTTTCAACAAAACTTTTTTTTTTGGCAGGTAGTGTTTCTTATTGTCGTGCACACTTTTTTCTTTATTTTTACATTCAGAATGCTTTAAAAATTCAATTTACAAGACAATTGTTTATAATAAAATTCTATTCAATCGATAGACTCATAACAATTGAAAACAATGTTTTTGTTTGAGTTTGGGTTTGACCAATTTGTAAAAAAACAAAACAAAAAAATAAAACTAATTAAGGCATGCGTGTCCGTCAACCTTAAACAATAATCTTTGTCAATTTTATTTTTCAGTCTTTATGATGGTCGATACTTGATCTATCTTTTACTGTTACTTCCCCGGGCAACGCCGGGCTCTACTGCTAGTTATTAATTAAAAAAAAACTCCATAATATCAACTATGAACATGACCATAACGTGCTGACCGTTTTTGTAAAATAAAACGTTCATATAAAACTAGATACACACATAAAACAATCTATACATTCAGGTAAAAGTAAAAAATATAATCATCCTTGATAATGGTTAACGGTAGATCCAAAAGCACTCTGGTATACAAAACATTTGGACAATTTATAAATAATTTATATTCAGAACAGAAAAAATCATTAGAAAGCAGAAAAATTAAATGAAAAAAGGTTAACCGCAGTACCTTATCAGTTGTATTTAATGAAACTTGTATATATAGGATGTAACAGCAAAATTGTCCAAATCGTGTAACAACATGGAATAATTGTCCATTTCCCAAGATGTTTAATATCTAGAAAACCGCTAAACAAAATGAGATTCTTTTTTCCATTGAGTTATTTAGCTTGAAAGCGAACAGGTTAAAATAATTTTGTGTCAGTCCCGATATGTCTTCACAACTGAGCAATTGTGAGACGAAAATGCTCATTCAGGCCTTCATTAATGGTACCAACATTTATACTCTTGCTTTTATCGTCAAAGTCCATTCAAGAACCATCAAGAGAAAATTTTAAAAAGAGGGAACAGTAGAGACAAAAACTGGATCAGGAGGTCACAACCACAAGAGGGGTCATCATTTCGACTTAGAGCTAAATACATCCTTATTGATCAAAGTAGAGTTCAATAGTTTTATAAAAACCTCGGAGAATTTCAGTAAGATATCTTTAATCATTTCTAAGACACAACCGTTCAAAGCTTAATTTAACAATAGGACAATTTCACCCGTGGTATATATATATATATATATATATATATATATATATATATATATATATATATAGGATATAATGGAATATACGTACACCTGGGTTCCCCCTCACTGGCATATGATCGTCTGGTGTCTGTCATAAATACCGACGGACGTGTAGGAGAGCCTTAGTCTGAGAGCTAAGTCTATGACGACGCCCGTTGGACTACGCCATTGATCTACACTTCTTACATGCGACTACGACGCGTACCAGTCGATTACTGCTATTGTATTCTACTTGGTTATAGTAGCCAAAACCACTTAGCTACTTAGTTCAAATATATCCCTTTCTGGGACATATCAATATATATATATATATATATATATATATATATATATTATATATATTGAGTGTATATATGAAATTGTTAATTGTTTGAGAATAAATAATCTTTTAAGGAATTTAATTTGTTTTCATCTGAAAACATTTAAGCACAATAAATTTAGCGAACGTGCAAGCAAGGTAATTGCATTATCTTTTCAAATCGCCTCTCTCGCTATATTTATGAGATAGGAAAATCACTTTCTCTATTTTGTACAATATTAACTCAATCAAAACCAATTAATATTTCAAACACCACATAGATTTTATTTTCTTTGATTATTTTTGGTGCCAGTTTTCCAAATAAATGCCAGTTTATTATGTTTTATTGTCGAAAGTTTTGGGCTTTGAATAATTTCAGTAATTGAACGACGTCTCATTAATAGGCAAAATGAAATATTAACATGGGTACCTTCAAAAATTCACTAAAAATGAGCATATATGATGAAAAAAAACATAGTTTTATCACCATGAATTTATGTTGTTATTATGAGGAGAGACCAAATGATTTTTTGATTATTAAATTATATTTTTTAATCCGTTTTAGAAACTTCGAAATAAACTTTTGTTTTACTTGCGTCAACAAAGACCATAATATGGAAAATTTTAGCCCCATTTGCTTTGAAAATTCTTGCAAAAATCAGATAACTGTCAAATTCCAATGAAACTTTCAGGTCTTATTCACAAATAAATGAAATTATTTTAGAAATATTTCTTTTAGAAAATCCGAGCAAAAATATTTTTTACATCTTCTACCTCCACTTATTTAATGTTATGGAATTTGGATAAATTAATTATTGTAGGGCTTAATGTTTATATGAGGTAAGAGCAAAAGTTCGATAACATGAAATAATCAATTTTCCCTTGTAAAACAGGATCCCCAGTTACAGAAAATCTGTTCAAAATCGTAAAATAAAAATGCAATAAAACTAAGGCATTATTTAATTAGAAGAGTTTTTAATTACTCTTATGAATAGGGTATATTATACACACTATTGTCATAAGAAAAAATCGATGAATAATCAATTTTTACAAGAATTGTTTATTTTTTTGAAAAATTTAATTTAATAATTTATAAAATTTTAAATATTTTAAAATTCTGTATTAATTTATGTGATATTGCTATTAAGTAAAAACTATATTTACTTATCATAAATGGAAAAGCATACAAACATTCAGTGATCTCCATTATTAATTAATATTATTCTTTTATTTTTTATGGGCGTATAAACGTGCCGACTTTTTTAGATAAAGTGGTTCATACATAATATTATCAGAAAATAAGATCAGAAGCTATCGTAAATTTAAAGCCAAAGTACCTAAAATTCAATAAAATATTAGATTACTTAGAATATTTTCCTAAATTTTAAAGGCTGCTGACGTTATATTTGTCAAGTAATTTTACAGAGTCCCTCGTATAAAAAATTCTCAAACATAAGTCTATCTAGATATCAGCATCTAATAAAAACACCCACATGCGTATTAAATATGCTTTTCTGTAATATTTTAAACTAAAAGTAAATAATATTTGTTTCAAATTAGATTAATTAAACTTTAAATCAGCTAATCTTTGTTAAATAGTTTCAGGAAACTATATTTTATTTTTGAAAGTTTTTTTTAATGAATTTAATTGCGTTATACTGTCAGGTTGGTAAATATATGAATGAAATAAGCTATGAAATAAGCTAAAGCTAATTCCAGTCAATTGAAATTAGTTTTAAATTACATTAAATATTTTGCTTATTGGAAATATTAATTTTAATCTATTAGCTTGAAGCTAAAACTAAAATAAAAGCTTTAAAAAAGATTTTTAATTTTTAAAAATTGATTTTAAAACTAAGGTATTGCTTTTCTTTGGCGGTAACTAGATTAACGTAAATTGGATGCTTATTCTCTCCTTTTCTTTATTGATATTTGCTATATTGTGTCTATTTTCACTCAAGAAAATATAGGCATGTTTAAATTATACATAAGAAGATTGTGTTGTGTAAATGGAGATAACCCGTATACCTAAAACACAGCATTTGATAACTTGGGGTTTTAGGTGGAACATTTATAACTTTCAAGTAATAAATACGCCACTACCTCAGCTGCGAAGCAAAGCACTGTCGATATTTAGAAATATTTTTGTAGCCTTATAAAAGCCTATAATAGTGGAATATTCAAATAGGATTGAAGACACAACATAAAAGCAATCACACTAAGGCTCCTCTTTATATCCCATTGTCTATTTTGCTATTAGTTTTTTTTTTTAAATACTATGTCATTCACGGTTATGGCGCACTTTTATTTTTAATATCTGTGAATTGATATGATATCTTCGGCAAGATAGTGGAGTACTTTCTCGTTGCTTTCTTCATGGTTTTAAATTCGAAGTTGTCATTCTCCTAGACTGGGTGCGATCCTAGACCAGAGAGCCAAGTCTCGCCTGCTATTTAACCCGTAGCTTGGGTCGTAAAGTAGCGACGGATTTATGTTTTCCCAAGAAAAAGTTAAACTGTCTTTAGCTAAAAAGGAACGACATTCAGAGACCGTTTAAAATAATTGACAACTTCAAAAGCTACGAAAACATAAATTAATAGATGAAATATATCCTGACAAAAGTTTGAGAAAGAAAATGAATTAAACTGACGAAAGTAAACAAGAGTATATCGATTAGGAATGAAGTTGACGTGACTGGTGTGGAACAATCTAAGAAAAAAAACAGCGTAGATGATTAGATAACAGATCAATATTGTATGAAAGCAAATGGAGTTGCATTGGTAACTATTTTATTGAAATTCGGAGATCCCAATGGTAAGACATAACACAGCTACAGTTATTTCTCTCTCTAAAGATCCTGAAAAAATGATTTGTTCCTTGTAGCGCTCTAGTAAGTATCTGATTCCTCTTACTATGCTCTACGTTTACAAGGGCCAGATCAGGTCCAACATGGAATACTGCTGCCATATATGGGCATAAGCTGCCCAGTCTTCACTTTTCAGTCTCGATAGAGTTCAAAAGCCTATCTGCGCCTTTGCTGGTGATGAATTATTTTTAAGCCTGCAACCCCTTTTCCAGCTGATGAAAAATTGCAAGCCACTTGTAGCGAACCACCCTCATTCCGTCTATATTCGATTGATGAGATATAAGCGCCAGTCGAGCAGCTTCTTCCCACGAACCACTGTTTTGTGGACCCAATTACCAAGGGGATGCTTCCACCCTCATTAAAATCTTAACTTGTTCAAATTTAGCGTTAACAGTTATCTTCTTCACATATATATATAAATTGTACTGACTACCTTTAGTGGCTCTTGAGCCTTTTACAAGACTTTTTTTTAATAATAATAATAATAATAGCGTTGCTTAAGTTGTTAACTGTCAGGAGTCATTTACGAAATCTGACTTTAAACGCCAATTTTTTTCTATAATAACTAACTTAAATAATAAACTTTTTATGAGCTGATTTATAGGTTCAAATGAAGTCTTAACATAGTTTTCATACTAAAAGTATCACTGTGAATAAACTTGTTGTTGGCGTACCCAGATGAAATTGTATCAGAATATGACATGTAGTTGATACGAGATATCTCGTAATCGGCGCCATAATAAAAGCTACCAAAGACGAGTTGTCACGTGGGGTGTTTCTAATTAGCATTTGCAAATGATTATAATGTAAATTCTATAGAGAATAAGTTACTTGGCAGCAAGAAGACCGGATGCATGGTTGTTAGCAAAAGGATGAGCCCAACAGGAAAATTACAAATTGGAAATACCGACATCAAAGAAGTGTAAAAAATTAAATATCTGATTGAAATATCTGGTAACTGCTTTAATAGAGAACAGAAAGTGCAACACTGAAATCTGAAGACAGACTGGGATAGCCAAAGATGCATTCCAAAATTTAAGCAAAGTATTAAGAGACAGAAACATTTTGTTAGAAACAAAAAAAACAACAAAAAACAAACAAACAAAAAACAAACAAAAACCAAAAAAGAGGGCTGAACTATTGTGTAATATTAGTCTTCCAAAATCAGTCCTCTTATATGACAGTGAATGCTGGACAACATACTCATAGACAAAGAAGAGACTTGAGGCAACACAAATGTGGTTCTACAGAAGGATACTGGGGATACCATGGGGATTTCCAGGGCACATAATGAGGCAAGAGGGCTTGGAAAATTTGATACTCACAGGACGGATTGCGCGTAAGAAAGACATAAGGAAACAATTCATAATCTACTTAGGGAATATGAGTAAATGGATGGAGGAACAAGGTTTAGGAGAAATAACAAAAAGATAAAATTTATTAAGAGCTTCAAAGAACAGGAAAATGTGGAGAGCCATATCACCTACGTCCTGAATGGACACGGCTCACAGACAGATATATAACGGCCACCATAGTTCATAAAAATCGAATCATTAAAAAGTGAATGTTTTATGATCTCTTCATCATTCAGCCATAGCAACTGTTTTTTTTTCTCATTACGATATTACATATATGTATGTAGGTATGTATGTGCGTAAATATTTCTGTATATGAACGTGTGTGTGTGTGTGTGTGTGTATGAAAGAGATAGATAGATTAAAGTTTAAAATATGTTTTTAACAGTTCCTAATTTTATTCCGCTGTTTTATTTCTATAAAACTGTACTTGAAAGGCATGCAGAAAAAAAGAGTTAAATGTAGACAATTTGATAATCATATTCTTCTTAAAATGTTAAAGTCTTTTATACTCTACGAATACATTATCTATAACGACCAATACAATTATTAGTCACGTCACTTCTTGTTCTAGTCAAGAAATTTTTCAATGCATTAAACCTGCTTTGAAGTCTTTATTTTAATGCCATCATTCATCCATGGCTAAAAAAAAAATATCTATACAAACGTTACTCAGCTTTATGCAAATATAATAACTGTTTGGCCACCTCGATGTGGTGCAATGATTAGTAAGCTTGTCCTGGTAGAATGTTTACAACTGAGCAGTGAGTGCCATCCTCACTGGCTGTCGTCTTGTTTTATGGCATATCAACCTCAATGGGTTATTTAATGCCGACAAGATTTTTATTGCTGGTAATATTTTTCCAAAAATTTATTGTTGGGAATAATTTTTTCTAAGAATGTATTGCGTGTGATAATTTTTTTACAAAAATGTATTGCTGGTATTAAAACCTATTTTTACACTTTGATAGTGTTTTGACCCCAGTTTAAGGTTTAAACTACTTGCCCACAGCACAGAGCCTAACAGTTTTTACCACCCCAAGTTAGAGTAGACCTGGGAGCAACAGCAATTAAGATGGTTTCACACTCCTCAAAACCTGCTGATCAGAGGCCTTGCTGTTGGATGTAGTTTATCGTCATACCGAGGTCACCTCACTGGCTGCTCCATAATTTCGACCTTGTGTCACCTTTAAACTACGCTTAGAAAATCACCATATAAGTACTGTTTGTACCTAGGTGCAAGAATACGACAGTCAGACGGGTATTAAGAAAAATTTTAGCAATGTTTTATGTGAATTATACTGCTGCAGTCTAAAACATTTGAAATAATAAAATCAACGACCAAATATTTTAAACGAAATGTTTGTGTATCTTTTGGTGTTCCTTGATTTTTTGTAAGCATTTGAACTAAAGTTACTGCACGTCAATAAGTATATACAATGAAAACCTACTAATGGCCAAAATGGTATTTCAAACACATAGTTCACCATTTTTTAAATTTTATCTGTCAGTTGTTACTCAGATAAGTACTGCTAGGCTCGGGTTGTGGCTTTAGATATCTCAAAGGCATTTGACAGGTTTTTTTCATGCTGGGCTTCTCTAGATCAAGGGTTATGGTGTCTCTGGCCGGATATTTAGTTTAGTCAAATCATTCTTAAAAATCGGTTAATGAAGGTAGTGTTGAACTGCAACGCTTCTTGTTCATTTCACATTAATGCTGATGTCAGTCAGGGCTCTTTCCTTGGATTTACGTTGCTTCTAATCTCCATCAATGATCTTATCGATGTACACACTTCCCAACTAGGTATTTATGCTGATGTCACAACTATTTACTTCTGTCTTAATATTAAGTCCGATAGACCCGACAAAATAAAACTGGTAGCTGCTTTCGAAAATGACCTCTAATCATTTGTTAACTGGGGCAAGAAATGGCGTGTAAATTGTAACGCCTCCAATAAGAAACTCTTGTGTTTTAACAATCATAGTGAACCATTTTTGTTCTGCATCAGCATGACTGATACTAATCTCCCCCACAGCAACTTATTTCGGATTCTTGGTAATACGTTTTCTATTGACATGAAGTGGCGTCCTTATGTTGATTCAGTTGCTAGGTCTGCTGCTAAAAAGGTTCGCTCTCGTTAGAATACAGGTTGCACATATATAAATCTACCATTTGTCTGTGTATTGAATATTGCTGCCATATCTAGTCTAGTTTTCCGGTTATTCAACTCAAAAATCTTGGTTAGATCCAGAGAAGGGTCTGTAATGTTAATCGACTTAAGTTACTTCCTCATCATCGTGACGTGCCGCCGCCAACTTTCTTTACTATAAATATTTTCTTGGCAGCTGTTCTAATTTCTTTTCCTTTGTACCTGAATCGCATGAATTTAAACGTACTACTAGATTGGCGAGTAGGTCTCATCGTTTTACTGTTGAAATAGCTAGATGTAACCGTCAATCCTATTATATTTTTCTCTCACTAGACTATTGGCGCCTACAATCTTCAAAAATGTAAATGCAATGTCAATCGCCATCTTCTGTCTTTCTGAAACCTGCTCTTTTATTATCCTTTTTCCTCGCTAAAGTCTTCTCATTAACTTCCCTTACCAGTAACTCTTTGGGTCTTAGCGGCATTATTGCCTTTCTTTGGTGGGGGGGGGGGTGATTAAAAAAAATCTATATTATTCTGAATACTAAATCGTTTTCTTATGAAAGAATACATTAAGCAGGATTAATAGCTAATCGTTTTACAATGGGAGCCAATAGGGTTCTAAGTTGTTTTTTAAAATATTTGTTGTTGTTGTAATTCTTTCCTTGAAATATGTCCGACTAATAACCAGTGTTTTAGGCATGTACTAAATACATCCAACGAATTGAGATTGTTTGCGTCTTTTATTGTACTACCGTTCTTTGTCCGTCTTTCACAGAGATTGCGCAATTGTATTTTTAGGTCAAGAACTCCCATTCACTATGCGTATTTCAATAAAATACACGTAGTATAGGTAAAAAAAAACAAACGATAGCACTGTAACAAAATAAGAAGGCAAAGAAATTTATTTAATTTATCTTGAAATTCATCCGGATAGATTCACGTACGCAGCGTAGAGAAATATGAAGATTTATGTCATCATTAATTTCTATTCTAATAGATTCACATATCTCTTACAAACGAATGGAATTGCAATGGTTTTTTTTTAATGTTTATTGTATGTTTCCATGATTCCATTACTATTTAATTGAGATGGATGCTCGCACGCCCTTTACAGAAAACATGAGTAAAATAAGAATAATAAGACTACTAATTTTTTATAAATAGTGGATGTTGAATTGTGGTAACTAACAAAAGAAATTAGTGTGAAAAAATATATACAGTGTAAACCGAATATAAAAGAACCGGATATAAGAAAAACCCGGATATAAGAGAGATTTTCTCTGGTCCCAAATTAGGGCCCATACTTACCTAAACAAAATAGACCAAACCCGGATATATAAGAAACCCGGATATAAGAGAGATTTTCTCTGGTCCCAAATTAGAGCCCATACTTACCTAAACAAAATAGACCAAACCCGGATATATGAGAAACCCGGATATAAGAGAGATTTTCTCTGGTCCCAAATTAGAGCCCATACTTACCTAAACAAAATAGACCAAACCCGGATATATGAGAAACCCGGATATAAGAGAGATTTTCTCTGGTCCCAAATTAGAGCCCATACTTACCTAAACAAAATAGACCAAACCCGGATATATGAGAAACCCGGATATAAGAGAGATTTTCTCTGGTCCCAAATTAGAGCCTGTGTTAATGCATATAAAATAGACCCAACCAGGATATAAGAGAAACACGGATATAAGAGACTTCTTCTCCGGTCTCGACAACTCTCTTATATCCGGGTTACACTGTATATATAATGATTTTTTTTTTTAATATGAATTGATGGAATACAAAACGAAGATCTTAAGTAAGCTCGGCTCATCATCTACAATTATTATTCGTCTCTCCTCAAACAAGGCTTTAAATATGTTAATATAACCTTGCTTGCCACCCCCCTTTCACTGCACTGAGAATGTATGTACAATATCATAAATAATGGGCTATTCGATTTTGATCGCGTGGGAAGACGGAAAAGATATATTAGGAATGCTACTTATATCAACGAGAAAATGAATTCATGAAAGAAAGAAAGAAAGAAAGAAAGAAAGAAAGAAAGGAAGAAAGAAAGAGAGAAAGAAAGGAAGGAAGAAAGGAAGAAAGAAAGAGAGAAAGAAAGGAAGGAAGAAAGGAAGGAAGAAAGAAAGAAAGGAAGGAAGGAAGAAAGAAAGGAAGAAAGAAAGAAAGGAAGGAAGAAAGAAAGAAAGAAAGAAAGAAAGAAAGAAAGAAAGAAAGAAAGAAAGGAAGAAAGGAAGAAAGAAAGAAAGGAAGGGAGGAAGAAAGAAAGAGAGAAAGAAAGGAAGGAAGAAAGGAACGAAGAAAGAAAGAAAGGAAGAAAGAAAGGAAGGAAGGAAGAAAGAAAGGAATAAAGAAAGAAAGGAAGGAAGGAAGAAAGAAAGAAAGAAAGAAAGAAAGAAAGAAAGAAAGAAAGAAAGAAAGGAATAAAGAAAGAAAGGAAGAAAGAAAGAAAGAAAGAAAGAAAGGAAGAAAGAAAGAGAGAAAGAAAGAAAGGAAGAAAGGAAGGAAGAAAGAAAGGAAGGAAGAAAGGAAGGAAGAAAGGAAGGAAGAAAGAAAGAAAGAAAGAAAGGAAGGAAGAAAGAAAGAGAGAAAGAAAGGAATAAAGAAATAAAGGAAGGAAGAAAGAAAGAAAGGAAGAAAGAAAGAAAGTAAGAAAGAAGGGAAGTTAGATGTGTTTAACGTCTGTTTCAGTAAAATGGGAAAAGTTTTCAATTTCAAATCTTTATTCTTTCATTTTACCCATTTACTTTATAAAATAACAACCAATAACGAATGTTTTATTAAAGTTGTTAAGCTCACATTTCTAATTATGCGATAGGGGATTTCTACGGATATCTTATTGTCGTAGAACTCGCCATGAACTTATTCAATCGTTAACTTAAGAATTCAGAAAATCGTGAAATTTTATCGGTATTTCTAATAGAAATATACAGGGTGACCCCCAAAAATGGGAATTTTTGAAGTGCGAATTGCCAGACATGAGCAAGTGGCAACATTACGAGACAGTGACCTTGAGCAAGTAAACATTTCGCCATTTAGAATTCAAGATGAAATTCACAGTATCTCAGCTGAGATGTTGCAGCAGTCAATGAGGAATCTCAACAGCAGATTTCAAGAATGCATTCGTACAGGAGGACGCCATCTACAGGACGTAACTCAATCATTGTTGCTTAAATGGCATGTTTTAAGGTTTCAATTACTATGAATAAAATATTTTTCTTCCATCACTCTTGGTTTTATTGGATTGTTAAAAAGTTCCCGTTTTTTGGGGTCAGCCTATATTAGAGTAATCACGAACGTTTGCATAGGATTCGCAGCCACTGTTCTTTACGCATTCTCATAAATTATTACTTTTAACGATTTATTTTTTAATCATATGCATTTTATTTTTATTTTTTGACAGTGGAAAGTGGCATGATGCCATTTCTAACCTTAGGAAAAGATATGTGTACACGCCAGAAATCAAAGTGCTAAAATTATTATATTTATTTTTATTTATATAAATACAAATAAATATAATAATTTCAGCATTCTAAAATTGCTTCGGCATGAAACTCGGAGTTGTTCATTTAATGTAAGATATTATGTATATTTTTTAATACATGTAGCTCTGTTACATATCATTGAACACTGTTATTTCTTACACTATTGAGTACTTAAATGTATTTGCATACGATCGCTCGCTCGTATACCTACCAATATTTATCCATTCGGTTATATATATATATATATATATATATATATATATATATATATATATATATATATATATATGTGTGTGTGTGTGTGTGTGTGTGGAGGAGAGGTGTTGAAAATTCTAGGTCCGACCAAGAATAGGCTCGAAAGGAATTTTAAAAAGAAATTGTCAATTTGAACAGATTTTAAGTCGATCGAGCGGAAATTTTATCACCCAAAACTCGTGTCAACTGTGGTCAAATGGTATTGAACATCTTCTTTAGCATATCTATTTTGCTATCAAAACATTTCCCACACAACGCCTCCATTAACAAATAAATTGGACTTGCTCAACAGGTCCAATTTATTGTGTAACCTTTCGAAAAAACATCATCTTGTTAATTTGAGCTTTTTGTAGCTAAACGATGATTAAAATGTACGACATGTTTACAGGACGAATTACGACAAATAGCCATTAGAAAAAAAAGGAGGAAAAAACTATAAAATAAATGAAAGGTTATCTTTCTAAAACAGTGAACGGATAATCAGTTTCATTAAACTCAACACATCGGCTGGAAACTTTATGCTTTAGAAACTGGTCTGGGCTAATCGTATAGGGAAATTAACCGATCGCCAATAACTGATTAATCGAGACAAGATTGGAAGGTTTGTATCCCTAAAGTCGCCAACTCGGAAGCATAAAATCAAATAGGTTCTAATGATTACACTGTTCGTTATAAAAATCGATAGGAAGGAAAAAAAGCGTAGCGAGCAAGAGGGAAAAGGAGATATTTAGAGATAGATAGATAGATAGATAGATAGAGAGAGAGAGAGAGAGAGAGAGAGAGAGGGAGGAGTGGGTATAAAGAGAGGAACAAATAAAAAGAGGTAGAAATGAAAGAAGAGGATTGAAAATAACAGCAAGAATTTAGAAGAAAAAGAAAAGATAATCAAGATAGGAAAAATTGAGCGGGTGCTTTAGAGTGAGAGAAATGAGAGTGATTAAAAATGAGAGAGAGAGAGAGAGAGAAAGAGAGAGAGAGGAGTGGATATAAAGAGAGGAACAAATAAAAAGAGGTAGAAATGAAAGAAGAGGATTGAAAATAACAGCAAGAATTTAGAAGAAAAGAAAAGATAATCAAGATAGGAAAAAGTTGAGAGAGAGAGAATGAGAGAAGAGAGAGCAAATTAAAAACAGAGAAGAGAAAGAGAGAGAGAGAGAGAGAGAGAGAGAGAGAGAGAGAGAGCAGTAGCGAATGTAGTGAAGATAGAAAGTAGAAAAAAGGCAATGAAAAGAGATAGAGATGAGATGGAGAGAGAGAGAGAGAGAGAGAGAGAGATCCTCTCCCAAGAGACCTTAGAGAGATTAGAGAGAGAGAGATTTAGAGAAAGAGAGAGAAACAAGATGGAGAGAGGAGAGAGAGAGAGAGAGATCGAGAGAGAGAGAGAGAGAGAGAGAGAGAGAGAGAGAGAGAGAGAGAGAGAGAGAGAGAGAGATAAGAGAGATTAGATAATGGTCATTCGTGGTCAAACATCACTAGCGACACAAGATCATTGATCAGACAGAATAGTTTAAACTTCGGACGGAGCTGGATTAGACAGAGAGGAAGCGGTAATGATCCATGAAAAAAGACAAATTGTTCAACCGGTAATGCAATGGTAGGCAGCAGGAGATTGAAAAAAGGTAAAGTTAAGTCATTTTCTTCATTTCGCAAAGCTATAAGTTGATTCTTCTTTTTCTTCTTTTTCTTCTTCTTTATGTCGTGTCTCTTCAGGACGTTAGCGATCATGGCTTTCTACAATTTCTTCTTTATAGTTCTTAATAAATTTCGTCTTTTTGTTATCTCTCCTATTCTTGTTCAGCCAGCCATTTACTCAAGCTTCTTCTTCTTCTTCTTCTTCTTCTTCTTCTTCTTCTTCTTCTTCTCTGTGCCGTGTTTCTTCAGGACGTTGGCGATCATGGCTCATCACCATTACCCTGCGTTTTGTAGCTCCTAATAAATTTTGTCTTTTTGTTATCTCTACTCTACCCTCTTCATCCATTTACTCAAGCTTGCCAGGTAGGTTATGCGTTGTTTTCCTTTATCCCTCTAGCCTTCAATCTGTCTTGTGTCTATCAAATTTCCAAAGCCGTCTTTCCTCACTATGTGCCTTAGAAATGCCCACTGTGCCTTTCTAATGTTAATTATAAGGATCTTTTTGTTTCCGTTTTCTCTAAAACTTCGTCGTTTACACTGACTGGACATAATCAAAGCAAGAGACACAGAGGAAAGCAGCGTATAACCGACCTAGTGAGCTTGTGTAAATCGATGACAGAACGCGGTTAAGGAGAGATAGCAGAATGCTAAAAGATCTATAAAAGACGGGAAATTGTGGAGAGACATGATCGCTAACGTCATGAAGGTGTATAGGACATCGAAGTTGTAGAAGAAGATAAACTGGAAAAAAATTAATACCCCATAGCAAATAATGCATTAAGTCGGTATTACACCAACGGGTTTTTATTCATTAAAAAAAAGAAGATTTTTTGAACGTACAAAGCGTTTCATAAAAACACATACTAGCCAAAAATGCAATCTTCTGAATTTGATAAAGTGTTTTTTACCGAAGTTAGGGTTCTATGAGTTTTGGATTTTGAACTGTGGTTCTTAAATAATTTTAGTTATTTCCATCCATATTTGTTTAAAGATCTTGTATTCAATAGATGCCCTCTTATTTCATCTTCCCGAGTTTAAGGATTAAAACATTTTCAGTCTATATAAATGTAATGATAAAAGTACGCTGGTGTAGGCTTTAAGAAAGCTTTATTCAACTGAGAATACAAGGTTCGCGAAAAGTGTCCTTTTATAGTGCCAGTAAACAGAAATATCTGTCTCAAAAGAAGAGTAACGAAACAAGGGGAGAACACTCTTGATTTTTCATAATAATAAGTTCAGTCCAGTAAAATCTATAAAATTCGATACTACATAGTACAAAATAAAATTATCTTGCGTTAGACTTCCAAGTGAAGAACATTTCAATCTACCAAGCTAATAGACTAACAGTGATAATGTATAAATCGTAATCTTAAATGCTAAACGATGGAAATCGGAAGAAGAAGCTTGTACTGAGTCGAGGCTACCGACATGAGAATTCTTTCCTTCCTAACTTGAAAATCAGGATTTAATAATTCTGGTTTTTATCTGAGTTCGAACAACTACCTCTAGTAACAATTGGAAATATGCAATTATTTCAACCAAGAGAAACGCCATCTTTCACTTGTCTCGCTTCCTCTACTGTTTCTTCTTGTCTTCTTTTTTTAATTATTATTTTTTCCGATGTTACGTCACTATCTTCCTCTGCCATTTTTTTCTAATTCTTCTACTTATTCTTAATCTTTTACTCTTTCTTTCGCTACTTCCTCCAAAATCTAATTTTCATTTTTATGGCACAATTCCGTTTTCTTTCTTTTTCTTATTCCTTATTTTTCGTGTGACATTTTTAACACTTCAAGTAAATGTAATTATTTTTAGCTGCGAAAACTTCGTTTATGTAAAATATTGAAGCCATTCAATCATTGATTTCAACATCATTCATTTCCTCAGTAACTTCTCTTCTTCAAACTATCTTTTGTGTTTTTTCATCTTTCAGTTATTTAGGACTCGGCATAGTTATTACTTTCTTTATGTGGCGTTCTCTCAGGACGTGGGCGATGGCGACTCTCCACAGCTTCCTGTACCTTATAGCTTTAACACTTTACCAACATTTTTTGTCTACGCTCTGCTGTACATTCTCCCAAACTTATTAGGTACGTTACTCGCTGTTTCCATCTTCCTCTGCTTGCTTCATTATGTCCTGTGAGTGTTAAATTTTCTAAGCCCTCTTTCATCAGAATATGTCCCAGAGATATAAACTGTTCTTTTTCTGGTTATAAGTATGAGCCCTTTTAATTCTACTTTTCTTCCTCATTGTCTTCGTGTTCTTTCCAGGGAAGCTATAATACGATCTTGTAGTTATTGGGCTTAACTTATTCTGAACACATATAGGGCACCTTGTGAAACTCATAACTGTACTTATAATATGCTCCTTAACCATTGTCTCATATCTAATCAGCCTATATATCACTAGTGTACTGTATATTTTCTTATTGATCCTGTTGCTTGGAAATGACTTTTTAAGAAATAACTTTTCAGCCCGTACCAATGATTGTTTAAGTAATAATAAAATAGTAAAGATGAAATAACAAAATTATATTTTTATTCTTATAAAAGAAATGATTGCTCTAAAATGGTCATTAAAATCATGACGTGTATGCTCCAAAAGCATGTTTTTCCCTGGCGTCTACCATATTGTAATGAAATAAGAACGACAACTAATTGACAATAGGTGTCGACTAATGAATAATAACAAACCCGAATCCCTGATACGTAAACTTACATTTTATTCCAAACATGAATTTTGTAAATTACCTCCAGCCATTTTGCATATGCTGTCCTATAAATCAGAACGTAGACCATATATCTAAGTCTACGATGTCTGTGAGAATCCTCAAGTCTTCTCTGGTGTGCTTTTTTTTTTTTATAAATCTATCTCATACATTTCGTCCTTACGCTTGCAAAAACCAGCGTGCAGTTTGATATGCCGTGATTCTGCACACGGCGGCTTAGAGTAACCCTATCCTTGCAACTGATTCCTTGATGGTCTGGAGTATAATTAAGCTCAATGCCCTATTTCGGCACGATCTAGGAAGAAACAATACTACAAGAGTGCGTTTCATTAGCTAGCTTGTCTCAGAAACTAACTTTGTTATTAATAAAAGTTCAAACCTCACTGGGCGCTGTATTGTTGCAGATTTGTGACATTTTATGCTACACTTAGCAAATAATTATATGTGTGCGCTTATGTATATCTGTCCTTGCACTGTGCGCGCGCATTCACGCAATAAAAGCATGCTAACAGATACCTGTCACATAGTCATGACATCATATATGGTTAGGTATGTGGTTCAAATTGATTTTTGTTGACGACGGTCGGTGTTCTGTAGTAGACCGGATCAGTTGTGTTGCTACAATTGTCTTCACGGTTGTGTTCATTCCTGTACACCAATGTCACACTTTCGGTCTCTTGAAAATCAAATCAGCCGTCTTTTCACCAGCAGAAAGTTTTCTTTCTGGATCATTACATAGCACAACGCATATAGTATGTATTAGATACTTTTATTGCTGTCAGTAAAGACATTTAGCTGACTGCTTGTCAACTAAAAGAGAGGGTGAAGTGAGACAGATAACCCATTCCTAACATTTGCAAACCTATGTGTTCGCAAGCAAATAAAAATGATCAAGTCTTTTATAGAGAGAAACTCCTTTTTACCAGGATATCTCAGCTCCTCGCTAACTGATGATTCGTCACTTCATAGGCCAATGAAAAGCCAAAATCAAATATTTATATTTTATTTTTCCATGTTTTGTGTGATTTTTTAAATAGTACTTCAGAAAAACAAAACAAAAAACAACCCCCCCCAAAAAAAAACGATATATTTCCAACAACGTGTGCAGCTGGTATTTTTTTAGTTAGATTTCTTTTATGTAATTGTTAACCTTAACTTATTTCCTTCTATTTCACCCGCAAAATGTTACATGTCATCAACCATAGAAGCTGATAGGAGGACCAATAAGACATCATATGGTGCACTTAGTGATTATGAGGCTACCCTCCAAGTTAACTCTATCATGCATCTGGGGATTAATTTTCAGGTTAATCATCTGATACATCAGTTGATTATGAGGCTATTTTCCAGGTTAACCCTCTGATTGATTACAAGCCTAATTTCTACGTTAAACCCTCTGGTGCACCTCTTTTCCTGGTTAATGCCATGATGCACCTGTTGATTACGAGGCTACCTTCTAGGTTAAGCCTTTGGTCTGTCCTCTTAATAATAACATAAGGTCGATTTTGACCTTGTTTTTTTTCCATCATGTATGCTAACTTAGCGAACCTTTGGAGGTACTATATATATATATATATATATATATATATATATATTACAGGTAATCGATCCGTTGATTTAAATCCGGGTGGATCCTAGTAATATTAATTATTAAAACTGATCCACAGAGAGCTTCATGTTTTTATTTCAACAGACCATGTTCATTTTTTAGAATAATAAAATAAAGAACAAAGCAAAAAAAAAAAAAAAAAAAAAAAACAAAAAACAGAAATTAACTCAACATAGGTATAGTCTATTTCAAATCGTTCTTTACACGACTTTCATCAGCCTCTAAACAAAAACCCTGGCCATAAATAAACTCCAAACCCAGACCGCTTCCTCCGGGATAAGATACCTTTCACCCCCCCCACCAATCGCTAACACAGACCCACTTTCATAAAGAAAGCGCCGACTAGAGGAAGACTAACTTTGAAATAAATTTAGAACGACGCTCCGAGACAAGCACTTAGAGGCTGACGATAGCCAAAAGGAAGAACGGTTTAAAATAGACTATACTTACGTTGAGGTAATTTTTTTAATATATATATATATATATATATATATATATATATATATATATATATATCTGTGTGTGTGTGTGTATGTCATTTGCAGACAGTACTGTTTCGCTGTATAATAGTTCCTCAGTCCGAATAGATATCCGAAGCTAGGATCGAAATCCGACCGATTTGTCATTAGGAATGTCTACCCTTGTAGTGTAAACACACACACACACACACACACACACACACACACACACACACATATATATATATATATATATATATATATATATATATATATAATTCAACATATATTTTAATACATTCAACGTTATTTTTAGTGTATACCTGTTTTGTGTAGTCGCTCTGTTTATTTTTTAAATAGTATTTTATTTCGTCTACTGTCTAATTACAGATTATTCGCCCTCCAGCACTAAAAAATAATCATAAAGTAACAAATAAGCATATATATATATATATATATATATATATATATATATATATATATATGTGTGTGTGTGTGTGTGTGTGTGTGTGTAGGTGTGTGTGATTTTGTGTGTGTGTGTATTTAGGCAGCATATCTTCATTCAAGTGTTTTTTCGTTGAATAATCTGGATATATAATGTCTATTTGTTTTTTATTTTAATCCTCTCGAATTCCCGGATCAACTTCTTATGTTTTCCTAAGTCCTTTCAATCTCATACAATCTCTTCAAGGGTGAATTATAAAACAGCGCGTTTTATGCAAATTTACATAAAAATTACAACTATCAATTACATAATATTTGTCTTGGCAATTCACTCTCTCTCTCTCTCTCTCTCTCTCTCCATATATATATATATATATATATATATATATATATATATATATATATCAGGTCTTCCCATAAGTTCTGTCCGAATTTTGAATAAAGAAAACAAGTGACCAAATGTTACATTTAATTACAGATGTATTTTCCCTGATTATCTATGATTTTCATTACTGTAAAAAAATTTTTGGCTTTGATTCGAAGAACTCACAAATGTCTGTTTTAACCTCTTTCTGTGTTACAAAACCTGTTTCTTCCAAATGATTCTGTAAGCTACGAAACAAATGGTACTCTGAAGGAGCAAGATCGGGAGAATAAGGTGGATGAGGAATTTTCTCCCAACCAAGTTCTTCGATCTTTTGTGACGTGATTCTTGCTGTGTGGGGTCGCGCATTGTCCTGATGAAACATCACCTCTTTTCGATTCACTAGAGCAGGTCTTTTTTTCCTCAAAGCTTGGTTCAAACGCTCTAATTGCTGACAGTATATTTGAGCATTAATTGTTGAATTAGGTGGTAAGAATTTAAAGTAGATTATTCCTTGGCGATTCCACCAGATTGAAAGAAGAACCTTTTGCC
Source organism: Acanthosepion pharaonis (assembly GCA_903632075.3). Taxonomy (NCBI): domain Eukaryota; kingdom Metazoa; phylum Mollusca; class Cephalopoda; order Sepiida; family Sepiidae; genus Acanthosepion; species Acanthosepion pharaonis. Next base: position 1,338,890 of record CAHIKZ030005474.1, on the reverse strand, counting down.
CATAAAGTTCCCTTCTCGGCTGTGGCTGGGGTCCTTCCTCTTTACTAAGCCACTGTCTACGACGCTTAAAATTTCGATAAAAGATCCATTTTTCGTCGCCAGTCACAAGTCTATCCAAAAAAGGTGAAAGAAGAGAGAAGAGCAGATGTCAACTCGAAATTTTCAGACAATTCATGAGGCACCCATTTTCAAGGTTTAAGAACTTTTCCAAGTTGTTGAAAATGACGATGAACAGTTGTATGGTTTGAACTGAGTACCACTGCCAATTCCTCAACTGATAAAGCAGGATTTTCTTCAAGGGCTGCTTCAAAAAGCTTTTCATCAAACTCAACTGGACGTCCGGTTCGATCTTCATCTTCAAAGGTGAAATCTCCACCTCTGAATTTTGCAAACCATCTTCTGCAAGTTTTTTCATTCACACATTTCTCTCCATAAACTGAGTGAATGTTTCTAGCCGCTTCAACTGCTGAGTTTCCTTTCTTGAACTCATAAAGCATTATGTGCCTGAAATGATTCTTGGGTACTTCCATGTTAGCAGGGTTTTAATCAAACAAAATTTAATTTTATTGTTCTCTGGAATAAAATTTGATCATTTTAAATGCATCTAAACATAATAATAATACTCAGCTCCATTAGACATTATAAAATATTCTTTAAATTTCGTCCATTTTAACAAAAAGTTAAAATTCGGACAGAACTTATGGGATGACCTGATATATATATATATATATATATATATATATATATATATATATATATATATATATATATATATAGATAGATGGGGTAAATTGAGGCCATTTTATATTTTTAATTTCGCACATTGTTTGTTTTTTTTTCGACTACCCAGTATAGTAGGTTCACTTGGGCACTGTCTGTGAGAAAAAAAGCACAATGACGCAATCCACTCCGCCATAAATTTGAAAATGGCATGCTGTCCTGCTTGGCATTCGCATTGCAAGCTCAATTACAAACATTTTAGAGTATTGGGTGTTAATGCAAAATGATTGGGAAAGAGTTTGATGAGTCTAATGGTGATTACGAAGGCAGCTCGGTAAACTCACTCCGATCGTTCTGATAAGAAATAACTCCCGAATTTGTGGGTGAACGCCTCAAATTTAACACGCAGGCCTACATCAAGTTCCTTGTGGAGGTAGTGCTTTCCTGGGTTAAGGGACGGCTGCTGGAAGGCTCTATGTCTGGCAACAGGACTTTGCATTATGCAGGAGAGCCAGTCATGGCTGTCATAGAATTTCTACGACCACATCACATCATTTACATATGGCCAGATTGCAACACTCTTGAATATTACGTGTGGGGCCGCAGTTGAACGCGTGACCAACAAAACTCCTTGTAACACCAAAGATGAACTGAAACCGTCGAGAAGAGATGCTTCACGTTCCGAAGTCGTCTGGAGGTCGCTAATAAATCCAATTTTATTGAATAATTTTACTCTGTGGTATTTAAAGATATTTTTATGTAATTTTGGTAAATATATCTGTTAAAATGAGATGTTAATGTTATTTTCATTTTTGCTTAATTTAGACGATAATTTATCCATAGCACCCTTTATATGTGTGTGTACATATGTGTGTATGCATGTGCCTATATATATATATATATATATATATATATATATATATATATATATATATATATATATATATATATATATGTACAGCATGGCCCGGCGTTGCCTGTGCTTGATTAAAAAATCGTACGACCCATACAGCAATCGCTATCACTTGACTTAAAATATTTTTGCCCTTCCTTGCCTTTAAAAGGAGTGCCCTTTTGCCATGCTGATGTTGCTACATGCCTTACTTCTTGCCTATCTCACACTGCGAATTGTTTCTAAGCTCTATACTAAACATTAAATCTGTTACGAAAAAAGAACTAAACAAAATGAACACAAAACGATCAGCTTTAAAAAAGGACTCGTAACTGGAAAAACCGAATGAAAAAAAAATGTTAACAACAAATACTTTTTCACAGCCAACCCAGTTCTGCGGAATCAGAATCAGCGTTGAGTTTAAGCAAGCGAATGAGCCAATTGAACTAAAGTGTCATGCACATTTAAATTTTTCCCACTTCTGACGAATGCAGCTATCAATTTTTTTCATGCTAGCATGCTAGTTAACATTTGTGTCAGTCAGCTGGCCAATAGAATCTTCTTGCTTATTCGTGGAAGCCAGCTATAGGCTCTCACTCTGGCTAGTAGAAAATGGCCGCAAGCTACATGAATACTGCCGTAGAAGCATGAAAAAATCGATTATTTCCATTATCGATGGGAGTTGGGAAATGCAAAGTCAGTCTTGGCTTTCCCGCTAACTTGGAGCATGTGCATGTAATTTTGGTACAAATCCGTCGAAAATTGCGACCGTGCATTCATTACACACACACACACACACACACACACACACACACACACACACACACACACACACACACATATATATATATATATATATATATGTGTGTGTGTATGAGCGTACCTACAGTGCTATGCAAAAGTTTACAACAGATTGCAAAAATGTTTCTTTAGGTATTTCTAACATAGATTAATAAAACTTTTATAGGTAATAATACATATGTTTAAGCCTTTAGTCAAACAATCAGATTTAAAAAAAATAATCAATAAATAATCCCATAAAGAAAAACCAATATTTAATAACGCAAAAGTTTACAATACACTTATTAATTCATCTGCTAATATTTCATAGAGTAACTGTTATTGCTAATTACAGAATGTAGGCGTTTAGAGTAGTCTCCCACGAATTTCTTGCATGTTTCTTGGCTAATATTTAGCCATTCTTCATGACAAAATTCCTTCAGTTTCAGCTCTCTCCATAAAGTTTCAATCGGATTGTGATCTGGAGATTGACTTGGCCATTTTAGAATGTCTATTCTATTTGAACGTAACCATGATTTTGAAAACGTTGCAGTGTGTTTAGGATCGTCGTCTTGTTGAAAGATCCAGCTTGGTTTCAAGCCAGGAAAATGTACACTCTGACGTAAATTTATCCTTAGAATATCCCTATAAAATACTTCATTCATCCTCCCTTGTATTATTTCAATGTTCCCTACCTCTTGGATACTAAAGCAACCCCATGATTGATCCGCCCCCAAATTTTAGTGTTAGGATAGAATTCTTCGGCGAATATTTAGTACCCTTCTTTCTCAAGACCTTTGCCACAACATATCTATTAAAAAGTTCAATTTTCGTTTCGTCTGACCAAAGGTTTGATACAATGTTTGTTTGCAAAATCCAGTCTAAGTGGGTTTTTCCTTGGAGTCCTCATAAAGATGTCATATCGACGAAGTGAAGACTAATTGTACCGTACTCACTTTTGCTCTACTTACTTTTATTCCTCCCTGAACTTCTTTAACCGTAACTTGGGGCACATTGCCAACTTTTCTCGCCAATAATCTTGCCATACGTTCCGTTAAAAACCGACCCCATCCTAATTTGGAACATTCTAGTAAAATTTGAACACTTTTATAAAAAAGGCTGTTGTAAATAAAAAAAAAAGTATGTTGTAAGTTTTTGATTTGCTAAATTTTCTTCATGGGATACTTTTTTGAAGTTTTTTTAAAATCTGATTGTTTGACTGGATGCCTAAATATATGTTCTACGAACAGTAAAAGTTTAATTATTGTAACTGTTTTAGAAATACCTTGTTGTGTCGTGGCACAATAGTAAAAATAAGAAAATCAACTCGAAGTTGGTTTAAAGAACAAGTGTATTTAACATCACAGATACAAAGGTAGGAAACGGGTACTACTCAGCTAGGCAGTTGTAGTACTGTCGCTGCTTACCCCGGGTAGATATTACTGGCACTATATATAGTGAGAACCGGTGTAATTCCCTTGTGTTAGAGGCCGGTGAAACATACCTAAAAAAAAACATTTTTGTAATGTGTTGTTAACTTTTGCGAGGCACTGTATGTGCTAATTATGTTTTATGTCTCTATGTGTCTAGACATCTGATGTTTGAAGTGATGTGACATTTTTATTTCAATTACCTTTATTCATCAAATTGTTTATGATCTGGGCGGTAATGAGTGCTTTATCATAGCAGTGACTGTTTAATTTCAGTTCTGGTCCCCTCCTATTGGAAAATTTCATTCTAAACTCGTTTGTAATTAACGTGAATCGAAACGTTATATGGGACGGGCTCAGCGTTGCGACGAAGTGACAATAGAAATCAGGTGACTGTCATTAGTGGCGAAGTGAGAGTTATTGATTGTCCTTATTGCATGGTTGGTCGATTTTACATATCAGTCTGTGTTGGGTTTTTTTTTTAAGTTAAAATCTGACTTTAAAAAAAATTATGTTTGAGTTTATAAGCATTTACTTGGTTTGGGGATATACGGTGTTTACTCGTTCCCCCACGAGGACGAGATGTGACAAAAGGTCTTTTTAAAGTGGGGACCCGAGCGCGTACACCCGGGCATGGGACAAAAATTTCCCACAGACCACGCAACCGTCGGTTGTGCTGGCTTCGGTGCGAGCACCGATCCCTTCCTCTTGTGCAACGGGAGGGCGCGGCCTCAGGCAGCTGTTCCCCAGGGCTGGGCACCACTTCAGTATAATTTTCTCAGTTGCCCCTCTGTCCTTTGTCAGAGAAGTTGGTTTGGGGATATACACGGTATTTACTTGACTCCCCACGAGGTCAGGTTGTGACACAAGGTCGGTTTAATGTGGGGAGCCCGAGCGTATGCACCCGGGCAAGGAACAAAATTTCCCCGAGCCCGGGGAACCGTCGGTTGCGCTAACATCGGTGCGAGCACCGATCCCTCCCTCTTGTACAATGGGAGGGCGCGGCCTCAGGCAGATGTTCCCCGGGGCTGGGCACCTCTTCAGCATAATTTTCTCAGTTGACCCTCTGTCCTTTGACAGAGAAGTTTGGTTTGGGGATATACACATAGTGCTCGTTTATATTTAAGTCCATCAGCATTTACTCAATTTTGGGATAAGTAAATATTGGTCGTTTATATTTGAGTATATAAACATTTCTTTTATTCAGGCATAGTTAAATATTAGTTAAATATTTGAGTCTACAATCATTTATTTAGTTCTGGTGTAGGTAAATATAGGTTGTTTATATTTGTGTGAATATACTGTTTTGGTGGTGGGTAAATAATGGCCATTTTGAACAGATTTTATAAATCTGTTCAAAATGGTTGTACAGTTAGCATAACCTCTGTTAGCAGCTGAAAAGTAGAAACTGTCAAGTGAGATCAATTTGCAGCCTGACTTGTTACGTTCACTGTCGGACTAATGATCTTGAGAAGAGCATTTTGTAATCTTTCCTCTTTTAGACGGCTTTCTAGTCTTTTTTTTATTATCCAGTCAAGAATTCTGAATTCAAAACCGTTAGGAATGCAATCCACTATCTTCGCAGAGAAGTCATGGTAATTCAAAGATATTAAAAATGAAACTGTAGTGAGACATGATCCCCTTCATTCGGAAGGGACATGGCATTAAATATAAAACTTTACATGTTTTCAAATTATTCAACGTTTCTTGTATCTCACTAGACATTATAAAACCGCTTTCTAAGATCAATGGCTTTGAGCAAGAGCAGCCTATGAGTCTTGGCAAAGATCACACTTCTAACTTTGTGGACTGCTGTTAGAGTATCACAAACAAAGAATTATAGCAAATAACATAAACCACCTCTCCCGGGAACTTTCAACAGCAGCAATATGCTAAAATGGATATCACATTTAACTCGAAGAGAAAATAATAACATAATCAAGATGATGACATTTCACACTACTTCAAATAAAATGTTAGGAAGGAAAAATCCAATTAATACTGGACAGAGGCATAATAGCTAATGGACCTAATAAACCTATTTTACTGAAAAATATTTTTATGAGAATGATTTTATAAATTTCAACCGACAGTAGTTTAGGCTGCTTGGTCAGTGAATGGCAAATGTTTCCTTATAAGGAAATGGCTAATATTAGCATTTTCTTTGTTTTCGGTGAACTTTGAAATCTAATTTGTTATTGTTTCTTATTAATAGAAAGTCGAGAAAATGTAATGTGTTGTTTATTTCTTCTTCGCATGTGAATTCGATAGTGGGTTCGATATTGAGTTTTTCTGATGTTTGATAGATTTCTTTTTTGGGGACATATTAATAAAAACGTGGGACATCTCGATATGGTGCAATGGTTAACACTTTTGTTTCGCTAGATAAATACTGTGTTCAATCCTCATGGGTTCCCAATACTTTCGAAAACATATAATATGTGCATTATTTACATTATTCGGACTATTGTACGCCCCTCCTTCTTCAGGTGGTTGGAATGTCGAACTGAACCCTTTATTTCGCTCACCGGACTGTTCTAGTTCCACGTGCCATGTCTAATGGATGCCAGTTATCAGTTATCTCCTGCTAATTTCCCTTAACATTCTTTGGGTCCTGTCACTGGATCTAACCAACGCCTTTATCCACTGTGCCATGTGTCCTTGAGGACATCTGGGTATGAATTTCTGGGTATTATAAACCTAATGTCTTCAGCAACCATTTTTACCAGTGCTCATATCCAACCACCTGAAGAAGACCGGAGCGTACAACGGCCGAAACGTTGTGATAAATATGGCGACAAAGATGAGGACAATAGTCCGAATAATGTAAATAATATACATAATACCTCATCTCAGAAATATAGACACTATAATATGTGCTTAGAAAATCAGCATATTAATAAAAACGTGAATTAATTCATTTTATTTCCACCACCACAACAGAATACAATAAAGATTAAATATCAGTTATTATTTACAAAATCTTGTATGAAGAAAAATTTATACTGAAAGTAACATTCTAACTTAGGTACCTCCACGAAATCACTAAAATATCAGCATACCGTTAGGGAAACATGCTCCAAACATAATTAAGACATAGTTTTATCGTCAAAATCTTTACGTTATTAAGAGGATGAAAGTAATTTTTGAATATTTAATGAAAATTTTTACTCCTTTTTAGAACATTCGAAATTTTGATTAAAAAATTTGTTTTTCTTGCGTCAGCAGTTGTGCTAACTTTTAGCATAACAAAGTTTAACCTTTTTTGCAGTGTCAGACATTAATTTGGAAATTCTTACAAAAAATTAAATAATTGTCAGATTTTAATTAAATTTTCAGGAGTTATTCACAAATGAATGAAATTATTTTTGAAATTATTTATTAGAAAATCTTGGTAATGTTTTTTACATGTGGTTCAGCACCTTACATAATTTATGAAAACTTGAGAAATTCAACGTGATAATTTTTAGTGACCATATTAGTTAAACGTAGAATTTTTGAAGAATTTAAATCACCGAATTTTTTGCAAAATTAGACCCCGTCTTACTGAAAATCCATTCTGAATACCCCCCCCAAAAAAAACCCCAACAACTGAAGAGACTAAGACATCTCATTAGAGAAGATTTTAATTGCTTTTACGAGTAATATATATTAAAGACAATATTATCCGAAGAAAAAAATCGATGAAAAATGAATTTTTACAGGGTTTGTTTCCAATTTTTCCAATTTTAAACTGAATAATTTATAAAGTTTTAACTCTTCTAAAATTCAGTTTCAATGGGTTAACTCTTACAAAATATTGTTATTAAGTAAAACTACATTTACTAATGATATATTGTAACGCTTATTGCAATCTGAAGACTCCGAATATTTTAAAAAGAATTTCAAGTTGATTTTGTATGTATATATACGTGCATAATTTCTGAAGTATGGATGTACAAACTGACAAATCTATCATTAAAAGATCACATGTTTTAAAGGTTGACTCCTCTTCTAAACTTTATCGCCTGCTCTACCATACTTAACTATGAACACGTTCTGCGGCCAATGGGCTGTCAATATTTAAATTGATTAAAACGTCAGAAAAAAACATGGTTAAGAAATGCTTGTATACAAAATTTTATGTTATAAGTAAGTAATATTTGTTTCAAATCAGTTTATTTTAAATTTGCTAATTTTACTCAAATAAGGTTTCATAAATATATATTTTGTTTTTGCAAGATTTTTATAACCTAAAATTAATTTTTGTTTACAAATCTGTCAAAATGGCCGATTTTTATCGATTTTACTGAAAAAAATCTATTCTGATCAATATAATTTCTGTTTGAAATACACCACAGAGTATTTTTTTTGACTGAAAATAGTAAATTTTAAATCATTTAGCTTTCACCTCAAGCTAAAATTAAAGTTTCAAGAAAGCTTTTTCATTTTTAAAAATTTCATTTTAAGCCTAACGTATACCGAATTAGTGGAGGTACCTAACTCCTCCAACCATTTAATTCCGATAAGACTAATAGAACTAAGTACAATCTCCAACAAAAATAGTAAGCGCACAATTATACCAACAAACTTATCTACTGAACCCGAAAAACATTAACTATCACACGCACAAAAAGGTAGTGAAAGAAAATGAAAAGTAAGGATTAAACATCAACTGCAAAATGACAGAATACATTGTTGTTGGCAAAATGATGAGCTCAAAATACAAATTAATATAGGATAAACAAAGAATACGTCTATATGTGTGCAGGTGTATGTGACAGGTCTACATTGTTTTCACTGTGTAGATATGAAATTCCAGTAGTCAGTTGAATGAAGGCGAAAAGATGTGAGTAATCAATTGTTAGAAAAATTTGAGTAATCAATTGTTAGAATTTCTGTTTCGTTTGTGTATGATGGTATGATGGCATATCAATCATTGGCCGTCCACGAAAAATAACAGCAAGAGTAAGTAGACATCTCATTTGGAAAGCCCAGTCAAATCCTGCTGTGACCTTTGCCGCTCACCAATGCTCACTGGTTAATGTTGGAATCAATGTACGCATATCTACAGTACGACGAAATCTGAACAATGCCAATCTTCATGGCAGAATGCCTAGAAAAAAAACCTTGCTGATGAAATAGCACAAGCGTTCTTGCATCAACTACGCCAAAGCTCATATTAATAAGCTAGAAACATTCTGGAAAAACGTTTTATGGACAGATGAAACCAAACTAGAGCTTTATGGGAGGAACAATAGGTGTCATATCTTGCGAGCTCCTAATACGGCTTTTGAAAAGAATTTAATACCAACTATTAAACATGGCAGTGAGAGTATTATGATTTCGGGGTGCTTTGCTGCAGCTGGAACAGGCAAATTAGTACGCATTGATGGCACAATTGACTCTGCAGGATACCAAGCAATTTTGAACGAAAGTGTCTTGTCCTCAATTCAAAAGTTGGGTTTACATTGAGGGTGGAACTCTAACAGAATAATGATCTGAAGCATCAAAGCAAATCCACAAACGAATGGGTTCGTAGAAAAAAATTTCAAGTTTTGAAACGGCCTAGTCAAAGTCCTGATCTAAACCCAATTGAATTGATCTGATATTGAAGAGAAAGGAGGCAGTGCATGCAAGAAACCCAGGTAATATTGAGCAATTGAGGGGGTTTTGTCAGGAAGAATGGTAAAAAATCGGCACTCACTACTGCCAGAAACTTCTTAAAAATGATAGAAAAAGACTGGTTAGTATTGTAACCTCAAAACAAGCAGTCACCAAATATTAAATGTAAGAGTTCACTTACTTTTGCACATCTTAAATTTTAATTAATATATTTATATCAGCTTTATAACATTTTTAAATGTGGTTGTAATTGATTTAATAAAGGTTTTCCGTAATGAATATATATTTTTAACTAAAATTTGTTGAAAACCTTTAAAATATTGTCTTAGGGGTTCACTTACTTTTTGCATAGCACTATATATATATATATATATATATATATATATATATATATATATATATATATATATATATATATATCGGAACTGTCGCTATAAACAGAATGTTACAACATATCAGTTCGGCATTTAATCTCCTTCTGAAGCCGCAAACATTTTCCAGCCTCGTTTCGATTGATTGCAGCCTTCCTGGAAGCTCTTATTTTCTGATAATGACATGTATAGATTTTAAAAAATCGGCAGGTGTATGCATACAAAAAAGTTCTAAATTCTTTATAAATACTGGTGGTTGCTGAATTGTAGTAAACTTTTCCATTTATGATTAGTATTTTTACTTAATAACAATACCACATAACCGACCAAAATTAATAAAGAATTTTAAAATATTTAATACAGTGTAACCCGGATATAAGAGAGTTGTCGGGACCGGAGAAGAATTCTCTTATATCCGGGTTTCTCTTATATCCGGGTTTGGTCTATTTTGTTTAGGTAAGTATGGGAACACTTTGGGACCAGAGAAAATCTCTCTTATATCCGGGTTTCTCTTATATCCGGGTTACATTGTACTTTATAAATTATTCTAATTAAAATTAAAGTAAATGAAGGCAGTTCTTGTAAAAAATCATTATACCTCAAAAAGTTTTCTTCTGAAGACAACAGTACCCATAATATATCTTAATCATAAAAGAACTTAAAATGTTTTCTAATTAAATAATGTGTTAGTTTTATTTCCTTTTTTATTTTACAAGTCAGAGCAGATTTTCAGTAACGGTGCTCCTGTTTTACAAGAAGAAATTGATGATTTAAATTCTCCAAGGATTTCTGCTTTTAACTAATATAAAAATTAAGTGACGCACAAAGAAGAATTTCTTAAAATTAAATATGTGGTGGTTGTAGTGTTGGATTTAAAAACTCTGAAAAAAATTTTATTCCCAAGATTTTCTAGAAAACAAAGATTTAAAAATAATTTGTAAATTATTCCTGAAAGTTGCATTAAAACCCAACAATTATTTGATTTTTGCAAGAATTTCCAAATTAATGTGATTTTCTCAATAAGAAGACGTTAAAATTTTCGATACTAATTTATGATCACCCGCTGACGCAAGAAAAACAAAATTTTTAAACAAATTCAGACACACTGGGTTTTAGATTAATATTCTTTCGTTTTTTTATTATTATTATTTCATTTAGATTCCTCGACTAGTTTCGGCCAACATAGCCATCATCAGGAGAAGAAATATTTCTGCTTGCTGGTAGCAGTGAACTACAGAAATGAATGTCTTGATGGCGAAAATGAAATTTTGTCTGTAGTTTTCATTTGTTTTTTGTTTTTTTTTTATCTTTTTAACATGAATCTTTTAACATTCCTTGTGTTGGTCAAACAATCTCTTTTAAGTTGTTATTTGAGATAAGAGCTGGATGAAGCTATGCTTCTCTGAATTCCCCTGGTCAGTTTGACAATTTTATTAGTCCTGGAGAGGGGATGTGTCTCTGTTAAGTGTCTGTGTATCTGTTATTTGGTTCTTAGAGAGTGAGTGAATATCATAAGCGTGTGTATTGCTGATATATATATATATATATATATATATATATATATATATATATATATATATATATATATATATACAGGTGTAACAGCAATATTGTCCAATTGGTAGATTAAGGTTTGAACCGTTGTATCTTAGAAATGCTTAAAATACCTTACTGGAATTAACAGCAATATTGTCCAATTGGTAGATTAAGGTTTGAACCGTTGTATCTTAGAAATGCTTAAAGATACCTTACTGGAATTCTCCGCGGGTTTTAATAACGCTATTGGACTCCACTTTGAGCAATAAGAATGTATAATTACTTTCTAACATTAACAGAAGAATCTTGATGAAATCTATCAGAAACGACAATGACATTTTCATCATTAATCAATGATAGCTAAGGATAGGAAGCTAATGAAGAATTGAAATAAAGTTCATATATATATATATATATATATATATATATATATATATATATATTATTCCAGGATCATTTTAAAACTTATTCAAGATGATCCACGCCCTCTCTACCCCCCCACCGTCCTGGAGTAACAAGTTTTCTCACATGTTTCACATACGATTTCATTTTCAAGACTTTTTCACTATTCTTTGAACTGTCATAGCTGAAACTTCTCTTTCAAGTGCCACGCGTCTTATGGATTGAGTTGGATTTTTTCTGATTGATCTCTTTAGCTCTAAGTTGAAATGGTGATTCCTCTTGCTCTTGTGACCTACTGATCCAGTTTTCATCTCTACTCTTCCTTCTTTTTTAAAATTATTCATCGTTCTCCTGATTCTTGAATTTAGCTTTGAAGACGGAAGTTAGAGTATGAATACTGGTACCATTACTTAAGGCCTGAATATTTTTTCTATCATTGCTCAGTTGGGAAGACAGTGGAGTTGACACAAAATGACTTTCTAGCTGAATACCTCAAAGGGTTTGTCAGTGATTCTTTCAACAAATCAAGGTGGCTAAACGTCCTATCTGAAAACGTGGGAAAAAGAAACTCAATTTACACAATCGGGACAATTCTGCTGTTACACCATCAGGACAATTCTGCTGTCACACCATCGGGACAATTCGGCTCTCACACCCGGTATATTATCGAAGGAATTAATGAGTATTATTTTTTATCCGAGTATTTCTTACTACTTTAAACATTATATTATAGTGGATACACGTGTTTGAGTAGGTTTATTTTTAACAATGTAAATTTCATCTGTGCATTCGAGAGCCTGAATAAAAAAAGTCCCTCCCCCCAAAAAAAAGAATTCGAACTTTTTTCTCAGGAGAAACCAGTTTCATCTAAAGTGCTTTAGAACGCTTCTCAACCGAGAGAGTTTATAGTTTAGCAATGTTCAATTACAATTTTTGCGCATTCCTTAAAATAACGGGTAACTTAACTTTGTTGGGTTGTGAAGTCTCCTGGGTTTTAGCAGTCTAACACCGGTTCAAGCGGTGGTTTCCCTTCAGAGAGAAAACCGAAAACAGGTTTGAACTCTGCCAGAGATTATATTTGCTTTATTAACACTCTCGAATGCAGAGACCAGTAGATGTAATTCATACTGTTTAATATATATATATATGTATGTATATATATATATATATATATATATATATATATATATGCCTGATTGAATGTTACAAACGTTATATTTGCTTATTTTGATCATAATCCTCTAATATTCACGAATATTTTCCGTATATTACAATTAAACGCACTGTAACAGTTAGAATCACTTTTATTTCCCAAGTACTTCCCATATATTCTAAAAGAGAATTTGCTGCCTAAATGAGAATCTGCTGCCTGAATACATACATACATACATACATACATACATACACACACACACATATATATATATGGTACAAAAAATTTATTCCGCATTCTTTTTCTTTAAAAGGAAACTTTTCCGTCCAACTATAGAAAGATTCGTTGTGAAAAAAACAAAAACAGAAAACAAAAAAACAAACACACATACACACAAAATAAAAACCCTCAAAAACGGCGAAACTGACAAACGAGCCTTTATTAATCATGGGTTGGAGAAACTTTCAAATTTGCATGAATCTTTTGCTCACGGTTGTATCGTTCTTCTCTTGTTGGAATTAGGAACACTTTATCCTTTTATGATTTGTTGCAGTTCTCCGGCTATTTATCATCGGATTGTTTATATTTTGAACAGTTTGTCATTTGAAAAACTCGGAAATATTTGAATTGTCTCATTTCAAAGAAATATGATACTAAAAATGGGGATTGGAATAAACTCAGTGTCTCCAATGTCATATTTGCAGAGATTGAATGTTTGGTTCTTTCATGAGTTTTAGATTTTTGTATTCCTACTACTAGTATTAGTAAGGCACAGATGTTTGGTGAGTTTGAATTAATTTTTTCTCATCTAAATTTACATAAACCAACGTTAATTGATAAATTGTCCTCATGCAAGACAGGATTGTTTGATCTTGCATGTGAATATTCGTCTTTTACTATTGTGCAGGATTTTCTTTCTTGGAGACGTATTAAATACCAGACCATTAAGTTGTTGAAAACCAGGTGCGATATTTATATCGCGAAACCTGATAAAGATTCTGGATTTGTTGTTTTCGACAATAAAGTCTATATTAGTAAGACGGAAGTTATCTTAAAAGATTCTACTAATCTTTTAAAGATTGGTCCTGTTATTTCTTGTGACGGTACCAGTAAAATGGAGATGAACGTTCAAAGATGTATGCTTGCTGTATTCAAAAGTAAGTTTCTTTCCAAATTGGTGTATTATCGGATTAGACCTGTACTATCTCAGCTCCCACGTATGTATAGTTTACCTAATGTCCATACGGAGGGTAGCCGCTTAGACCTATTTCGTCTATGATGGGCTCGGTTAAGCACGAATTGGCAAAATGTTTGGCAGAGTTATTGCAGCCAGTTTCAGATTTGTATTCTTCCTTTTGTGCTCCTGATCCGTCTCGGTTCCTTAAATGTATTAGAGATTCCGATTTTTATTCGGTGGGCATGCTGATGATTTCGTTTGATATTGTCAGCTTGTTTCCTAATGTTTTCCCCCCAGGAGACATTTAAAATCTTAGTCATCTTAGTTCACCTAGTATTCCAGAAAATTTCTTTCTGGAGTTTATGCATTTGGCCATTGAGGCGATTGAATTTAGTTTTAATAATATTATATATGCCCAGATTGATGGTATGTCTATGGGTATACCCTTCGGTCCTATTTTGGTCAATGTTTTTGTTTGTTTTGATGAAAATCGTTTATTTTAATGATGCCACAAACCGTGCATGTATCTACGTTATATGATACTTTCTTTCTGTTTTTAACTATTTTGAGGAGGTGAGAGCCTTCCACTTTTTAAGCTTAATTTCCCTCACCTGTCCCTTAGGTTTCCCACGGAAGTGGAAAGAGATCTTGCGTTAAACCTTTTGAATGTGCTGGTTGAACGGGATGAGGTGTTTATTACCAGCATCTATATTAGGCCCTCTTTTACTGGTTTGTGCACCAATTTGAATTCTTTTGTCTCTAAGTCCCGTAATATTAATTAAACCTCTACTTTGGTCCACCGAGCTTTGATGATATGTTCATCGGGTAAGTTGGAGAGGGAATTCGTAAAAATTTACAATATTTTCCGGGATTACGGTTAGCCGGAAAATGTTGTTAACGGGACGATGAAACATAAGGGCAAGAGTTGGAAGGCTCTCGTGGTTTTTGAACCTTGTCTTTGCTCAGCTTAACTAAAACTACCATGGTTGGGTAGTATTAATAGTAAGACACTTCCCAATAGGGTGTCCGTGTGTGTGACTTCTATATTTTCTACTGTCAAATTGTCTGATTACTTTGATACTGTTCCGGTGTTTTGCTAAGGATGGTTTTCCCTACCTGCAAAGTAGTAATGTTATTTACTAATTTAAATGCCAGTGTGAGGCTGATTATGAGTGGTGAAACAACCAACTATCTATCATTGTAGTGCTGAACATTTGCTATACAGAAGTGCGAAGTGGAACTCATTATTGGTGGTAAAGCTTGTATGGATTTTAAGAGTATGGCCATAAAAATCATGAATGATCACTAAAGGTTTTTTGTATATCTATCTACGAACAAATATTAATATACACGCTTGAAAAAACCTTAATATAAAGGGATAATTTTGAACTATATTAATATTCCAGAATAATTTCAATTTTGTGAAAACTGTACTTAAACGTAACCATTGGAAGATAAGAAATCACATAAAGTTCAGTTTCAAATTAAAAAAAATATGTTATAATCTATTTTTATACGCATTGAGAGGGATGTTTTATTAAAAAATAATTGCTTTTCGTTCAGTTTTTAAAATCTATTCTTTCTGCTGCATTGAAGGAATTCAAAATGTCTGTTCAAATTAGGGTTGGCTTGGGGATGTGCCAGTTTACGTGACACCAAGATTAATTTGTAGTCATGGAGGCTAAATGCGTTTGTGATACAGCGTCATTCTTGTAGGTAGGTTACGATGAAATAATAGACATTATACACAGAACCGGTTGCGGCTCAGATGGTAGTACAGATTAGACGGAAGAACGGTACCTTTTACGCGGGTTTTGATCAGGATACCGTTTCAGAATAGAATCCAATTAATTGTGTTCTTACCAAACATTTTAGTTACTCGTCTCTCTCATCTTTTAACTTGAAAATCGGTGAAAGCTATGGCTACTAAGTTTTAGTTGCTAATCGAACCCCGTACTATTTTTTAGCATGTTAACGTTTGAAAATTTCAAAACATTTAAAGTTTTTAATGAGGATGTCGATTTATAAGAAATATGATCCTGTGACACCATTTAGGGGCACGAAAAGAAAAAAAGAAAAAAAAAAAAAAAAGGAAAAAGAGAAAGGAAAGAAAGGAAAAGAGAGGCGAGACTTAAGCTTAGATGATAAAAGAAGCCACCCACGACCGGGGACATTGACAATGTCATTTTGATAGATAGCAAATGGTGAAAGGTTTCATTACCATTGCAGAAAAATTCTAAATGGATAAGAAAATCGACTGTGTTCTGGTGGCGGACTTGTGTTATCGGCGATAGATAACAGCCACTTAATGCTGGCGAACATCTAATTAACAAACCACAGGCCGGCTAGCTAAAACTCTGAGACAATTCGACAATGTTATTTTGATAATGGAAAAGATGGTGAAAAATTCTGACCACCAGTGTCGTAGAACTGTCTAACAAAGAACAGGTGAATACAGAGCTTTGGATAGATAAGAAAAATTAACTGTGTCAGAGGGGGCAAACAATATTGTCGGGAAAGGATTTAATAGGTCGTCTGCTAACCGCACACGAAGCCAACCCTGGGTCACGTCTTGGCCGTTTAGACAAGACATCTATGGGTGTTAGAATTCGGTTGTGATAATAAAACTATGTTATCAGAAATTGGCACCAAGAATGCAAATACGGCTAGGACAATGGAACTGTTTTTTCGAGACGACGGTCGACTGTGTTTCGCTAGACGACTACCCCACTTGATAATTGGCATTGATAGATCCCAGGTGACATTGGGGGATGAGATCTGCGATTAAGGAAAGAAAAGGAAAAGAAAAAGATATTTTTTTTGAGCAAGATATTTTTTTTCCTAAAACAAAGCCACCCGGATCACACCCAACCGGTTGGACGCCATTGGACGAATGACAACGAGGACCAGGCGGAGGTGATCACGTGACGCAAGGGGGAGAGCCGCCGCCGCCCATTTAGAGGATAGGTATGAGAAGTTGCTACGAAGAAGTGGGGAGAACCGTTGACGCCCCTCTGAAGTATGGTGAGATATCCAGATGAGAATAAGAGAAGGTGGGAGTAAGAAAAGACTTCCAAAAATGGAAAGGAGTGGAAAATTCCTGACCAAAAATAAAAGAAGTGGATATGGATTTAGAATTATCGAGGAACCTCCATCCCCGACAAACCCACCCCGGTTTTGGTCGGCGTCCATATAAGCAAAGTCGCAGCGAGCAAAAATCAGTTCAATCCAGAGTTCAGAAGAGTTCATTCCAGAGTCTCCAGTGCTCAGTTGAAGCAGGCCTCGCATCAGCTGACTAAGATTTGCGCAACTTCCGAACTCATCTTCAATCCAAGAACAAATTATTTTGAAGAGCGACTTAGATTCATACCACCAAAATAAGTTTTTCGACTATCGCCTGAAGACACACCAAGAACCAATTTATTAAAGAACAGACAACTTAAGATGTTAAAACTCACCTAACAAAAACAACGTGTCACAATCCATATAGCGGGTCGGGAGATAGACGCAGTCCTATGTATCCAGCAACCAGATATAAAGTATTGATATCCTTTTTTTGATACCTTGAACTTTTGAGTTATCATTTTATTTTATTTTATGCATATTTGTGTGATACCACCCTCGTTTGAACTCAATTTGCATTACGGCCCCAACGACTGATTGATTTCGTCTGCCTAAGATCAATTCACAACGTGGGTAGGCGGAATAGAGATCAACGCAGTTACTTTGGTAACCAGACGTTGGAAGCGAGTTGGGAACGACGAAGCTGATATCGGATCTGACCAGATTACCATCCGAATCACCAAAAGGTTAGAACGTCACATTTGGGTGCTGCGACCGATACCAAGCCAGTTGGTCGTCACAGGACGGGACAACACGACTGACGCAGACAGGCGGACGTCACGTTTGGAGCGGCGACATCCGAACGAAGCAGCGAGGAGAGAGAGAAGGCTATGTTGAGGGACGTCACATCCAAAACTGGACCATTATTTGTTTCCGTCACATTAGCTGATATCGAATAATATGAAATTTATTGATATCTAGTAACCGTGTAAAGTAGACACCTAAAAAAAGCCCAATGCAAAGTTCAATTTATAAGCTTTTTTCGATGAATTCTTTTCCCGTGTCTTTTGTTCCTATCAACAGAAAATTGTGAATAAAAATAAAAAAAAAATTGTGTCGCTGAGTTTACATTGAGAGTAAATGGTCACCTTTTGACAACGTTTATTACCTGTGTTGATTGTTGCAAAAAGGGTGGGAAGTACCACTTCATGTGAGCATTTCATGAAATTTCTTTAGATAAATTAAATATAATATAAAGCTTAATAATCAGAATCATTTTCAAATAAAGTATAGTTCAAATACATGATCTCTTATTGGGACCAAATTGAGTTTAGGCTCCTATCACAAACTGGTTTAAAACTCCGCTTTTTTAGCTACTACAGATGATGAGTAAATCTTACATCGCATCTGCGTAGTCATGTGGAAGCCATCAAATGCTTTCTGTTTTCTTTTCATTTTTTTAAACTTGACTTCCGCTATTAACATCATTCGAGTAAGTATATATTTGTTGGATCAGTCCAAGGCATTTGATAGGGTTGACCATCGCTCCCTGGCTGCTGCTCTGCAGGCCACCTGATTCGAACCGACTTCTGCCGCTGGATTAGCCTCCTATATCGTTCCCCCAGTACTGTGGTACAGGTTAACCGGAAGCTGTCGGACGCTTTTACGCTGTCTCGGTCACTACGTCAGGTTTGTCCACTGTCGCCTCTACTTCCGGTGCACTTTGGTTGGACGGACGGCCCTGTCCGCATTCTCGGAGAGTGGTTTCACCCCATTCTCCACCTGGGGAAAAATGGTCAGAAGTACGGGCAAAGGTCGGCGCGTCGGCTCGACTTAGCGTCAACGGAAGTTGTCCGTGAACGGCAGGGCGGAGGCGTGTGCCATTTATGTTTTTTCGAGTGTCCTTTACTGCTTGTATTTACTTCTGCTCTGTAAGCGACATAAGAAGGTGCTTGAGCGCCTGCTATCCTCCACTCTGTGGGCGGGAGGACGCGAGTATAAAGTCGACAGATTAGTCTGTATACAATGTCCATGGGGGTCAGGAATGCTGCACTTGGCGAGTCACAAACTCACCTCGAGGCTGGCTTTTCTACGCCAATCATTGACAGGAGATTCAATTATGGCAGGGATTGTAAGGGACGACTTCTCTTGCTTTACTATCAGTCCTCCCATCTCGCGGGTTGAGCGCTGTCTTAAACCCCGGGATCAATCGGATTTCCCACTCGAGTGTCGATCGGCCTTGAAGGCTATTCCTCGGTCCAGTGACCTTTCTCGGCCTAGGAGAATCTTTTATCGGGAACAAGTGAAGGGGGCTGCGAAGCATCGATTTGTCTATGGAGGAGTTCCGCTCCTTCTGGTCTAGGGCGCCAGCGGAGTATTACTTCAGCAACCCTGAATTTTCGCTTACCTGGTGACTGGTTCGGAATAGGCTATCTCTCAATGACAAGGCCTTCATATGGGGCTTGGCGAATTTGTCAGACGTTGAACGATGTGACCTTGCCATAGAAGAAACGGCTTCGCACGCCTTCTACCATTGTCCTCGGGTCCGCCCTCTATGGGACCATGTCGGCGAGTTGACAGCTCGCCTCACTCCCGAAAAGCTCGTGCTCATTGATGGTGCATACACGTGTGACAATGTGTCGCCCCCGTATTCTGGTGTGAAACGAATGGTGTTTCTACCGCTTCTGACCACGGATCGAATGGTGATTTGGACGATGCGACAGAAGCAAGTCTTGTGAGGCAACCGTTTTTCTCATCGGGATCTGATCCGAATCTTTGAGCATCAGCTCAAGATGAAGATTAGAACTAATAGAAAACGGTCGTTTTCGACAGACTGTAGCGAAAGGTTGGTGACTGAGGCGAGCTTGGTTCATGTGAACGGGGCTAGCCTTGATTTTCTTTTTTAAGTCTACCTATATAACATCGGGGTGGTTTTCTGTGGAGCCTTCCTTTGGTTTAGGCTAGTTATGATCCAAGTTGAGATTCCCAACCATTCCAGTTTATTTTTGGCCTTCCTTTTCATTTCGACTGGATCAGATTTCTTTACTCCCCTTGTCCGTCTATATTTTCTCTTTTCCCTCTCCTGTAGCGAGAGAGACTCTTGATTTTGTCTTAGAGCAGAATACAGCGGCCTCTCTTTTTTGAGGGCTGGGCGGGACCTACTAACACCAGTTATCCTTGTTTTGTTTGTTTGATATTTAGTTTGTTTTTAGGTTCATCTTCTTCACTCTCATTGTAGATCATCCATAGATTTTTATGTATACATTTTTTATAACCATCAAATTTTTATATCACAGGGTTCGTTTTTTAGGTTCCCTGAGAGTACGCGGTATTATGGTCTATGGAAGATTGATTGGTGACGGATGAGTTCTTGTGGTGAATATGCAAATTGTAATGAGTAAATGGGTTGGTGAATCGGATTAGCTAAGTTATAAGATAGTGAAAACCAGTCTCAATCTATTTCCCACTTTTCGGCCTTGTGCCAAAATTGTATATTTTTATGCAATAAATCTAAATAAGTATATATCTGTGTAACTATGAAAATTATTATTCGAATTACTTTGGTCTACTAACTGTATTTCTGTACTATTTTTTCGATAATCATATCGTTTAAAAATGGCTGACGTAAAACAGAAGTCTGGCGTTCTTTCTTGTCTTCCCCAGATTTCGAAGTACGTGAGTTATCTTCATTACAATTGTCTTATCTTTGTGTGTGACGGGAAGAGAACCACCCGTGCCGTTGACCCCTGTTCATGATATCATTCCTTTTCTCTCAGCATGAATTTCCAACTCGTTTCCCTTGCTATGATCAATTGTTTTTGTTACGCAAACGATTCAACACAAATCAGAACATTATTTGTAATTCTTGCTTATATAAATGATTCAGCAGTGTTCTTGTATTTTTACAGGGGATTAGCATGAGATAACAGTTATTTACTCTGTAGCATTTCTACATGGCGACTATCGTATTATTTATTATTTTTTAACGTAGCACGATGGAGATTATTTTTTAAAAAAGGTGATTATTATTTTTTCTTCCTGGCATCAACTGACGCCTTGTCTTTTTTTTTACCCATACTTCTAGGCTATAACCTATAATAATTGAAAGTAGAATTTCACTGCTATATGTTGGAAATTTTTCAGGTTTTTATCTGTAATCAATTAGCTTTAAGAAAAATGACTACAATATATAAGGTGAAATGATGGCGTCTGTTTAAACTGACGCCGGGAGGAATATAGACTAAATTATAGCAATCTTTTAAGTGGGAAAGGTTTGTAAGCGTAGGGTGTCATAATTAAATTCATGCCCTTAAGTGGGGTTGGAACACTGACATCATCCAGGTAATCATTTTGTATTTGATTAAAAAAAGATGTTTTTATATTTTTCTCTGTGAAAACTTGACTCTTTTAAACTTCACCGAAGCAGTGCAAAACTGTTAAGTTGGAAAATACGTTTTACAAAAAAAAAAAAAAAAAAAATTGATTAAAAAAATATCACCGTCTTTGTCGTTCTGCATTAATCTTTTTTTTTTTTGCAAGAGATATTACCATTTTATTGTTATATTTAACATAAAATTTTAACATGAAAAGATATTGAGTAAAAAGTGATTTATATACAGTGTAACCCGGATATAAGAGAGTTGTCGGGACCGGAGAAGAAGCAGTCTCTTATATCCAGGTTTCTCTTATATCCGGGTTTGGTCTATTGTGTTTAGGTTAACACAGGCTCTAATTTGGGACCAGAGAAAATCTCTCTTACATCCGGGTCTCTTATATCCGGGTTACACTGTAATACCAGTAGTAATCAATGAATCAGAGATACCATTGAAAGCCTAAAAAATATGAAGGGAACGGATTAATTTAACGGTTCATTGGTCTATCTTAGTTGTGAATTTTCTTATCTCCGCTTTATCTTAATAAATTGTTTCATTGCACCTATTAAAACTTTCTGTCATTTTTGGCGGCATTGGTACGCCACGGCCACGACTTCTCCTCCTCATCTTCTTATATCGTTACCTGTTCTACACAACGTCTATTTTTTTTATATCAGTTGGAACCCAAAATGCTAAATGAATACTGAAGCCAACTTTTACATTTATTACTGCTGTAGTTTTGGACAAATCGGTACATACTGGACTTAGAAATACAGATTTGGCCAAAACGTGTACAATTAAAAAATATTTTCTATTTTTACGTTTTCCTTTAAAAATTGAAATTAATATATATTTTTTTATTTTAGGAAAAGAGAATGAAATTAATTTTTCCGCCTGGAAAATCTTTCAGCAGAAACAATTTTTATGGATGTTCTTTTCAAATCATCTTTCCCTCAAAGAACCTGACATTAAAGACATTCCTAATTAGATAGATGAGAGATTTATAAATTCTATGTAATATTTTTTGTCCTTTTAATTTTATATACAGTGTAACCTGGATATAAGAAAGTTGTCGGAACCGGAGAAGAAGTCTCTTATATCCGGGTTTCTCATATATCTGGGTTTGGTCTATTTTGTTTAGGTAAGTATGGGCTCTAATTTGGGACCAGAGAAAATCTCTCTTATATCCGGGTTTCTCTTATATCCGGGTCTTTTATATCCGGATTACACTGTATAAGTACGATATCCTTTCGAAATTTCTTTGATATTTGAGCGTGTATTACTTTATCTGTTCACCATGGGAATTTAACAAAGACGAAACACTACTCAAAATGCCTTAACGGATCTATGATGCCAGATTTCGTAACATTGTGTTGGAACGGCTCTACGATTTTTTTTCCGATGGCTGACATTCAACAAGGTTGCCTATATCAAGATTTTCGTATAGATCGGCAGATTTTCTACCGAAACACTTGAATTGATTCATCACGCTTTTAGCGAACGTTCTTCGAGTCGAAGTTTTTGTGTGGCATGCACGTTTTCATCGACCTTAGTCCTGGGTATGATGATAAACTACAAGCAAGCCTTGTGATAGGGATATTGGAAGTTTTGAGTAGCAGGGAACTACCTTTTAATTAGAGTTGTTCGGGGTGGTAGCACCTGTTAGGGTCCCGGCTATGGGCAAATAGTGAACCTCCAAACAAAAACAAAATACTATGAAAGTATAAATTTTTATATTAAAAACTTGCCAACAATACCTATTTATAGCATATATTTAGTTGAAGCCATAGCATCGTGTTCAAAATAAATGGTTTTCGGCATTAAATAACTGATAGAGGTGTTGATATGCCGCTAAACAAAATCAACCAGCCAAACAACCAACAGGAAAGAAGTCTTTTATCACATTAATCCATATAATTTCTTGTTGTGGATTCCGAGTTGAAATTCGGTCTCCAATGAATGACAAACGCAAGAATTAAATATAAGAAATTAAATGTATTTACACAATAATAGAATGGGTAATACTGTTAGTAAATCCAGGAACGCGGTTAGTAGCAATAATAATAATAATATATATGTCTCTAAGTAGGACTTCCTTAGAGTCTCCGTGCTTGTAACTGCCTACTACATACGGTTACCTCACACTATTACTCTATCTCCAACTCAATCACAATCTCTGCTCACTCTCTTTTTGTTTACTGACTGACTCTGGGTATTTAACGGCAGCAGTCCAAGTAACACTCTGGTCGAGTCCACTTGTATCAAAAAGGGGTGGACTCCATAACATTTTTTAAAGAAAATCAAACTGTATTCCAAAATATGACTTCAACAAAACTACAACATAAAACATGCATATCACCGCCTCTATTAATTATATCCACATAAACATGAAAATGCACAATTATGAAAGTAGAATAACATAGATTACTTCAAATCTTCATGAAAATTAAATTTCGGCAGTAAATAACCCATAAGGTGCTAATATATCGTTAAACAAATCAAATCAAATCAATCGAACAGAAGAGAAGTGAGCTGTCTTGTCCTAGACACACAGCTCTGTAGCTATGGCTGCACTACTTGTTGTGCCCTTCGATCCTAATGTTATTATGGAACTCGCGCAACATAAAAAACATGGAAAAGAAAGAAAATAGGACAAGGGTGCACTAAAAGCTTTTCGTTCCCCCCCCCCCCGAGCAAGTGACTAAACATGGCAAATTTTTACTCCTTTTATTGGTTGTGGTGAAAACGTTTCATCTGCCCTTCGTAATAGTGCGTGGATGCGTGCATGCGCATGCGTGTGTAACAAGGACAGAATGAAGAGCTGGAAGATTGTTGAGAAATGAATAATGACGACATGCAAAAAAAAAAAAAAAAAACGTAGCGAGCGACGAAACAAAAAAAGGACGGAATGAAAGACAAAGTAAGGTTTGAAGAAAGTTAAAGATTAGGTTTTTTTAAGGCATAAAAAGAAATAAAAAAAAAATAAGAAAAAAAGAGACTTTTCTTTCCAAGTGTAAAGAATAAAAAGAAAAGTTAGCTTGAAAAACGGACGTGCAAGAGAAATATTGTTAGTAAGATAATAAAATAAAGAAAATTATAAAGATGGCGAAAAGACCTTAATATCTTTATTAATAAAGATATCCTTCTAACTATAAAAATAAAAACAAACAGGAGGCCATGTTGTATGAAAGACACCGATTACGATCTTATTTTGGTGAATTTCAAATATCTTTCCTTTTGCTTTATATTCTAAGATTTTCCCTCGTGAATTTGACATCTGCGTAGAACTGTTGCCAGACAAGATTTTTTTTTTTTTAAATTTCGGTGTACGTTACTGCAAAAGTAAACACCTCTCATACAAAAAGACGCCGAGAATAGAATCTACTTTCATGACAAGTGAAGAAAGTTTGACAAAATATAAACATTACCATGAATCACATTTCCGGGGTAAAAAGAGTGAATTGCCGAGGATCTGTTTATTCTGCAGTGGAATGGGTTCAGGCGGCCTTGGCATTTACACTTTGGAGTCAGGAACGGCTGTTTACCTAACTATATTGTTTTTTTTTTTTAAACACCTTTATCTGTATACAGATGTGTCAGTTTAGATGCATCGGTACAGATATTTGGCGAAAGCAATGGCCTTTTATTTATGCAAATACATACAAAATGTGCACCATCAATAAATTGCATGCATTTTAACACACGCGCACACATACACACAAATGCGTATCCTCGCATAAACAAAGCAATTTCTAAAGAGATAATGGACTTTTTATTTAACATTTAGACGTTATTTTTAGTGTAGACGCTCATTTATTTATTGAACAGTATATTTATTCATTTTTGTCTACCGGCCTTAATATTCAAGATATCTTATTAAAGAAATGATGCGCCTGTATATTAGGGTAGAATTCGAAGGACCTCGCCGATATAGTGCCCTATAAAAGCAAACTCAGATATGGGTATCCACTAAAAATAACTGTTAGATTAATAGACGAAATATTCGTTACCTCTTTGTTTTGCTTACATTAGGAGACGAAACTCAGCAGATATGGATTTTTTGAAGAATCTTTGAAGAAATTTGCGCTTATAGGGAACTATTTGGCTTTGAATGATTGGTGTGATCCATCGTGACCGAAGTAGCCTAAATGACGTCGGATCAAATGACGGTTTCTCCTGCTAAAGGGGATGCAGGTTCGAATCCTGCCTGAGGGTACATCTTTTCTTTTAAGATTTCTCGAATATTCAGATTGGTAGATGAAAATGAATAAATATACTTTTTACTAAATAAATGGAGCGTCTACTCCAATACTGGTATCCACTAAAAACAACGTTTAAGTGATAATATATATATATATATATATATATATATATATATATATATATATATAAAAGGAACTTTTTCTTTCCAAGTGCAAAGAATAAAAAAAAAAAGTTAACTTGAAAAACGGACGTGCAAAAGGAATATTGTAGTAAGATATAAAGAAATATATAAAGATGGCGAAAAGACCTTAATATCTGTACTAATAAAGATAACAACATTATAGCTATAAAAATTAAAAAAAATTAAATAGTGGTTTTGGTTATCGGAATTTTGAATCATCTATACAAACCCAGTATTCCTATATATATATATATATATATATATATATATATATATATATATATATATATGACATAACACCCCTGAGCGCTTAGCTTTGGAGCGGGTATAATGGAGATCAATGTGTTTTAGTGGATTCAGCAATTTTCAATCTGATTGTCTGAATCATCTTCAAGAAGCGAGAGCAAGATATAAAAGGTCAGCCAATCTAACAGTGATCTCATTTCACAATCCTCACACTTGCTCCATATGTGGACTCCATTGTAAATCACTAGCGGGTCTTAAATGCCACTTAAGATTATCGCACAAAATTTCCTAACTGAATCAATAAGCTGTCAGATCCTCATATGTCGAAACCGACGGGAGAGTCCACTATATATATATATATATATATATATATATATATATATATATATATATATATATATTTGATAAAATTTAATTTGAGAAGATTTTTTAAGAGTACGGCGTCATCCAAAACATTATTTATTTGAAAAGAAAAATCTGCATTACCAAAAAGAAAAATGTGGTATATTTATTTAGATTTTAGAATCGGCTGTTTCACATATCTCCCTAAATAAAAATTGCAACTACTTTTAAAATCCTCCTTTATTTTTGTTACTTCATTTAGGACGTTTAAAGAAAAATACACAAAACCGACAAAATGAAAATAGAAAACTATAAACAGCAACGCATAAATAAGCGACATTATATTATCGATAAAGTCTATATCTAATGAAATTGGGAATCCATTTAGCTAGGCGCAGTATAAATATTATCGCAAACACTTAAAAAACAATTACAAATTTAATCAATGTAAAACCCAAGAATTAATTTTACATCAGCAGCAGGATTTTGTCATACTGAATGAAAACAGTGGCCCCCACCAAAAAACAGCGGCCCCACCAAAAATGAAAACCCCAATTACACCCAACCAATTAACCAACCAAGAAAATGAAAAAAAAATTAGCAAAACATTCAGATTTAAAGAAAAGACTACATGAGCAGAAAAGCAACTTCGTTATCTGAGATACAACAAAAGATATCGCTTCTGAGCAATGCTTACATGCTCAGAAAATTATTCCAATCAAATATGTTCAATAACATTTAAAAAAAGAAAGAATAACGTTCTTTTATCACATGTCTCGAGTAAAAAAAAACTTGGTGAAAGATTATCAAACAACAACTCAGGAAAATTGGATGACATAATAATGGAACAGGTCGATGTAAACACAGAAAAGAAAATTCGTAAAAACCTGGAACTGGCTGTATCATCTGCCTAAAAGCTCAACTTGAAAGAAACCGAAAAACCATGACATTTTCAGGGAACTAAGTAAGCTGTGGTGTGTTAACGTTAGGGTTGCGTCGACAATAGCGAAGTAAGAATTCACTCTGATACACCGGAAAGCAAATTGAAGAAAGTTGTTGGGGTTTACTGTTGGGAACATGGTCTTTTCCTATTATTATTATTATTTGCTTTGATTTCTGTTGTGTATACATTTAATTCCGGGTCCCCCAAAAAGAGCTAAGGTTAGGGATGACTCATGACATTTTCCACTGATCATTTTTGTAAAACAAACAAACAAACAAAAAAAATACTAAGATCACACATATTTTATATAGATAAAGCTCTTCGTAATGTGTGAGCTGTACTTGTAAGTACAATTCTTTGTATTTATTTAAGGCATGGGTTACGAGAAATCCCTTTAATGAGTCTATCGGAACCTTTTCCAATCAATCCGAGTACTCCAACTACAATTAGAATCATGGATGTTCGCATATGCCACATTTTTGTGATTTCCACTTCAAGATTCTTGTATTTTGATACTTTTTTTTAAAGATTTTCGAAAATACATTGAAATCTGTAGGGACAGCTATGTCAATAAGGAAGGAAATTCCTTTTTTGTGATTTTTGATCACGATGTTT
The DNA here is from genome assembly GCA_903632075.3 of Acanthosepion pharaonis. Lineage (NCBI taxonomy): Eukaryota > Metazoa > Mollusca > Cephalopoda > Sepiida > Sepiidae > Acanthosepion > Acanthosepion pharaonis. The sequence continues at coordinate 1,310,859 of CAHIKZ030005474.1, read as the reverse complement.
GGGCGATTAGCTTTGACAGTCTGGGTCCGTGTTATGTTCATATCGGTTTCTTGAAGATAAATTCCCGTAAAAGTTACATATTTTTCAGTGTACATAATGGCCTACTCGATCATGCCAATTTTTATATTCAGTGGGTGCAACTTGATACAAGATGGTCAATTCTTTCTGGATATTTATCACATAACTTTTTTTTCCGTATTTGTGCTTGGTAATTTCTAGTTAGCAAGCATTGATCATGTGCTTCTGTTTCAGCTTTTAACCCAGCACTACGTAACCACTGATGGGTACGGCGGTTGTCTAAATCAGTTTGTTTGGTACGGACAGAGTATTGACCATGAAGAGGCTTATCTTACCATCGTTTCTTCATTTGGTCCATTACATTTGCTTTTACTTTCTTTTTTAGGTTCTTTGCCACTGCAGTAGGTGTATTAGGGTTTATTTGCTCTTCTTCGCCCAATTGAAATTCCCTTTTGATTTTGTTGCCTCCCTATATTACTGTACAAAGTTTTTTTTTTTATTTCTTTCACGTTCTTTGACACAGATCATGATCCCTTCTATCATTTCCAGGTATCTTCGAAGACCGTTTATTATGTTTTTAAGACGCTTCTAGTTGAACTAATCCTCTGCCTCCTTCGGATCCGGACACATACAGACGATGGACATTATTCTTAGATTGATGCATGCGTTGCCAAGTGAGAAGCTTTCACGTTTTCACATCCATTCGCTTAATGTTAGCTATGGTTCAATTAAGGATATTGAAAATGTATTGCATCACAGGTACATCCAAAGTGCTTATGTGGCTGATATTCTGTTTTGTGAATTCAACTTGGTATTAAATACGAGGCGTACACGCTTGTAGTATTCTTTTCTTACTTTCTCCTTCATTTGGGTATGCTGTATTCCATCATCACTTTCGCTGATTCCTGGGTATTTATAGGCTTCTTCTTGTTCCAGTTCCATAATCTCTGTGACAAAATCTAGATCTGTCGAGTGTGTTTCAGTAATTCTACCTTTCTTGAATGTTACTTTTTCACATTTATCGAATTCGAAAACCATACTGATGCCATCACTGAAATATTTTACTTCAACTCAGTGTGGTCTTTGGCAAAGAGATTTATGTCATCCATGTAGAATAGGTGGTTAAATGTTTTCTTTCTTTACTTTGTATCCATAGTTATTACTGTTTAGTTCATTCGAAGTGGGGGGATTAAGGACAAACAGAAGAGAAGGGGCGACAGGGAGCCTCCTTGAAAGATTCCTCATAGGATATTCAAACAACTGGAAGTGGCAGTATCTTTGGTGCTATTGAGTTATAATGTGGTTTTCCACAATTCCATTCTATATCTAAGGAAATTTACTATCACCGAAAAGACTTTGTACATTTCGAAATCCTTAAGGATCCAAGAGTGTGGCAGACTATCAAAGGCTTTACGGTAATCTACCCAAATCGTGCTGAGATTTCCTCCTTTTTTCCTGCAATTTTCCAGTATCATTTTATTTATTAGTAGTTAATTTTTGCAACCATATCAACCTCTTCGATATTCCTTATGTTCCAGGGGAAGAATGTTGTTTTCATCGGGAAAAGAGTAAATATAGTTCGTCAGAACAGACGTGATCAATTTATGTGGTGGACAGACACGTTATTGGCCGATAATTTTTTGAATTGCCTGTTTCACCAGTTTTTGGTGGGAGATATATAATACATTCCGTGATCCATTCTAGAATTTCATTGCGATTATTAATTAGCATTGATGAAGTTTGCGCAAAACTTTTATGGCTATACGGATGACATTATTATATAACAGTTGCAGTCCAACACTCTTCTATGTCTACCATCAATATAGTAATATCTGCATAGTTTCATCAACATTGAAGATCTACTAGTTATCATTGCTTCTTCTACAAGGTTTTTTAAATTCTGTAATGATTTATTTTATATCTTTTTGGCCAAACAGGGGAAGATTAATTTTGAATTCCAGTCTTCTACAATCTTGCACAGTTTTTGAACGGTTGGAGTCAACCAATTTTATACAACATTTTTACAATTATTTCTTCGTCATTTTTGAAAGTTGGGAATTTGCTCAAAGCTTTGATTCTTTGTATTCTGTAGAAGTTGCTGTTTTGATTGAGTTTTTATGGCTTTGCAGGTTATTTAAAGCCAGAAAATAATTTTAGATTGCAATAATTTTTTATGAAGATAAGAATGATTTTCTGATAAATACCGTAATAATTAACCCATAGCTGTGAGGAAGCGATAGATTCATACGTTTCCCTAGGGTATTGGCGCGTAAGTGAATATAACAGACCCATTCTGGAATTGAAAATTGTTCTCCGCTCTACAATTCCGAGCCGTTATCCATTACACCACCCGCACATCATTCAAACTTACAGCACTTAGTATTAACAAGCGGTCACCCATTTAGGTACTGTTCAGGCTTTACGTAGCTTAACTTCAGTGATCATATGAGAATCGGTGTTTCAATGCCATATAACCCTAAGCCGGAGATGTTTTTGCTTACTGCCTTACATCGATGTTAGTAACGGTCGTTCCATTTCAGTTCTTTTCTCACTTCGATTTCGAGTTGATTGAATGACAGTTGAAGATGAACGTTTTTTGTTCTTGTAGTCATCGGCTAAGCTAAAAATTGTTCATTTTACTGCTTCATTCAATCCAAACGACGATGCAACATCTTTTCTCTTTCCTCCTCAAGCATATCTTTGAATTATTTCAAATTTTTGCGTCTATAAATTTTTCGCAAATTCTCATTTATAGGTTTCCTCGTGTCCATTATTGCTATCTCACGAAGGAGATATTAGAAACCAAAAAAAAAAAAAAAAAAAATAAAAATAAAAATAAAATAAAATAAATAAATAAAGACATTTTATATGTTGTTAGAAGAAAAAAAAATCAAACCTCTACTGCTACTGTAAGCAAACTGAAACCGTGATTACGCCAGAAGACGTGTATCGGCGGTAATACGTTTTCTCTTTGTTTATTGTTTTTGTGGAAATGAAACATTTACTAGAGTTAAATCTGAAATTTACATGTGCGCAGTACAAACCATCTTAAATTCGCAGAATATTATCATCATACTGCAAAGAAATCCTTACTTTACAATGATTATTTATGTAATTCTGTTTATTTCTAAATAATTTCCGTTTCCGTTTATCAACATTCACTTGTTAAAATAGTCTATGTAAAAATGGTTTTAATGGCGTCGAAGATGAAGCATTTTTTTATGTAATATTCGGATGTTATTATGCATTTAGAGGGATTTAAGAACACTTTCTTCAATCAAATGCAATTATTATTATTTTTCAAAAATTCACTGTTGTTCGCAATGATTTGTTGCCACTTA
>CAHIKZ030005474.1:1300000-1302500 GCA_903632075.3 Acanthosepion pharaonis | reverse complement strand
ACATCTGGTATTCCCAAGCGGTTACTCATTTAGATACTGACCAGACTCCACGTTGCTTAACTTTGGTGATCGTATGTACGCACTACGGTGCACACCGAAGCAACAAAAAGTAACTGGATGGATAGAATCCTTATAGCTTATCAGCCCATTTTTAGATGTGAAGACTAGCGGGAAAGATAATTGATTGCTAGGGCTGTTAGCTAATCCCTGTTGCAGACACATGTTTAGGCATATTTTGTTTTCTTCAACAGCCACAGATTAAAATTGTTGTTTATGTCGCAACTATGTTGAACGGACCTTAGTTACAGTTTCCGGGAGGGAGCGTATAATCTGCCATGGTCAGTAGTTGAATAAAGCCAATAAGCCCCCAAATCTCGGTCTTTTTATACTAGCGCAATTATCGACGGGTCCAAACAATTTCGTCTACCCAGTTTCACTCGCATAACTTGGAGAAAACCTGTAGTATGGTTTTCAAGCACCCCCCACCAACGGTTCCAGACTCTGGGATCGTCTCTCCCGGTCGATATTATCAAGAAATTACCCTTATTGGTAAATCAACCCTGGTGTGATTCTAATCCAGATTGGAACGGTAACATTCTAACCACTTGACCACGCGCCCACCGATTCCGATTTGGGGACTGAGGGATTCTAGATTCTCATTTTGAACAGAAAGATTTCATAATAGATCCTTAAAATATTCTCTAAGATCCTAACATATTTGTATAAGGTTTTCTTTGAGACTTAAAATATCTATAGAATGTTTTCCATTTATACCTAATATATCTATATATGGTTTTATCCACATACCTTTAACATATCTTTATAAAATTGCTTCGTAAACACTTAGCATGCCTATGTTAATAATCTGGTGATGTGTGTATAAAATGTTATGTTTTAAAACCGAAGATTTCAGCATTTTTAATATTTTATAATATTCGCATAATATATACAAATATATTGAAACAGGGGGAAGAGGAGAAAAGATAAAAAGGGTCTGGTTTAAAATAATGTCTCAAATTGCCAGAATCTTCCTATTTTATCCGCCATTATAAAATCTGAATCAAAAATACAGCGGAATAATATTGAGGGTGACATTTTACATATATAACAATATTAAAAATACACCTGAGAAAAGGAAAAAATCTTTAGAAACAAAGAATATGTAATATCCATCCTCTTATATGGCAATAAATGCTAAACAATTTACCAATGAATGAGGAGAAAACTTGAGGCAGCAGATATGTGGTTCTAAAGAATGCTATTGAAAATTCCATTTACGGTACTTGTAAGGAACAAGGCAATCTTAAAGAAAATAGCAACAAAAAGAAAACATACTCAGAATCAAGAAGAGACAGTTGAAATTCGTTTGACACATAATAAGGAAGAACGGCTTGGAAAACTTAACACTCGCGGGTCCTATAGAGAGCAAGTGAGATAGGGGAAGACATCGAACCACATAACCAATAAGCTTGTGTGAATAGACGGTGGAACGTAGTGGTGGGGTCGTTTGATTTACTAAAACCACATGGGGTTTGAGATTGTAGAGAGCTATGATCGCCTATGATCGCCTATGATCAATTCAGCTGTAAGGAATTTGTCCATGATTCACTGCCACATACGATGACTGATAGTATTTCAGCACTCGTTTCTTTGTTTCTAAGGACTTTTTCGTTTCATAATACTTTGATACATTTTGGAGTGACCCTTTCACTATTCCATTCTGTCTTTGGGTTTCCGTCTCACATTTTCCGCTATCTGTTAAGTCAATTCTCGGATATTGAAACTTCTGTACTTATTTAATTTTGACATTCTCAATTCATAGCTAGTATCTTCAGCTGTTTCACTTAATAAAGACCATATATTCAGTCTTACAATTGTTGGTTAGTTCTTGTGTTTCTGTTTTCCTTCATTATCTTGTCTAGGACTTCCCGCAGTTTTCTTTTTTGTGTCTGCGATCAACACAGTGTCATCTGCATATCTTATATTGTTAATATTGTTCTCACCAATTATAAATCCCGGTAGGATTTCTAGTACTCTTTGGTTTACCCCGTTGTTAAGGTTGAATAAAAGCGATAAGAAGATACTTCGTTGTCTTTCCTTTCCATTTTGTGTGTATTAAGAGATTTGAGGCAACAGGGATGTAGTTCTACAGAAAGATATTGATAGTATCAATGGCTGCCCATCAGAGCAATGACGAAATTTTAGAGAAAGGACACATACTTAAAATCAGGAAGAAACAGGGCAGGTAATGAAGAAAAAAAGGTTTAGAAAATTAGAAACATATTAAAGCATATATATATATATATATATATATATATATATATATATATATATATATATATATATATATATAAGCTACTTAACTAGTTTGTGTAAATGTTTAGCAGAACAGAGATTCGGAGGATGACGAAAAAATAAAAGTTACTCAGATCTACAAAGGACAGGAAATTGTAGAGAGCCATGATCGACACATAGGAGAAGACTGAAATCATTTTCTATT
>CAHIKZ030005474.1:1270000-1297500 GCA_903632075.3 Acanthosepion pharaonis | reverse complement strand
TGTTGCTCAAGATAAATAGGAAACAAATCTGTGACTATTAGTGATTCTGTTAGGATGGATTCATGTGCAAGAGAAAGATTGTTATTTTTTTTCTCCTCCCGAACGCTACTTCGCAAACTTCAGTACTTGAGTTGAACGCAACGTGACATTTGATGTTAATGCAAATTATTATCAGAGTTGAAACGCAGTTTGAAATGACTGAAATTAAAACACCTAGGACATTGTAGCAATAAGAACGATCAAAATTCATTATTAATCGCTGTACTAGATCTAGATTCTTCTATGTCCTGTCTCTTCAGAAAATTCCTGTCCTTTGTAGATCTTTAGTAAAATTGGTCCGAGTTACGTTTTAAAATGCTTTGAAGAAAATTTATTTTAATTATCTCTCACAAGCTTAAAATTGCATTAGTAATTTTTAAAAATGACAGGACATATGCAATTATGTCTCTATTTAAATTCCTTCTCTGTTATCTGTGGATTGTCATGACTTCTTGGGAAAGATAGTAAAGTTGCTTTCCCTTGTCTTCGGATTGAACACTATTTAATCTATTGGTTTAGGTAGTCTACTGCCTCAATAGCCAAGCGGATTAAAGCATTGGTTCGTGAAATTAGTGGTATAGTAATTGTGTGAAAAACTTAGAATCGGTGGAAATAGGGCGAGCAATAACTAAACAGTACTAACATCAAGATGGGATGTTCCTAGACATCAACAGCGGAACTAATAAAACTTATCCCTCAAGATTTAATAAAGGGTTCAGTTCGAAGTTATCTGAAAATCAATTGGATCGACAGACAGCTGAAAAAGGTCGGAAGGTACAGCTCGAAACGTTATGATAACAAATTTGGAGAAATTAATGTGAATGCAAATAATCTCTATTATAAAGGAATAGTCGATTCCATGTCCGCCAAACAATGGCTGCGTGTGAGTTTACGTGAGCGTATATAATACATATGTATATATCTGTTTTGTTTATTTGATATATTTCAGCTGTAGCCAACCTTTTGAACTTCATGGACTACTAAATGTATAATATGAATTTACAAAAGAAAAAAATAGTATATATCTTTATATAATAATAATCGGAAAACTTTTATTTTATTAATATGAAATGTACCCATTAAAGGTAACAAAGTTATAGTTTAATTATTTAAATAAAACAAATTGAAAATTTGAAGTTTATTCAAGTATTACACATTTTTGTGTGATATTTGTTCGTGTTTATTTGAAATCTGTATGTGGATTTTTGGCGCCAATGCCGTCACTGCAAGACGAGAGATGTGTTTATTTCAAGCCGAGACCGGTACGAAGTTTTAATTCTTGTCCCAGATCAAAATGTCTTTTCGTACAAATATGTTGTTGGATATTAAATCAAAATTTCCATTGCTTTTTCATAGTGATGGGTATTCATTTTTATAGAGAACCAAAAATGAAGCCTTGATAAGGATGACTGGAATTTGGCTTTGAGACTGTCGTCGCAAGATAGATCAATAAGGCTTTCTGTGTCATCCATGGTCAAATTGTTATCTTCAAAGTTTGCGGCAAATGGATATATTATCCACATATTTCCATGGCTAGGATCTTCTTCCTTTGAGTAATAAAAAAAAAATCCCATCAGTGACTGTAAGTGCTGTTTAACAATGGATACCACTTGCTGGTTGACATCCTTCCCTCAGATATATTCCTAAAAATTTATAAACATTTGTAGATCTCCTTCAGCCAACCGTGTTTTCTTTTGAAAAGCATCTATTTTACTTCGTACAGTAGACACGTCCTTAAATTGTCATTGCAAGGATATGTTTAGTTCATTTAACAGCGAAAAAACATCTTCCAGGTATGCAAGCGTTCCATCAGGTCGGGAATTACGATCCCCACCTGATGAGACGTTTAAAAAAGGTTTTTCCTTTTTTTGATGTTGAAACAAAAAGTTACAATTTTGTAGTGGATATGTGCACGTTCTAATGTAACACTGCATAATATATATATATATATATATATATATATATATATATATATATATATATATATATCCCCTGACGATCCGTTTAGGTGAAACCTAGGTAGGTTTGTCTGGCTCACTAGGTGTATCTAGGTCAGCTCTACGGTTGTATTGAGCTCTTTTGTTAGTTAGTTGTTACTCGTATCGGGGTTTTTTCTTTGGGCTTCAGACCTGAATCTGTGCGATTTTTTTGTCGGCAGAAGTTCATGTTTGTAGCTCTTTCTTTTTTTAAAACCTTTTTTTCCCTCGAGAGTGATTTGACTGGCAAATCAGGAGTTCGAGGGTTTTTCGAAACGAGTCTAGTTATCTATATATATAATACAGGACCCCTAATCACAGAAAATTTGTTCAGAAACGTTTATTTCTGAACTTTAAGCGCCATAAAATTTTTGAACTGATGAGGGTATTTAAGAACATAACTCTGTTTTTTTTCTTTTTTTTGGTTATGTAGTATGTGGTGGTATTGGGCGAAACTACCTTTAGTGCAGCCTGTTTTATGCTCATATTCCTTACCTCCTATATCAGATTTGTTGTAACCGATACAGTCTGTACTGTCCACGATACTCTGTAAGATTTTCGCCAAATTCCATATCCAACACCTTTTACAAATTGAAGATGGTGCTGAAAAGGAAGGATATCACATAAAAAATTCATCGCTCTTTGTTTCTAGAGAAATTTTCCTGTCTCGTGAGAGTGCGTTTAGGTTTTGGAAACTTTTACCTACAACTATTATCCCATTACATTTTTTATGTGCTGTCCTTTCGGCGAACATGGCCCTCCTCAACTTCCTATCCCTTGTGATCCTTAGCAGTGTTTCGCTCTTTACTAGCCCTCCAAGCTCCGACCGTGCCACCATGAATTCGCACAAGCTCATCAGATAGGTAGCACGCTGTTTTCCCCCCACTCTCTGTTGCCATCGATATGACCTGTGAGGGTTAAGATTTCCAAGTCCTCCTTTCTCATTTCAACTCACTTTTTCTGATTCTGATTATAAGTGTTCTTTTTGTTCTTCGTCTCTTACGCTCTCCGTTCATGGAATTCTCAGTATCCTTCTGTAGTACCAAATTTCTATTGACTCCTGTTTTCTCTTTATCTGTGGAGAGATTTTTTCACTGCATACAAGAGGATTGATATAACGTTGCAAATCATCGTTCTTCTCTTTTGAATTTTCCTGTTTCTTTCTACTTTGTTCAGCTTTTGGAATATCTCTTTTGACAATCCAATGCGTGCATATTAACAGGTGTAAAAGACGTTATCAACGTCTGCACGATAGTGTATATGCGAGATTACAGGTCGGATATATTGTGTGTTAATGTAGATCTGTTGGTACCCTTTATCTTATTTCGTAATCTGTGTACGTATTGAGTTGCACCTGGGGCCATTTATTGCAATCCAGCTACTCAAATACAAGTGTTTAATACAACACCTTCCTCCGCACAATCCAGAGACGGATTTACAATGTGATAAGTCATGATCTCCCATCTCGTCTACAGTCACTTTCTCACAGACGTGCTGTGGTTTCCCTCTGTCTTTTCTACAAATATTTCATGTCAACTGCTCTGACAAGTTACTTTCACTAATCCCCCAACTGCATGAATTTAAATGTGCCATTCGATTGGCATCTTGGTCCCACCTTTTCACTGTCGACACAGTTAAATCCACTTCTACTCCAACAGCTTCTTCTCTCGCACTTCCCGACAGTGAAACTCCCTTCCTCCTAACTGTTTCCCTGATAGCTATAATCTTCAAATATTCAAATATAAACTCAATCGACATCTTCTGATGCCTTGATCTTGATCCCCGTCATTCTCTATATCCTCTTTACTCTAGTCCTCACTTTCTGTAACCCCTTGTCTACTAGTGGCACTTCCGCCTTGCTTGGGGGTGAAATGCTTAAAAAATGATTTTCTTCAGTTTTCCAACCATCTACGTTGCATAATTAGTAAAATGCACTTATTATCTTTTAAAATATTTAATCCGTTTATTAAACTTAATCAAAAATACCCGGTGGAACGTTTAATCGAAGCAGCACGCTATTTCATAAGTTGAAATATTCTTACCCACATGACTATTCAAGACAGCACTTCTGTTTGGTATAAAAGATTATGTTACTTACATCGTGAGTAAATTGAAACAGTTTTTAAGGCTATTGTAATTTTAGTTTTTTGTCATTGTATTTTGTAGTTAGTTAAATTGTTACTATTGTATTACTGAGCATGAAGTATGTTTTTTTTTATATATTTTGCAGGTAAGTGGTTTTTCAAATTCTAAATTTCCAGACAGCCAATGCAAAGGCAGCAGATACCAGATAAAAGCCGAAGACAATGCCAGATGCATGTATTTACTTTTTTCTTATTTTCTATGTCGAAAATTAATTTTCAAAATAAGCAAAGATGTGTAATAAGAAATCTTATGAGATGAATAAAATTTAAAGTTCATGCAATGTGCGTATTTATTAAGTAACTAATATCGGATAAGGTCAGTTTTAAATCTATCTATCTCTCTATCTATCTATCTATCTATCTATCTTACTAATTATAAATACACGTGAAAACATTATATTACATCGCCAAACTTTATTGAATATATTCTTAAAGCATCTAACATATGTTTACTTAAAGCAGACTGTATGTACGTAAAAAACGTTCCCAAATTAACATGCGAAAAAACACGAAACCTAATGTCTACTAAACATGCAGACATTTACGAATACATATTTTATCTGAATCCCACATAGACAATCGAAAATTATTATACACTTACACATAAAGCAATATTTACAGTTTTTCAAATGGACTTGGAATTCATTAATTTCTTGAAACTTCGAATGGACGCGTCGTCTCTCACTGAATTCAGAACGCCACACATTATGCTAACATTTGTTTAACACGTCGCATGCACGTGAAACGCGGTTGACCAATGAAAATCAAAGAAAAAAAAATACCAGGATTTTTTTCTTCTTCTCTCCATATGTCATCCTCTTAAGAAGCTTTACTAAAAGTGAAACATGTTAGATTAATCAACGTTTCCTATTTGTCCTTTATCTTATTATCTGTCGGACTTGGATCCTTATTTCGTCTATATTTGATCTCAGCCTATCTATCTATCTATCTATCTATCTATCTATCTATCTATCTATCTATCTATCTCAATCTGTTCATTATCTATCTATCTATCTATCTATCTATCTATCTATCTATCTATCTATCTATCCCAATCTGTTCATTATCTATCTATCTATCTATCTATCTATCTATCTTAGTTACTTCACCTATTTCAAGTTCTATAGAGATTGAGTAAATTTTGTCCATATCAACCCTTATACACTAAAAAGCTGAAACATGATTTCCAGTCATACATCGCAACTATAACAGCTACTATCTCTTCACAGCACATGTCAAAATCATATATATATATATATATATATATATATATATATATAAAATACTTTCATAAAAGTACATTATTATTATTTTAATTTGAAACTTTTTCTATATATACATATTAAGAAAGTATACGTGGTTTCTCATTATGCTATATATATATATATATATATATATATATATATATATATATATATGCAAGTTGATTCCCGGTGTTATGGACAAGAAAAAGAAAAATTGCTGGGACCAGAAGACTACATCAGACAGGCGATAATAATATTTTTGCCTTATTAGTGTATCTATTGCCTTATTTTCACCTGTTTTTTTTTCTGTATCGATTTTTATCAATATTCATCTACGTCAGTTTTTTGTACGTATCAGACAATTATCCATCTCTGTTCACACCTAATTTATTTTGTTCATATCTGTTCGTGTTTGATTATTTGCTACTGTCTCAATAGTAAATCTGATGGTTTCGATAAAATTGGCAGCTGATCACGAAAATGATATTCAGTCTGTTGTTAACTAGGTAAAAAAATGATTTTTTTTATTTTTCGCCTCCAAAAGGAAACTGCTCTCTATTAATAATCTTAGATAAACCATTTTTTGCCTTCCATCAACATGGCCGATACTAACCTCCATAAGAGTAATTCGTTGCACCTTTTTGCTTTCATTTTTTCCACTGACATGAAGTGGAATGAAAAGTTAGATTAACTACCAGGAAAATTTGTTCACAGCGCCGTGCTAGTCAAATTTTCTGATCAGGATCTATCTTGTATATTTATAAGTCTACCATTCGTCATTGCACAGAACATTGCAACCACATCAGATATGGCTCTTCTGTTATATATTTAGAAATTCTAGACATAATTCAAAAAAGAATTTAAAACATTATAGGTCCTGATCTGGCATGTAGTCTTCAGTCCCTTTCCCACCGCCGTAACATAGCTAACCTGTGACTTTTCTATAAATATCTTCACGGTAAATGCACTGAGGAGCTTTCCTTTTTGGTAACTTAATTTCATGAATTTAAGCGCAGTACTAGATTGGCAGCTAGGTCTTACAATTTCGCTGTTGAAATTGCTTTATGTACGCTAATACTTTCTTCTCTCGCACTTCACGCTTGTGGAAAATTCTTTTGGCTTTTTACTTACATGTTAACTACAATCTTCCCGCATTTAAATGCAATGTCAATTGTCATATTCTGTTAACCTGAATCCTATTCTTTTATTTTCCTCTGTGCTTCTTCCACTTTCAGCAATGCCCTTGCATCTTAGTGGCTTTATTACCTTGCTTGGGATTAAATAATCATTTAAAAACAAAAATTGTTGACTTCTCATTAATAAGGTTTTCCTCGTTTTGCAGATAAGCCCTTTTTAAAAGACTAAATGTACAGGGCGATAACAATTGTGAAAAGAGGTTTTCGGAAACAAATCGCAAAATTAAAACCAGAATTATTTACTTGATTAGTGAATGACTTTTTTTTAATGATTTCACCCCAAGCAAGGCGTGATTGTCATTAACACGAAGGTGCTACAGTGAGAGTATGTGGGAGAAAATAATGAGTGTAAAGAGGATTGAAGAGACGATAAAAGATGAAAGGGATTCAAAAAGGTAGATGATGATTGACGTTGTATTTAAATTTTTGAAGATTGTATTTATCGGGGAAGCAAATAAACGGAAGGGAGTTTCACGGTTGGGAAGTGCAAGAAGATAAACTGTTGGAGTAGAAGTGGTTAGCATTCCGAACATAGGATTCGGGTTCGAACTCCACTTTAGTCGATGTTTAAAGTAGATTTCGTGATAATATAAGCATGGAATATACTCTGAAGTGAGCACAGGCTTTTTAACAACAGTTGAGCAAAGAATTACGATGGAAATTGGGTAAACGAAAGTGTTTGGAATCTGTCACTGGTTGTGATCGATCGTCCTGGTGTACTGTTTTTGTTTAAGTGCTGACCAGGCCAAATTCTGAGCTCTCTCCCAGAAACTGCAGCTAAAGTCCACTGAAATTAGTTACGATATAAATCACAGGTTGTCAAAGTGTGCCGAAGAAACACAAATCTAAATGTGTCTGCAACATGGATTAGGTAGATGATGTAATAGAATAACCTGTCACTCCCATGAGTGACTACACTGTAGGTAGTAACTACTTATAAGTACCTGTGAATCAACGGACTACAAAGTCTAGCTGGCATCTGTTCCAACTAAACAGTCGAACTGTCTGTCTTCAAGTAGAGAGAAACCCGGACGACGCTCAGCCGAAGGGCAGAGTCTCGTTCTGGGAGGTAGACTGCCCCTGAACCCGTTTATGCGGGTTCCAAAGGAATATTTTTGGCCGAGCCTACGGACTCGGAGAACCCACGTTAAACCGACCTTGTGCCACATGCAACCCTCATGGGGTGTAGCTAAATATACTAGCTGGTATCTGTTATTTATCTCTTAGCTCTTGTCGAACTCTCTGCCTTCGGTCAGAGAGGAAACCGGACGAGGCTATGCCAAAAGGCAGTGTCTCGTTCGGAGAGGTAGACAGACCCGATCCAGTTTATGTGGGGTCTACGGGGATTTTTTTTGGCCGAGCCTACGGGCTCGGGAACCCTACTTTAAATTCGGCCTTGTGCCACATGTGACTGTGTGGGGCAGTTGCTAGATACTCTAGCTGTGATCTGTTATTAAGCTCTTGTCTGTTGTCGAACTCTGCCTTCGGACAGAGAGGAATCCAAACGAGGCTATGCCGAAGGGAAGAGTTACGTCAGGGGAGTTAGACAGACCCGAACTCGATTATGCCTTCGTTGAATTTTTGGCCGAGCCTACTGTATCGGATTGCCCCACATTAAATTCGGCCTTGTGTCACAGCTTATCTCGTACGGATGCTGGTAAATATTTCTAGCTGGGATCTGTTGAGCACAACGGACTTCCCCGCGAGAACTACCGACTTTCCAATAGTAGCACTCACTACTAAATTGACTTTCGACGACCCGGTGCCTAACTGTTGTCTATATTTTAATTGTATAGGTCTTTACAATGAACCATTACTTATTTTATCCACCGTTTTTCAAGTATATATTCCTATTAGGATGGAATATAACAGTAGCCAAACTAGTATTTAAAGTGTTATTAATAATTATAGGGTAATGCAGTGTTGATTTCTTCTTCTTTATGTGCCGTGTCCGCTGAGGACGTAGGCGATCGTGGCTCTCCACAATTTCCTGCCCTTTCTAGTTCTTACTAAATTTCGTCTTTCTATTATTTCTCCTAAACCCTGTTCCGCTCTCCATTTACTTAAGCTCACTAAGTATGTTACGCGTTGCTTTATTGAAAGTATCAGATTTTCAAAGCCTCCTTTCTTCATTATGTGCCATAGAAATTTCAACTGTCTCATCCTGGTGTTAAATATAAGTTTCCTTTTGTTTCCACTTTTTCTAATACTTCGTCGTTGTTTACATGTTTCGTCCATGGTATCCTCAACATCACTGAAATATTTTTTAGTTGTTTTCAGGATGCTCGGACATAGTGAAACCTTGACCAAAAAAAAAAAAAAAAAAAAAAATTAAAAAGATGTAAACATCCAACTGGTATTCACAAATCCAATATGAATAAATATGTATGTATAATTCTTGCATATAAAAATTCATAAATTGATTAGGAAAATTTGGAACGTCCATCTTGACAAGTAAAATTCAGCAGAAACTTCAATATTTCCATTGATGCTTTTTAAAGCATATAATCAGGATTAAATCATGATTTGAATTATGTTTTGAAAATATTATGTATTTTTATTGGTCAATAATACAGAAAATTCTTTTAAATGACATCATTATCTGCATGTTAAACCTAAGGAACTATGAAAGGTTTGTGTCTATAGCTATTCTAGCAATAATTGTAGCATACGAAAATTTTGGGTGGTAATCACGCTATTTGCATATTTCTTTTTATTATACTAATATTCACCCAAGACCCAAAAGCCATTCAAGACAGAGGGTTACTGTGTGCTATTGTATGAAAGTAAGAAAAGGCAAGAAGTGAACACCACGCAGGAAAATAACAGTTAACCCTAGGCTTGAAGAGTTCGAGATTGTATCGTTTGGGAAAACATCCTGTCGGGAATCTGTTTCGCAAAGCAGCAGTAATTGCGAAGAAGCCGTCCGAGTGGAACTTACTGTAATGCGAAGGGATTAGGGATAACCCCCCAACCCCTTGTGTATGTGATAGGTCGGGTCACAGTTGTAAAGGTTAGGGCTGGGAAAACTAAGTGATGTAGTTCGTCTGAACACTTTCTATGGAAATAACTATAGAGCAATTGGAGGCTCGCGACATTTCGTCTGAGGAAAAAGGTTTGTAGGCTGGAAAATAATTCATCACGCACAAGGCGGCGTAGACGTTTTTGAAGTCTATCAAGACAGGCAAGTGGAGACTGGGCAGCTCCAGCCTAGATATGGCAGCAATATTCTTCTTAACTGTTTATTTTAGTTTGTTGCATTTATGATTAATTTTTCATACAAATTATTCCTTCGCTGGAGTCTTATATCTATAATTCATAAATTCAATGAATACGTGTAGCCATAATGTTTTCATTATGAAAGCATGAAAATGATTTATAAAAATTCAAATTTAGCTAAAGTTTGATACCTATTTAATGAAGGAAACAAATTGCATATCAAATAAACTTACGAGGAATTCTTGTCGTAAAGAAAACCTTAGTTGCCCTTTTGTTTTAATAGCGTAAATGGGATAAGATTACTCGGGACTTATCCCTCGCCCGGGAAAAAAGGGGGCATGAGTGACAGATGTCACCGGGCTGTCATCCAACGACTGCTCGCATCAAACAAACTAAAAAATAACTCTCGGGACATAGAACTTTAGAAAGAAGAACAGAGATTTTATCGGTAAAAAACCACAGGAGTATACATACATGCGGAGAGAAAACTGAAAAAGGAGTTGGACTGCTACTAGATCAAGACATCAAGAAACGCGTTCTGGGATACTGAAAGAATTACCTGAAAGAATTATTGTAGCTAAACTAAAAAGAAAGCCTTTCAACATATCTATTATAATAGTGTATGCACCGGCAGCACAAAGTACGAAAGAAGAAATCAAACATTTCTACTCCATGCTAGACACCGCTGAAACTCAGTGCAAATCTCAAGAAGTTATAATTATCATGGAAAACCTAAATGCTAAAGGAGGCAAGGAAAGAGATGGGGAGATAGCTGGCAAATTCGGATTAGGAGCCCGCAACGAACGTGGAAAAAATGGATCCAATGCTACACGGTTAATGACCAGGTAACAGCCAATACCTGGTTCCGAGAACATTCAAGACAATTATGGACATAGAGAAGCCCAGGAGGAGAAACTAACAACCAAATTGACCACATAACTCTCAATAAAAGATTCAGGAATGAGTTGCTCATTGCAAAACCTATGCAAGTGCCGACTGAGGAAGCGACCAACTCCCTGTTACATGTAAACTAAGAATGAAACTACGGAAACTGAAGAAGCTTAACGCGGCACCCGAATTGTAACACCACAGTTTTGAGTGACCCTATCCTGAAGGGAAAATATATGGACAGTGTGAAAAGAAGATACGGGGGACAAAACGGAAATGGAATCTCGAAATGGGACGCACTAAGAGAAGGTTTAGTGACATCAGCAAATGGCATCATCCGAAAGGAGAATGGACGATGAAGAAAAAAAACAATGGATCACAGATGAGATTTTCGACATGATGCAAAAAGAGATAGAAAAACAATGCGAAAACGTGGAACGGAATATAGAAAGTTATACAATGAAATAAGAAACAAAAGACTAAAGAAGAATGGCTCAATGAAAAATGTGCAGAAATAGAGAGAATGTGTATCGAAAATGAAGGAGACATGCACAAAAAAAAATAATGGACCTAACAGGACAGAAGACATGCTCATCAACAGGCTGCATAAAATCCAAAAACGGAAAACTTACATTGGAGAAAGAAAGAAAATCTTCAGTGATAGAACGAATATATCAGAGAACTCTTCCAGGACGAAAGAGAACAACCGGAAATATACAAAATTACCGACGGGTCGGAAATATTAAAAACCGAAGTGGAAGCTGCACTGGCCAAATTGAAACAAATCGGTAGTGCCAGGCGTAATTGTAATAGAGATGCTGGCAACCTTAGATGATTTTGACATAGACAAATTTACAGAAATAATAAATGAAATATACAACAGTGGTGATATACCGGAAGACCGAAATAAATAAATTTTCATAGCACTGCCTAAGAAACTAGGCGCAAACGAATGTGAACTCCACCGAAAAATGAGAAAAATCAGAACTCATCATCCGAATTCTGATGAAAAGAGCGCGTAGCAGAATCAGGCCAGAGATAGGACAAGAACAGTGCGGGTTCGTCAGCCACCGGAACAAAGAACGCAATATTTATGCTTAGAATGTTATCAGAAAACAATACAAATGCAGAAGGACGTGTACCTGTGTTTTATTGACTACGCAAAGGCGTTCGACAAATTACGCCACAAACATCTGTTAGAGCTGCTCATCAACCTTGACATATTCGGGAACGACATTAGAATAATCAAAAATCTCTACTGGCAGAAAACCGCCTGCATACGTATAAAAATGAGTTCAGCAGTGATATAATATTAGAAAGGGGTGTAAGACAAGGATGTGTCTTCTCATCTGATTTATTCAAACTATACAGCGAGGCAAGTCTGAAAAAATTAGAAATTCTATCAGGATTCATCATTCACAGCCACAATCTTAAGATATGTAGATAATACAGTGCTGGTAGCAGACACGGAAAGGAATCTACAAAATTTCTCAAAGAAGGTAGCGAAGGAGAGCGAGAAGAATGGACTAATACAGGAAGGCAAAAAGCATATTCATCAGCAAAAGGTGAGCTCAAAATTTAATTTACAGGCCGAAGATACTACAAAAATCAAGTAGGTACAGAGATTTAAATATCTGGGGACTGTTCTAACAGAGGACGGTATGTGGAACACTGAAATCTGAAGAGGTATTTGGATAGCCAAATACGCATTCCAAAAGCTAAGCAGAATATTACGAGACAGAAAAGTTTCGTTGGAAACAAAGAAAAGAGTCATCCTGTCTAGTAGAAATGAAGAAGAGACTCAAAGCAACAGAAATATGGTTCTACAGAAGTATGATAAGAATACCATGGGCCGAACATCTGAGGAACGTCGAGGTTTGGGGGAGAATAGAAACAAAGAGGAAACTTATATTTAAGATCAAGAAGAGGGAGCTGAAATTTCTGGGACACGTAATGAGGAAGGAGGGCTCCGAAAATCTGATGCTCACAGGACGGATAGCGGGACAGAGGAAAGCAACACGTGAGATACTTAATGGACTTGAGAAAGTGGATGGCAGAATAGGGTCTGGGAGAAATAAGAGACAAAACTTATTAAGAGGTACTAGAGGCAGGAGGAGATGGGAGGCCATGATTGTTTACATTCTAAAGGCATACGTAACATAAAAGAAGAAAGAAGAATTAAAATTGTATACAATATACGGATGCGAATCGGTCGATATTAGGTAATGATTTTTAAGTGCAAAACGAACAAAGTCACTTACGATCGTTTAGATATTTACTGTTAGAAAATAACATTTGATTAATGGGACCCTTACCGAAGAGTTATAAATGCACTGCTTTTAATTCTGAAATCAATCATACGTATAATAAGTAGCACAGGGACTTAAAACCCATAGAGATTTATCTTGTTTAAAAAAAAACAAAACAAAAAAAAAAAACATAGAGATTTATCTTGTTTATTTGATAAAATCGTCTTTCTTGTGGCGTAAACATTCAGAAGAATAACTCGATCTTTTTCACAATCCACAGGAAGCTAGCCGATCATGGTACAGCTCCCTGTTTTGTATGCTTTCAGTAATAAAAAAAAATCCGTCTCTTTTGTCTTTGTTATAGGTGGTGTTTTATCTATTTATTGAAGGGCTTCCAGCCATATGACATTGTAACACCGGTTCTTGTTCGATCACTGAAGTTATGCAACATCGAACCGGATCATTACCTCGATAGGAATACCAGGTGCAGTAAGAATGGATGTGCGGGTGGTGTAATGGAATTTGAAATGGGAGAGCAGAGTTCCAATTCCAGTCGGGTTCTTTATATTCATTTACGCGCAAATACCCTTGGGAAAAGTAATATCAGGAAATAATTATTATCTCCTCTAAAATTCTTATGATCTAAAAATATTTTCTGGCTTTAAATAGCTTGAAAAAGATTGATAAGCCGTAAAAATATAAATCAATCAAAATTGAACAGTACAATCTTATCATTAAAGAAAGGGATAATCCTTATCTGCCTCATCCTTATAATCTTTTCTTGCTATTATCTACTCTTATACATCTCATTCAATAATCCTATAACTTAAATGGCTGTCAAGTCATCTCTATCTATAAAAGGCAGGATGCGTGTGTGTGTGTGTGTGTGTGTGTGTGTGTGTGTGTGTGTGTGTGTGTGTGTGTGTGTGTGTGTGTGTGTGTGTGTGTGTAACGAATGTAAGGCCGCAATTTTCGACGGTTTTGCACCAAAATTTACATGCACATGCTCCAAGCTAGCGGGAAGGCCAAGACCGACTTCGCATTTCCCAACTCCCATCGATAGTGGAAATAATCGATTTTTCATGCTTTTACGGCAGTTTTCATGTAGTTTGCGGCCATTTTCTACTGGCCAGAGTGAGAGCCTATAGTTGGCTGCCACGAATAGGCAGGAAGATTCTATTGGCCAGCGTGAGAGCCAACAGCTGACTGACACGAATGTTAACTAGCATGCAAAAAATAAATCGATAGCTGCATTCGTCACATGTGGGAAAAATTTAAATCTGCATGGCACTTTACTGCAATTGGCTCATTCGCTTGCTTAAACTCAACGTTGATTCTGATTCCGCAGAACTGGGTTGGGTGTGCAAAAGTATTTGTTGTTAACATTCTTTTTCATTCGGTTTTTCCAGTTACGAGTCCTTTTTTTTTTTTTTTAAGCTGATCGTTTTGTGTTCATTTTGTTTAGTTCTTTTTTCGTAACAGATTTAATGTTTAGTATAGAGCTTAGAAAAATTCGCAGTGTGAGATAGGCAAGAAGTAAGGCATGTAGCAGCATCAGCACGGCAATGGTCACTCCTTTAAAGGCAAGGAAGGTAAAAAATATTTTAAGTCAAGTGATAGCGATTGCTGTATGAGTCGTACGATTTTTGAATCAAGCACGGGCAACGCCGGGCCATGCTGCTAGTATATTTATGGATTTTAATATAAAAAATGACAAGCAACATTTTTTTTTTTTCATGTCGATAAACGTTGACATGCAACCTATACGTCAGCAGAGAGAATGCAATAACATATTTTTCTTTTCATTTTTATGAATTTGGAATTGGACATATAACTAGATAAAGAACTGTTTGCATAAATCTAATTACGAAAGTGATTTATTCCTCATTAATTTACAATAAGAGTTTAATGAACAGACTGAAATCAGTAAAGAATATTTGGTATTTTTCTTTACTATTTTTTCTTCGTCACATTGCTTCCTCTCACTCTGTGTATTGTGTCCCTTCAGAATATGGGATCATAGCTCTCCACAATTTCCTCTCCCTTGTAGCTCTTAGTAAATTTTGCCTTTTTCCTATCTCTCCTAATCCCTGTCCTGCAAACCATTTACACATGGTCGTTAGGTTATACGTTACTTTCCTCTGTACCTGTTACATTCAATATATCTTGCGAGTGTCAAATTCTCCAAGTCTACTTTCCTCATTAAGTGCCCTAGAAATTTCAACTGTCTTTTTCTTGTGCTAAGTATAAGCATCCTTTTTGTTTCCATATTCTCTAAAACTGTTGACCACATTTTCAGTCCGTGGTATCCTCAGCATCCTTCTGTAGAACCTAATTTCTGTTGGCTCAAGTTTCTTCTCCATCGCGATGTGATTGTTTAGCATTCACTGCCATGTAGGAGGACCGATATTACATAATTCAATACTCTTTTCTTTGTGCCTAACGAAATGTTTCTGTTTCTTAATACTTTGCTTATATTTTGGAAGGCATCTTTCGCTATTCCAATGCGCCTTCGGATTTCAGTGTCGCATTTCACGTCCCCGCTTAAAACTATTCCTAACGTACCTTATTTAAACCGTCCTGGGTATGACGATAAACTACATCCGCGTCCAGGTTAAGACGATAAACTAGGTCCAACAGCAAGGCCTCTGATTAGGAGGTTTTGAGGAGTGTGGAATCACCTCTTAATTGCTGGTGTTCCCAGAACCATCCTGACCCGAGGTGGTAGCACCTGTTAGGGCCCCAGCTATGGGTAAATAGTTAACACCCAAACTGAGGTAAAAAGCATTATAAAAGTATAAAAATAGGTTTTAATACTAGAAATACTTTATAAAAACTATTACCAGAACTAAAATTTTGAAGAAAAAAAAACAAACAAACAAAAAACAGACTATTACCAGCAATATATTTTTGAAAATAAAATATTACCAGCAATCCTTTTTTTTGAAAATAATATTACCAGCTATACATTTTTGAGGAAAAAATATTACCAGAAATAGATTTGTGACAAAACAAAATATTACCAGGAAAAAAAGTTGTCGGCATTAAATAACCCGTTGAGATTGATCTGCCGTAAACCAAACCAACCAACCAACCAAACAAACAAACAAACAAGCAAACAAACAAACAAAAAATACCTTATTTAAAATGTGCAATATTATCCCTGTTTTTCTGTGGGAGAAAAATATTAGTTGATTGTTTTCTTACGGCTTCTACAGGTTATTTAAAGCCATAAGATTTTATGAAAGTTTTCGAGATAATGATTTACTGATACAAAACCCATAGCTGTGGAGAGAAGGGGTGGATCCTTCCGTCTCCCCAGAGTATTTGAGCGTAAGCAAAACATAACTAAGCGAACTGGAATTGTAATTCAGCCCTTTGATTTCCAATTCCGAGTCGTTATCTATGACACCACCCACACATCTAATCTTATAGCGCCTGCTATTCCCAAGCAGTCACACTGTTACTGTTGTAATTACCGTTTTTCAGAGTGACCAGTCATATCTCATTTTCCGCCTGGAAGTTAAATCATGTCAGGTTTTCAAATCGGATCGTATCTTGGATGAGCTTTTAAGTCCGTCCAACAAGTCAATATAGTCCAGAATAATCGTCCGTAAAACTTTAGCGATAAACATCAAGAGAAGATATGTAATTTTCGAGATGAACAGAAGCTGAAAGATTTTAAAATTATTCGAATGGTCCTTGAAATAAATAAAAAGTATAAGCATCTTTATGTCTACACAGATGAAGGTACAATGTACGTGTGTGTATGTTTTATATATACATGTACCTATATCTCTGTTTTATCTATATACTGGATGCTACAGGTATTTGATAACATGACTTAAGCGGGTCATAAATTGAAGCGACCGAACGTAACGTTATTTGTCATGAACTAAATTTCAACATTCTTATTACACTTTCACACGCATGGAGAGTTTTAACGTGACTGGTTCCAATCGGATCAAACGAGTCTTGTCTGTTATAAACTGTAATCTCATCACGTAGAACTTAAAATTGAAGTTCTCCAGCACCATTCAACTCTGTCACCTTGAGTTGCTCAGCGATGGCCCTCATTGAGCTGTTGTAATCGTGGTTGATACTCGTAGAGGTATTCAGTACCTGTACGAGCGTCCTTATCAAGAGAGAATACCTTGAGTATTTCTTTAGCTTGAACAGATCGTTCCTCACGATGAACAGAAAGAAACCGGCCAATTCTTTGAGTTATTGTGGTTGTCAGCGTGGCTTTTTCATTGTAGAGGATTGGAAGTTTAGATAGAATTACCTAACTGCGTAAAATAGTTGAAATAGAAATAACTAAACGCGTGAATAATATAAATATGAAAGCCCACGCAAGTGAACTAGTTTAAACAGACATACCTAAACGGTTAAACAAATTTAAATAAAATAAACTAATCTGGTAATGTAAATATAAATGTCTTAAATGGTGAACTAGTTTAAAAAGAAATACCTAAATGATTGAATAGTTTTAGTATAAATACCTAAAAGGTCTAAATAGATACGGGCAAATTACTTTAAAAAGAAATATCTCAACTGATTTAACTAATTTATAAAAAAAGAAATGCTTAAACAGATAAACTAGTTTAAATAAAAATATACCAAAACGGTTAATCTACTAAAAACTCTCTGTACTACCATTCTACGATGGTTGACTGAGAGAAAAGATTGGGCTAGTGAGCGCTTTGGAATTTTACTCACCAATAATTTCCTTTCCAAAGCGATAACATCCAAACACCATTGCTCCCAGAGTCAGCCTTGATATAGACTAACCGCTAGCCGTAAACCAAATAGTGGTCCTTGACAGGAGCCAGTAACATCAAAATATATATTTACGATGATGTTTCTTTTATTTTGTAAAAAGATAAAACAACGTAAAACTTTAATATTACTTCTTCGGGTGAATCACGAATCATCACCACTTCCGCCTGGAAATCATCTCAGGTTCATTCTGCACTTTGTTTAAATGATGGTTGTTTGAAATTGTGTGTCAAATCCTCTTATACTACAATTGTTTTAAGCTTAAACAATTTCCGTGAAATGCTTTTTAATTGGGAGGGAAAATTAAGAATTTCATTACAAGAATAGAGGTTTCGTATTACCATCCATTCATTTTAATAACTATAAAATATTTGTTGGTGAGGAACTTTATTACTAGTACCAGTGTCCATAATAACAAAAAGCGAATATGTCAATGCTGTTATGCATGACGGGTTCATCTCCCAGTCGACAAAGAAACGCGCATCTTTCTTGGCCTGACTATTATTCTTACCTTCACTGACATAAAAAAAAAACAACGTTAAAAGTTCTTTTGTGTTGCTGATATTTTGTCAAATTCAATAAGACGAAAGTCCACAAATATTTAGCAAGCAGTGAAAATCGAACTCACGATCGGACCCTAAGTCTGTACAAATCTTGATAATATTGGTGACTGCATATTTGTGCCATCGGAAAAGACGCTTGAAAAATTCGTAGTTTCATTGCATCGGCTCAGTAAAAACCTAACTCCTGTTGCCATACACTGTCTTTACAAGAATCATATCTGAGCAAGAATGAAGTATTACTGCCATGTTTGGGCGGGAGCTGACCAATCCTCACTTCCCAGCATCAACAGAGTTCAAAAACGATTACGCGGCTTTGTGTGGGATGAATAATTCTCCACCCTACGACCCTTATCCCACAGACAAAACGTCGCCAGTCTTTTACTGTTATATTGCTATTACTATGGCAGATGTTCGGACGAGATACATTCCGTTGTTCCACCAGTTCAGACCTTCATATCTAGGACTCGCCACGCATTGTTAAATGGCAACCATCCTTTGTGTTCCTTTGATAAAAAAGCAAGTTCCACTCAGACAGCTTCTTCCCTCAGAACTGTTGCTTTGTGGAAAAAAAGTCCCAAGAAAATGCTTTCCTGCCAATTATAATCTTTATGTCCAGGATCGACTGATATCTATCCTAATTGTCATCATAATACTTTCCTCTTTCCCCTTGTATTAGGTGAACTATCAGTAAGAAAAAGAAGTTCGACTGGAATTTTTTGAATCATTTCACCTCAAGCAAGGTGATGAGGCAAAGGATTATTGTGAAAAAGATTGAGAAGACTTTAATGAAGAGAAAGTAAAATAAAAGAACAAGTTGAGGAAAGTCAGAAGATGGCGATTGCCGTTGCTTTTAACTTTTGAATCAAGAAGAAATTTCCATAGGCGAGAAACGAAACTATTAGAATAGAACTTATGGTTACCTCCAGCTAATTCAACAGTAAAACCTAGTTGATGAGATCCAGTTGCTAATTCAGTAGTACGCTTAAATTCATACGGTGGGAATACTAATGCGTAAAGCTCATTAGAACAACTGCCATGAAAATATGTATGGAAATGTCAGTGGGAAGTCACGTCACAGCGGTGAATGAAGTTGAGAATCCATTACAAACTCTTCTAAGCGAGAATAGTGTTTTAATCCAGATAGTTGCTAACTCTACCTACGTATGGTATAGGACCATAAATCGGGTGATTACAATACATTAAGGAAGAAACGAAGAAATTTTCCCACGTTGAAACGTTTTTATCTTTTATCGAATAATTCAAAAACTGATTAAATTATGCGTGGAAATACTCTTAGTTAATAGTAACTGTGCTGAAAATATTCCCCTTTTTTATTTGCTGTATCTCTTCAGGATGTGGATGATTATAGCTCTCAATAGCTTCATATCTTTTGTATCTCTATTTTCCCCCCACAGAATCATTTCCATATCTGTTCTATCATACATTTACGAAATAAATTAGGTAGACTACTTGCTGTTTCCCATCAGCCCAGCTTACATTCAGGCCGGTAAATGTAATTAATACTGTTCAATTAAAAAATTACTTAAAGAAATTGTATGGATAAAAATAACGCATAAGCAGAAAATATATTAATTGTCTTATTTATTTATTTATTTCCTCCCTCCCTAATTTAGCACATACGTTCTGTCCAGCCAATACTAAATAAATAATGGACTATTCCATTTTGCTGTTTGATTTCAGTGAGAAGAAAGAAAGAAAGAAAGAAGGTAGAAGAGGCGATAAACACTCATGTGTTTAACGTCTGCTTCAGTGATTTAAAAAAATTGTCAGTTTTGATTCTTTTAATTAGTACACACTTACTTCTTTAAAAATGACCTGATTTCATATTTATGATTGTTATTTATCTAAAGTTGTTCAAATGTTTACCTGTGCTGTAGATATATTTCCACGTGGTGGGACTGACAAGGAACTTATTCCGTCATTAAATTTGCACTTTAGTTAATCTAAATTATTCAAAAGTCTGGTACAAAGATATGGAAGTAGAGTACTCGAGGAAGATTGAACTCTATTAACAATGATATGTCAGGGTATATAGCTAGCCATTGCTTTACGAGTGGCGTTCAATCAATGGAGTTCACTGAATTGAGATTGTTTGTATAATGACATATTAGAGAGCAAAATGAGAGGGAAAGAAGTGGCAGAAAGGAAAATGAGAGGAAAAGGGTCGAAGAAGATAGGGAGGAGAGAGAGAAAAGAGTGGAGAGTAGGAGAAGAGAGAGAGAGGAAATAATTAAAAAAATTAATGAGAGAGAGAAGGGGAGAGAGATATAGAGGTTTACTCGATAAATATGCATACATTGAAATCTCGAAATCACTGATACGTAATGCTCGAGAGAACTGAAATAAAGACATATTGTGAATCAAGATGCTAATGACATTTCTTCCTTATTCAATATAAATATCAGATAAGATGCAAAAAAAAAAAAACGGTCTTATTTTCGACTTATATTGAAGGGCTGGTCAAATACTATTGCCTGTCCATTTTTAATTGCAATTTTAACGGCACATAACATCATTTTAATGGAATAATTGAAAAAGTATCAATAAAGTGTACATGCAAGACAACTTTCTTTCCATGCCAATAAATACCTAGAAGAATGATTGTAATGACAAAATTACGCAAGTGTAAGCTTTATGATAGATTTATTCAACTGAGAATACAAAAGGCGCGTTTAGTGTTCCCTTATAGTCCCAGTAAATAGAAATAGCTCTTTCAAAGAGGAGAGTAACGAAACAAGGGAAGACCACTCTTGATTATTCAAAACAATGATTACTTTTGTTTTTTGGGGAGCAAAATAGAATAGATCAAACGCATCTGTTTGTATTTAACCCTACGTTGAAAAAAATTATTCAAAATCTAAACTGCGCAAAAACTTTGTAGAAACACGTTCAATGAAAACAAAGGAAATATTATTGGCAAGAAAGCAAAGTTATATTGGTTTGGTTTGGTTTGGTTTGTTTTACGGCATATCAACCTCAATGGGTCATTTAATGCCGACAACGTTTTTTTTTCCTGGTAATATTTTGTTTTGTCAAAAATCTATTTCTGTCAATATTTTTTCCTCAAAAATATATATCTGGTAATATTATTTTTCAAAAACGTATAGATGGCAATATTAATTCTCTTCAAGAACGTTCAGCTGACAACATTATTATTTTTTCAAAAACGTATTATCAGAGGCTTTGCTGTTGGACGTAGTTTATCGCCATACCCAGGGTGCGGATGTAGTTTATCGTCATACCCAGGACACGGATGTAATTTATCGTCATGCCCAGGACACGGATGTAGTTTATCGTCATACCCAGGACGCGGATGTAGTTTATCGTCATGCCAAGGAGACGGATGTAGTTTATCGTCATACCCAGGACGTGGATGTAGTTTATCGTCATACCCAGGACGTGGATGTAGTTTATCGTCATGCCCAGGACACGGATGTAGTTTATCGTCATACCCAGGACACGGATGTAGTATATTGTCATACCCAGGACACAGATGTATTTTATCGTCATACCCAGGACACGGATGTAGCTTATCGTCATACCCAGGACGTGGATGTAGTTTATCGTCATACCAAGGACGCGGGTGTAGCTTATCGTCATACCCAGTCGTCATATCCAGGACGCAGACGTATTTTATCGTTATACGCAGGACGGAAGTTATATTGGAAAGAATTGAAGAGAATAATCGATCGCGATCATACGTACTGTGAAAAAGACGGGAATCTTAACAGTGCTATTTGCCTTTCACTTAAGCATATTACATTAAAGTGGCGCTCACTGAAGCGGCATATAATCCAATAAAATATCTGTCTTTATTGAATTAGAGTTGATGACCTAATACAAATATTATTGATTATTTATGGAGTGTACGAGACGAATCCATCGACTTCTATAGTGACATATATGACTTATACTTATAGAGATTCAAGAGAAAATAATTAAAAGGTTTTGTATAATTTCTTAAGGGAATTCCAATCGAAGAGAATTGCCAATAACCGTTGCATGGACTTGTGACAAAAGTCTTGAAAATATAAAATGGTGCTTCAACATACTTGTGGAGTTTGGTAGCACTTATGTATGAAAGTTTAGACCATAAATATGCTTCCTAGCTGCTTAATTCTATAAAATAAATGTGTCAGACATTTTAGATATCTAAAAGTTTATAAAGGATGTTCATAGGTGATCGCGAATTCATTTTCGATAAAGGTATGAAAAGTTCAGGACGTTTGGGTAGGCAAATTTAGTTTGTTTTTTTCAAGCAAGTTATCAATATTTTTAGTCTTCTTAAAATTACATTTCCTGTCTCTATTTGTATCTACGACTGTTACGTTTCTCAACCAAGAATCAGAGAATATTATTGCTAGGTAACCGGTTGGAACCGGTTATGCTTTCGAAGAAATGCATATATTAACCCTTTAATGTTCCCCCTCCAAATAATAAAATGGATTATTGGCAAGAAAATTAAAATTAATACTGGATATTTATAAATCTCTAATTAATAGCGGATTGGTTTAAAGCCTACAATATTTTTTTTTGTATCATCAGTTATTACGAGATTTTACAATGGCCATTAATGAGTTAACAATAAGTGGTGGGTATTGATACAAACGAAAGAAAGATTAAGCAAATATTCAAATTAAGAAATCTAAAGAAATCTGAAAAGAAACCCAATTGAACGGAAAATTATATACTAATATATATATATATATATATATATATATATATATATATATATATATATATATATATATAATTACATGAATCATTCATCCAAAAAACAAATATAGAAGTGAATGATTTAAATGGCGAGAATACATCTTCGCCAACAATTTCAATAAGGTACACTAACCCCGAACCTGTATATGAATGATATGATCCCTGTTTATAAATTCCAGTTGCGTAAGGTCTTTTTTAGTTTTTACAAGTTTTCGTCTGTTCCTACAGACATCCTCAGGTATGGAAATAGATTTGTTCTTGTTTTTTACTTCTCGGTAATAACAGACTCGTTTTAATTGATCTATATTAAATTTAATCTCTCCCAAAGAATTAATTACAAAATATTGGATCAATTTTGTTTTCCATCCACTTATCTTGATTTTTATATTTTTTAAGCGTACTTCAAAAATCGTCTGCTAATGAATGAAAATTTAGCGATACATAAGTGGCCATCTTTATTTCTCTCTTGACGTTTTGTACTTTAGGTCTTCCTAACCGGAACACTGATAATTTTTTACGCTATTAATTCTCATTTTCTTGATTTCTCTTATGTTCTCTTTATTTTTGTTGATATCAATATTGATATATTTCTGGTCTTTTTGAACTATTCCACCCAGACTGTTTTCTTTTTTTTTTTTTATAGAACCGTTACTTTGTTAAAAATACTCCCGAGAGAATGCTACCATGATCGCTACAATCTGAACGTCTTCAAATCTTGGTT
This sequence comes from Acanthosepion pharaonis, assembly GCA_903632075.3. Classification (NCBI taxonomy): domain Eukaryota; kingdom Metazoa; phylum Mollusca; class Cephalopoda; order Sepiida; family Sepiidae; genus Acanthosepion; species Acanthosepion pharaonis. The sequence goes on along the minus strand of CAHIKZ030005474.1, from coordinate 1,273,745 downwards.
CAGTCATTGCCTATCTTTCATATCTTCATAATCTTCATTTCATATTTCCTCCTCTTACATTCATATCATACACCGTCTACTTTGACTGGCTATTGGACTTTTTATTTGCCTAACATTAATAAAACAGTTCATTTTTTTCTAAGATGTACTATCAACGGGGAAAATGTTGAGTTCAAAATTCGACCGAGTCAGTTGCATTCACTCTCACGTAAATACACTAAAGTATTAATCTTTTTCTAAAAAAAAAGCTATGGGTTAAATATCAGACTAGAATTCAAAACTCGTGTGGCTAGTAACTTCAATGTATAAAACTCAGTTTTCCATGATGACTGCCAGACGTTAGGTATGAACATAATAATAATAATGATAATAATAATAATAATAATAATAATAATAATAATAGAAATCTCGAAAATGTGGCATATGGGAACATCAACAATCCCTGTTGTAGTTGGAGCCCTAGGACTGGTTAGAAAAGATTGCAGTAGACTAATTGAAGGGATTCCTGGAAGTCCATGCCTCAAGGAGACACAAAAAATTGTTCTGACAAGTACAGCCCACACCTTACGAAGGGCTTTATCTATGTAATTTAATTTTTTTTTTTGTCAGTGGAAAGTGTCATGACGCCATTTCTAACCTTAGGTCCTGGGCGAGACCCCGGAAGAAATGTTTAAACGCCAGAAATCAAAAAAAATAATAAATAATAATAATAATAATAATAATAATAATAATAATAATAAGGCAAAGTTTAACAAACATACCCGCCAAAACATCTTCCCTTTCCTTTCCCACTTTTTGAAACTATTTTAAAACACAACTTCTGTTAATTTTTCGCTTTTCGTTTGGTTCCTGGATGAATCTTCAAGTCATTCATTTTTTAAACTGTCTTGTCCGATGAAGGGAAATTGAAGTCTCGATTCAGCATGGCTTTCTGAAGTCTCCGATTTCTTAATTATATATATATATATATATATATATATATGATGCTCACTTGAACTCCAGCCGTGCTCAACACGCTAAACTCGGAATAAACGATCCTTATAGTATTCAAAACAACACAGAAACACATCTTAAACAGTTAAACATGAAGAGAAATTAACAACACCCCAAAACGACCCCCCCCTTGAAAATGTCTAAAGAAGCAGCTGGAAGCGCTTGGTACAATGAACAATCCAGACAATGCTTGCACTCCCTTACTCTCACCAAATTAAAAAAAAATATAAGAATGCTGGAAAAGCGAAATAAAAAAAATGTATGTATGTATTTACAATACGTTGAAGAACGTATGAGTTCTATCATAAAATCTCGCACCGCCAAATAATTGTTATAAATATTTCTAATAAAACATATAAGCTAGAATTCACGTGGTATATTTATCCTGTAAATAAACATTTTTCGTCATTTTTTGATTAATATTAATTTAATTCTGAAACGGGTGACGGCTTAGCAATGTCTTGTCATGTGAACACCTCGTGGTCTTGTACGAGACCTGATGAAATATTTGTTTTAAAAACAAAAGAAATTAAATATTGGATGGGAAATTGGCCGCGTTGCTAGAGAATAAAGACTACGAATTTTATTAAAATATAATTAAACAGAACAAAATGGCCAATATATCCGAATCGATGTGCCATCAAACTTCATTACGAATTCAACTTCTGGTTATGATTTTGGGCGAAATATAATTTCACCGCCTTGTTTCCTGAGTCGCATGAAATTCAATTTTTGTGTGGCATCTGGTAATACTTCGTTTCTAATCACTTCAACCTGAAATCTGTGAAATTTGGATCTTGTATTCATTAAAATAAACACAGGAGGGGGGAAAGATTTGACCGTTTGGATTCAATAAATGATAGGAACTCCGCTGGTATTCGTTAAAATCATCTTACCGTGGGAGATGCTACTATTAAATAGAAGACTGAAAGTATCAGGTGGGCTATTAAAGAAGGCAAATCTATTTGTTGATATTTGATGTCATTGTTTGTTTTTTTTATTTCTTCCAAGTGCAGAGGAGCATCTAGGCAGATTTTAACACCCCACCTTCCATGCATATTAGTCTGAAAAATAACAGGTCTACTAGATTAACTATTATGACTGGTTGTGAGGAATTTCAGTCAGAGCATTTTCATTGGAAATGATCTTGACGTCAAATCTATATTTGTTCACATTGGCGTCTATTGCAAAGAGCGTTTTTCGGTAATGACATATCCGTTCAGACGTCCTAAGTATGTTTATCAATCGGCCTTTTAGAATGGACTTAAACGATGTAGCCATTTCGAACAAATTGTAGCAGCGGTTGCTATGACCAATTGGAATTTTCATCTTGTTAAAAGAAAAGAAAATTGAAGCCCATATTACAAGTATTTTGCTATTTCGCGCTTTCAGTAGTTGAGACAAACAATGGTCACATACTCCTTCCATGATACAGATTTAATTGCATGCAATTCAAATCTAAAATTCTATCTGTTGTGGTAGGATCCACCTAAGTCGCATAGTGTAGTACCGACCATATAAATATGGTTGGTACCGGGAAGAGAGGGAGGAATCAAGAGATTCAACCAGAGACTCTGCCCGACTGCGGCTCAGTCAACACATTCACCAGGAACGGTCTTACCAGGAATATACAAAAGACTATATGTAAATATTGTGTACACTTTCTTGTTTCAATACATTTTGTTCTAAGTACATTTTGTGTTGCATTATTATTCCATGCATTAGTCAAGTTTCAACACTATCACATAGTTTGGATGTTACCCAAGGTTTTCTTTCTCCTGGACTGGTTACGACACAAGAAATGTAATCACTGCTATTTAACTCATAGCTACAGGTTAGCAGGGCAGAGAGAAATAAGCAAACTTGACAAGAGTTTGAACTCGCTACATCTAGTTCACTTTCGGGGCTGATAACCGTTGGTTACTCGCACTGTTACATTTCAAGTTAAGAATTTAATTCTATAGTTGGCGCTGGTCGGGAGAAATCTTTTTCGCTTGAAGTGAAATCACATAGTATCTTCGACCAAGTCTACCAAATTGGTCTGCAAGCGTTGTATCCCCCTCTTCTCTTCTGGGGTGATCTTTTGGTTGGCAGGGTCAAATCCACAACAAAGCTGCACTCTTCTTTCACGGCTTCTCCCGATGAGATGTTTTTGGGTTCGTAGATGAAAGAGACATCAACAAAGGGAATTTAAAACTTATCTATTTTATTAAACACGTCGACGTGTACATTTTTAACTGGACAGTGGGGTCGCCCTGTCACCCTCACTGGGGAGCAAGTTCCCCGAGACACGAAATAACCACTTCTGCTGTGTATGACCTGTAAAAACTTAACTCCGTGAAATGACATTCTATCTCTCTGACATTCCCACGTTCGGCTCAAATCGACATCCCTATTTTGTCTACCATCTGACCTTAAAGGTCAGCCTCATAAGGTCTGAGCTAAAATACACTAAAAATATAATAGTCTGAAATTATTATTTAATACAAGTAGTAAATTGAAATACATTTAAAATCCGAGTGATAGTAAATTCCAAACTGACTTGCTTCTCAGTTTTAACCCGACTTAGCTCCCTTTGTTTTAAAATTAAGCCCCCCTCCCCCTAAAAAAGTCACAAGTATCGAAATCCAGAATTCATGAGCACTGGGCTATTGAATGTATTACAATTTGGCAACCCAACCTTCGTTTTGAATTTGATGTTAGAAGTACGAACCGTATGGCTTCGAGTGATAATATTTATCTGAACGCCTAT
>CAHIKZ030005474.1:1242500-1265000 GCA_903632075.3 Acanthosepion pharaonis | reverse complement strand
ATAATATTAAATTTAATAATAATTTAATATTAAAATTTCTATTAACGTTAACTTTTTTTTTATAAAGAGACACTGAAACGTTCTTATCCTGATTCACTTCACAAAATCTGACTAAATATCAAAAATCGTTTCTTGGTCGAGCTGTGAAAGTATCAGTATTTCTTTGAAAGATATTTAATAGTCTTTGCTTTTCTGATATAATAAAAACATAAATCCCTCTTTAAATATGCCTTCTGTTTCTTGTAAAATGTGTTCGACCATTTCGTACAACGATTCTTGTTGTGTTATTGTATTACGACTACTACTGGCTGTACATCTACATATTCACCTGTGAATAACATGAATTTTGAAGAAAATTCTATTTGCAATGACCCATATTGATCCTTCTCGTGTCTATTCTTCTTGATTTAGGAAATATTTTAAAACGTTGCTTAGTTACGGAAAACCGTCTTAGCTTATTGGTTGAGCAGCGGTTTGCATGATTATGAAGTAGCAATGATATCTAAAAAGAAGGATGAAATGAGAGGAGAAAGATAAAATATACATCTGGAGAACAAAAAAAAAAACAGAAAGGGAAACAATGATATAAAGGACAAAGTTAAAAGAAGAGAAACAACAACAGAATGAAGAGAATGAAAGCAATTATGTGAACCAAGAAAAAAAAGAAGAAAAGAAGAAGGAAGACATAACAAACAGAATAAAAGGAATGAAATAAATAAAGAAAACGGGTGAAAAGATAAAGAAAAAAATAAGTTAAAAAAAGGATGAATAAAAATAAAAGAAGAATGAAAGAAAAAAGAAAAGTTACAATAAAGGAGAGTGAATGAAGGGAAGGAAAGAAAGTTCAAAAAGAGGAAAGAAAAAGAAAATAAGAAAAATTATGAAGAAAATGGAAGGAAGACCGGAAGCAGAATGTAGAAAAGAGTGAAAGGAAGGTAAGTTAAAGTAGAGAAGAACGGAAGAAAAAAAACAGAAGAGTCAGTAGAAAGTAAGGGCTGAATGAATGAATGGCAAGAAGGAAGGAAGGACGGACAAAATGTAGAAGGGGAACGAAAGAAAGAAAGAAGGGAAACGGATGGAAGGAAGGAGACAGAATGGTGTAGGGGAGGAAAACAGCAGACGAAGGAAATATAAAAGTTATCCTACTTTAGTTTCCTGCTTTCGTGTCAAGTACGATCTTCGGTTGAAATGAACTGTCAATCCTCATCTGTCTCTTTAAATCAAGTTCTTTTCTTATCTTCTTTGTTTCATTCACTGTCAGTAATTCCTTACGTCATAGTGGCTTTTATCGACTGGCTTAGGTTGAAATGATATATATATATATATATATATATATATATATGTTCAATAATATGTATGAAAAACGGAATAGCTTGATAAAAAAAAAAAAAAAAAACTTAATAAAAACAAAGTTTTATTGCGAAAAATTTATATTTAATAAGAGGTAAGACCAAAGTATTTTTTAATTATTTTTTCAATTTTTTTCTTTTGTAGCACGTTTGAAATTTTGGTTGAAAATCTTGTTTTTTTTAGCTGAAAAGTCGCGTAATATTTAGCATCAGTTTTTTCGTGTGTTTTTTTCAGTTGAAAAACACATTAATTTGGAAATTCTTGCAAAAATCATATAATTGTCGAATTTTAATGAAACTTTCAGAAATTATTAAAAACTGAATGAAATTATTTTAGAAATGTTTCTTTTATCGAAATTCATTGTAAATTATTTTTACATCTGTTACTCACCTTACTTAACTTTGTAAAATCTTGTAAATCCCAAATTGTGAATTTCTGAATTTGTTTTTATTAAATGCAGAAGACTTTGAAGAATATAAATTATCGATTTTTTTTTGTAAATCGTTGAACTGTTCTACCCAAACTTTAGCTCTGAATTTTAAAATACAAACCCCAATAAAGCTAAGATATTATTTAATTAAAAAAAGCTTTTAATGGCTTTTCTGAATAATATATATTAAGAACATTTTATCTGAAGCCCAAATATTTTTCAATGAAAAATGAATTTTTACAAGAAATTGTAGTTGTTAAATATTTTAAAATTAAAATTGAAGCAGTGTATTTCAGGAAATGCTCTTATCAAAATATCTACTTTTTACAGATCTTAAATTTGAAAACTTATTACAATTTGCAAAACGGTGTATTTCAGTGAAATTATACTGCAATTATTAACTTTTCTTTTTTAGATTCAATTTTACGTACGGAAACGGTGCAGGCTTTGGACATATCTTCGTTAAAAAAGTACCTAAAAGAAATCAACAAATACTAGACATTTGAAAGTATTTAATTTTTACGAATTACTTTATAGTTAAATAAGCTGGTTCACTTAAAAATTAAAAATGCAGTCACTTCTGCCCTTCCGTCCGATGAATTGCCCTAATGTTCGTTGTCGATACATTGACGTAAACGTCAATTCTCACCTCCAAAACCAATCACCACTGTTAGACAGACATCTCTTATTTCCAACTAAATTTTATCTACTGAAAAATTAAGTAATGTTTGTTTCAAATTACATGAAGTATACTTAAAATTTTCTAATTTTCCTAAAATAACCTTTGAAAAAAGTAAAATTGAATTTTACAAGATTTAAACGGAGAAATTCACTTTTGTTTACAAAACTGTCGATAATAGTTGACATGATTGATTTTACGTCAATTTTGATGACTCAAAAAACCCAAAAAAAAACCAAAAAAAAAAATGGTTTTTAGCTAAAATTTCGGACATGCTAGAAAGGATTAAAAATTTAAAAAATATTACAAAAATACTTTGGTCTTTTCTCGTAATAATAACATAAACATTTGGACGATAAAAATTGTTTAATCAAGTTCGGATCCTTTTTTCATCTGGTTGTGTTCTTTTTAGCAAAGTTTTGAACATACCTATATATATATATATATATATATATATATATATATATATATATATATATATATATATATATATATATATATATATATTATAGACAGATTTCAGACCGGTTGTAAGGGTACTATGAATAAAGAAAAAAAGTAAAATTTATCTTAGCCGAAGCGTTTCGTCCTCTGAGGGACTTTATCAAGTTAAATTCGATGATTTTATTTTTGTCACAAGAGCAAAAATATTATTGGTTTTTAGATATAGGAACTCTCATAAATATTCATAAGGTTATAGAGAACATGAAGTGATACAATTCAATGTTTAATAAACGAAAGTAAATTAGTGATATATATATATATATATATATATATATATATATATATATATATATATATATAATTATGATTTAATTTTTTTAGTTTGGAATTAATTTATGTGTTATATATTTTGAATAAGATGAGGTTATGGAATTAACATTTTTCTTTTAATTATTTTTAGCATTTTTGTAGTCATGTATTTTTGGCTTGGGAAAATGGTAATTCTTTCAGGAATGGAAATATATATTGGAAAAAAAATCAGCGGCACAGATTAATATTTTGATAAGATTCGATAGCGGCGATCTGAATATTTTTCCTTCTAAGTAAATTACTTTCTCTTTTAATAAGAATGGCATTCTTTAGATCACAGATGTGGTTGAATTTGTTTTTAATGTATTTGATAAATTGTGTATAAGATCTCATTTGTGTTCATAGATACGATTTTTAAATTTTCTCCAATGTATTGCGAGGAAAAGTTCTTGAAATTTATTTTGTATATACCTGCTTCAGAAGTATTATTGTCGTATTTTTGGTTCAGATCATATAACAGTTCTTGAAATTTATTTTGTATATACCTGCTTCAGAAGTATTATTGTCGTATTTTTGGTTCAGATCATATCCATAATCGTTTAGGATGTGCTTGTAATTATTTTGATATTTTGATTGGATAGATTGTTTTGGATAATGGATCTTATAGAGTTAGTAGGTATTATTATATTATCTGTTTTTATCTAGTTTATTGTTGTTAATGACGTTGTTATCTTTTTGCGGTCGTATATTTTGTATGCCCTACTTTTAGTATTGTGGATAAAATAATGAGGATATTAGAGGTTTGTGAAAATGTTTTTTATATATATTTCTTTGGGTAACTATCGAGGACTGCAGATTCTTCGTGCTCTTAAATAGAATCCTATAATTTTTCCAGATTTGATTCTATTACAAAACTGGGATTAAAATTGACCCGATCATTCTTATTAGTAGTTTTTTCTGTAAATAAGTGAAGGTCGTTGTTATTTCTGTATAACATGGTATCTAGGAAAGCTAATGTTGAATTCAGATTCAAAGGTAATGTTTTTTTGTGGGTTCGATGTTATTTATTTGGTTGACAAGATCGGGTAATATTATGTCTTGTAGATATATTAGTAGCTAACCATCTATGTATCTGAAATAAAAATTTTGTGGTAAAATATTTTTGAGAGGACTACTTACCAAAGATTTCAAAAACAGACAAGACGCTTGGGGGGGATAACCCCTCGATAAACTAATTCTTTTTCTATAAAACTTGTTATCGTAGGTGGAAAAACATTGATTGGTGATGAAATGGTACAGTTTTATGATTGTATGTGTAGGAATAAGTAATTTTACTCTTGATTTAGTTAAGTAAATTTAGACATTTCTTTATAAGAACATTTGCGTATAAAGATTTTATATCTAAAATAGTCATATATTTGTTTTTGATGTCTATGTTTTTAATTTATTAAAACGATCATCTCCTAATTATAGTAGGAAGTATGGCTAAGATTTTGTTTAGTGTACCGGCTAGTTTATCTGGGGCGCTGCTTATTCCTGTTACGATGGATCATAATTTTTGGTAACCTGATGAATATTTATGACCGTTCCTATACTTAAAAAATTTGAAAATTCAATAAGATTTTTCTCTTGTATATAAATACGGGGTAATACGGGGTAAAAAACAAAACAACCCCCAAAAAACAAACGCATTTGTCTTGATAAACTCTAGAGCAGTTTAGTCTTCGAAGCGTTGAAGTTGACCAGCCAATTCATGCCCCAGTTCACAATCGATGGAGGTCCTTTTCGAGACGCACGGCAAGGTGAGTTTTGTCAGCGAGACTAGATTTGTTTTTGAGGCAGGAATAAATTGTGGTGTCATCCGCGTAGAAGCCTACTTGGGAAGTTACGGCGTCAGGAAGGTCATTTATGTAGATAAGGAATAGAGTGGGGCCTAGGATGGAGCCTTCAGGGACACCTGCGTTCGTGGGATAGGAACTGGAGGAGAATCCGTTGATAACGACCTTCAATTCACGGTTTGACAGGAATGATTGTATTAGGTTATATAATCGACCCGTAATGCCATAACCCTGGAGCCTGCGCAGAAGGCCGGCATGTCAAACCCTATCAAATGCTTTGGAGATGTCTAGTGCCACGGCTCTGGCTTCCCCATTATTTTGGAGAGCTCGGTAGGCTGTTTCAGTGATGGCTGTGAGCACATCGGCTGTAGATCGGGCAAAGCGGAAACCATATTGCTTGTCAGAGAGCAGATTATGGGATGTGAGGTGGTTAACTACCCCGCTATTGATTAGAGCTTCGAAGACTTTGCCGAAGAGGGGAAGGAGACTGATAGGACGGTAATTAGAAGATTCAGAGGGGTCGCCGGAGTTCTTGAAGACAGGAACAATCGAAGAGGACTTCCAGCAGTCAGGAAAACAAGATTCCTTGAGGCAGTAGTTGTATAGTTTCGAAAGGGCGGGAGCCAGTTCAGGCGCGCATTTCTTCAAGACAATGGCTGGTATCCCGTCACCACCACTAGCTTTGTTGGGATCTAAATTAGAGATAACGCCCAGTACCAAAGATGGGGTTATGTTTAACCCACTCAATATGGCCTCAGTTCTAAGAGGGAAGTCGGGTATGAGTACACCGTAAGAGTCGAGCGTTGAGTTGAATGAAAATTTCCGAGCAAAGCATTCGGCCTTGTTGGTAGAGGAGGTCAGGACTTCGAACTGGTTGAATAAAGGAGGTATAGAGGGTTTGCAATTGTTCAATATGCTCTTCCAGAGACGCCAATAATCTTTGGAGCCAATTTGCGAGAAGCAATACGTTTCTTCATTCGAGCCGCAAATAGTGACTTAGCATCATTGAGGACACGCTTACATTCGTTACGGGCGGAGGCAAAGAGACGTCTATTGCAGTCAGACATGTTGCTACGGTATAGGTGGAAGTAGTGGTTCCTATGAGCGATGGCGGCTGAGCAAGCAGCCGAGAACCGGGAGGGGGGAGCGCGACTTGACCCTATATTTCCTTGATGGGATGAAAGTGTCGATTCCAGCTTTAACCCAGGAAGAGACCTCAGAAGCACATTCTTGGGCGGGGAGCTTAAAGACTCCATCCCAGGGGACATCGCGGAGAAAATCACGGAACGCGTCCCAGTCAGCTCGTTGATAATAGAACGAAGTTCTAGTGGTAGGATGTTCTTTATAGGGGATGGAGTTAAAGGAGATGTTAACCGATACGACTGCATGATCAGAGTTACCAAAAGGGCAGAGTTGCGAGGCGCTGCAAGATTCGGGGATGGAGGTAAAGCACAGGTCGAGTAGAGAGGCTTTACCTTCCCGGTTGAAGGCAAAACGAGTGGGGAAGTTAACTATCTGTGTGAGGGAATAGGAGATTGAAAAATTAAGCGTTTGAATGCCTGCATGGTCAGTAGTAGCATTCTTGAGCCACAGGGTGTGATGGGCGTTAAAGTCTCCAAACACAAACGGGTGGAAGGGAGAGAGCCTTGTCTATGCTGTCAGAAATGCTATCAAGTATCTCACAGTCTTGAGAGGATGGTGAGCGGTAAAGGAAGAACAGATAGCTTACCGCATTGAGGAGAGAGAGTCGGAGACACATGTATGACTGGTCAGGCGATTCGAGAGAGGACACTCTGGCCAGAGGGAGATGTTCCTTGACGTAGACACCAAGACCGTGCATGTGGGTTAGAGAGTCTTTTCTGAGGAGAGGAAGGTAGCCGGGGATCGAGAGATCAGAAGAGGGGATAGATGAGATAAGGTTTGTCTCACAGAGAGCCAGTACATCCGGGCCGTTTGCAGAGAGGAAAGATTCCAGACTGCAGAAGTTTGTCCTAATGCCCCGGATGTTGGAGAATGAAATGTTGAGGGATTAGGTGGTTTTTGAGAGGCTGGTTTAGGGTTAATCTTTCGGTTTTTGTAACTCATGTTGAATTTTATTTGTAAGATGAGAAGGCCCGAAGTAAAAGAAACAGACAGTTTCGACCGCGACGCGGACAGAGAGGAGTTGGCAAAATCTGCATCATTATGTGGCCTCAGGGCTTCCCACCTGAGGTGACTGCAGGGACACCTTTCCATGCGCGACATGGCACTACAAACACCCCGGTATTATACAACTGTTGATCAGAGCAGCCGCTCAAGACGCTACGCAAGAGTTAGGGCTCCTAACTACCAGTCGGAAACAGCAACCAGAGAACTGTCAGCCGTTTTCCCTAAGAATGAAGAGATGTTGCCACAGACTGCACACATCACGGGAGAAACAGAGCTGCACTAATACAGAGGCCGGAGAGAGAAACAGTACCGGGAACCCCTTCCTAGACAAGAAACAAGGTGTAGGCCTCTACTCATGTCCAGAAGAAGGGGGAGGAGTGTTGACCGGGCGGTAGAAGAGACTACCTACTCCTATTACAGATAACACAAAAAAAGGACGACACAAAACAGAGGGAAGGATTGGGGGGAGATAACAGGTAAGGAGTCCTGGATCACACTTGGCTATGTCCTATCACATTAAGTTTTAACTTAGTATAAGTCCCATTGTCTATTCTAAAAAGAAATTGAAGATACGGTTACCCGGATTTATTATCGCATCTAGTCAAAGACATTCAATTTTCCATTTTACCATTTTTTTTTTTTTTAACTTTCGAACCGGGATTTCTTACTAAACTATCAAATAAGGAGAATCATTGGGACAAAATGCCTTTGAGGCGGGGGGAGAAATAAAAAAAAAAATAAATAAAAGAAAAAAAAAGTAAAAAAAAAAAAGAAAAATGTAAATGGTTTCTGCTAGAACGAATATTATACTCACATGGGCCAGCAAGCAAGTGGTTGTCTGCTTTATCATCTTGAAGGTGACTGAATATGCGGCTTACCTTATGTCCAAGCGTCGACCTGGTTGGGAGGGGGGGTAGGAATCAACGGCCAATCATCAGCCCTCACCAACAACTGGGCTTGGGAGGTATGCTTTCAATAACATTTAGAAAGAGGAGATGGAGCGGCTAGTCAATTCCAATTTCCGACATTATATCAAGCAAAAAAAGATACTGTCACAACATCGTTAGAATACTCACAAGACACCCTCGCATCTATCTATCTATCTATCTCTCTCTCTCTCTCTCTATATATATATATATATATATATATATATATATATGTATATATATATATAGTTAAGTAACGAAAAACTTGGTAATCCGTATGGGTAGTCCCGAGGAGGATGAAATCCTAAGAGCACAATGTAAATTCAGAGCTAATAATTTAAAGAAAAAACATACCAGTTTAAGGCTTCATTGTAATAGTTTATTTATAAACTATTACAATGGAGCTTTAAAGTGGTTTGTTTTATCTTTAATATATATATATATATATATATATATATACGTAAAAGTATAAGCAAATATATAACCAAAGACGCACATACATACAAACTCAGGCAAACCATACACACACTCACACACATGCAGACACATACACACACATACATGCACACAGACACGGTGACGCAATATTCAAGCAAAAATACATACACATACGTACATACGCAAACACGTATATGGGCGATTATATATGCACCTGTACACTTAAACATGGGTGAATATGATATGAATTTCTATATGTCAGAACAGTCTTTGTCTTCGAGAAAGATTTCATCAGACTAAAGAAAATAGATATAGAAACACTAATGTCGGTTACAATTCCAAATCGACAGGAAACTCTGAATTTTTGGAACGCTAAAATTTTTAAATTTAATCTTTTTTTTTTCAGATATGTCTAGACATGTTTTATTTTCTGTAGCTAAGCGAACGAATTATATATATATATATATATATATATATATATATATATATATATATATATATAGTAGTAATAGTAGTAATCTTATAAGTATAAGAAACTATACTCGTTCGAAAACCTTCGGTGTCTTGATTTGCAAATAATCAAACCAATACTAAAGGGGGGGAAAAAGGTATATAAAAAAGAAAAGAACCAAGAACATGTACGTTAAAATAATCGAAAATAATAGTCTAGCATGCAAGTCCAAAGTCCAAAGAAAAAAAACTCGATACGAGTAGGCAAAATAACTAAATAAAGTGCTCAATACAATAAGTAGAACAGACCTAGTTCAACCTACAGAGCCAGACAACCTACCACGGCTTCACCTTAGCAGATCGTCAGGGAAGGTTGGCTAAAAGGTAAAAAGAACGAAATACTTATAGTCAATAAACCTAAAAACATAACCACGTGATTATGGTTTTTTGTTTATTAATGAAACCGTGGTTGCCTGGCTTTCTAGGCTATATATATTTAACTATATATATATATATATATATATATATATATATATATATATATACGCCAGCTGGATGTTTTTCCATAAGAGCTGTCTGCGTGCCGTCTGTGGAGTTAGCATTGGAGTTAGCTTTCGGGTGTAATATTGGAGGAATCGAGACTTTCCTCTAACAATATCAGTTACGGTGGACTTGTCATGTCTTGAGAATGTCTGATTACAGGATACCCAAAATCTTAATGTATAGCCAGTTAGATCAGGGCTACAGGAATGTAGGACGCCCATGGCTTAGATACAAAGACAAGCTGAAGAGCAACTTGTCAGCTGTCAATATACCTCATAACAGCCGCGAGCACTTAGCCTTGGAGCGGGTAGAATGGAGATCAGCGTGTTCTAGTGGACTCAGCGGTTTTCAATCTGCTAGTCTGAATCGTCTTCAAGAAGCGTGAGCAAGGTCTAGAAGGTCAGCCAATCTAACAGTGACCTCATCCCACAATCCTCACTTTTACTTCATATGCAGCGTCCTTAGCAAATCACTCGCGGGTCTTAAGTGCTACTTAAGATTATCGCAAAAAATTCATAGCTGAATCAGTTGGTTAAGTTGTCAGATCCTCATACGTCGAGACCGACGGGAGAGTCCATTATATATATATATATATATATATATATATATATATATATATATATATATATATATATATAAAGTAAGAGATCAATTGGTCAATAAAATAAAATCAAACGGAATTTTCGAACGCACTTGAGTGTAACAGGGTAATAAACATAAAAAATTAAATAAAAGAGAAAAAAAGGAAGAAATGCTATAAAAAACGATTAAAGAACCCTTTTGGAAATTCATTACAGAAAAAATAAACTGGAATAAAAGCGTAACAAAAACTACTGATAATAATGAAAATGATTCTCTGATCCTATCTCGATACACAACACATCTATTGTTGTATGTTTATTTTAACTCTCTTTTTCCTATTATCATTATTTTTAGTATTATTTTTTATTTTTTAGATTATTTTTCCGCACCCCCATTGTCAAACAATAATTTTCCTTTTTGTGTTATTTATTTCCTCTTTCGCTCTCTTTTTCTTTTTTCCTTTTTCTCTTTCATTTTACTTTTAGTGACAATCTCTTTATATTCCAACACTGATCCTAATTAAGAAAAAATAAAATCTTTCAACACTAATACCACACTCACCACTGGTCTTACAACCCTTTCCCCACTATGTTCAATATCTTACACTCCTATCACCCACCAACAATCATAATTTTTAAATCTGAGGTTATTTTCAGATTAAGTTTCGCACAGCGAGAAATCAAACAGTGAACGGATTTTTTCTATTAATTCCATCTTACAAGCGGATACTACCCACCTCAAAAAACTTGGATAGTTTCCGCCGTCACTCTGTTTATTTCTCGCATCCGCTGATAAAGATCACAGGAGGGTTTTGAAAATTCCGAACTTGGAACCTCAATCTTCATGCTTCATTATTGTCACCTGGTTAATATTAAATGTTTCTCGTACTGATTTCATCGGTACCCTTTCGTTTGACTTTATTTTATTGACCAGCTTATCTATTCTACTTTATAAACTATATGAAGCATACGTGGACTCTTTTTTTCTAATCATATATATATATATATATATATATATATATATATATATATATATATATATCCTATTTTCATTTATTTAAGCATGTTTCTTTAAATAATTTAGACATATGATTACTTCATGATTACACTAGATTCTGTTTTGTCCATTTTGACGCACGCCAGTCACTTTAGTATGGGTCTCATCTGCACAGAAATTAAGGCAGAAATCTGAATTAGTTTTTCTAGTTATATAAGAAGTAGTAGTGTGTTGCCACAACGAAAATGTTCAGCTATGTCTCTTTCTTTCTGGTTGAGTCTTAGAACATTTTGTACGACACTCGTAGCAAGAAAGTTATTTGCTTCTAGCTGTAGAAAAGTGAAAATTGGAAAACTGCATGGCGCAAATTTTTCAAGTAGGACGTATCCGGCTGTTTTGAAACTAGAAAGTTATATCTTGTCACCTAGTATCGAACACTAATTCCTAGGTTTAAGAGAATAGCTCGGTGAAACGCAATGGATAATAGCTCAGCATTGTTAATCGGAGAGCCGAGTTCGAGTTTCACTGAGGCTCGTTATATTCACTTACGCGCAATATCCTTGGGAAAGGTATGAATCTTCTTCTCCAACTATGGGTTAATTAGTAAGACTTGTTTCACTAAAACCATTACCCCTAAAATGTAAATAAATAAAATTGTCTAAATAATATTAGGTTGTCCCAAAAGTTCGTAAACACTTGCGAAAAATTGAATTTTTATGCAATTTTTATTTGTGTTTTTACTTTATTGTTAATTTTGAAAAAAATTTATTTCATTAAAATTTTTTATTTAATTGTTTTTTGTATTTATAAGCGATGGGTTCAGAAAGGGCAAGAGACACCGTCGGTTCCAAAACAAGATCGATTCGGCAAGAAAGCCATGTTGTGCGTTTGGTGGAACTTTGAAGGAATCGTGCATTTTGAGTTGGTTCCGAATGGTCGTGCCATCAGTGCCGAACTTTACTGTCAGCAATTGGAGCGGGTCTACGAAAAGTTGAAGCAAAAAGTACCCGGCTCTTATCAACCGAAAGTGCGCTTTGATGCAGCAGGACAATGCCAAGCCACACACCGCCAGGAAGACCAAAGACAAGTTTGAAGAGCTGGACGGCGTTGAGGTTCTACCACATCCAGCCTACAGTCCTGACTGTGCTCCATCAGATTACGGCCTTTTCCGCTCAATGCAACACTTTCTGAAGGGCCGCCGATTCGACTCGTTTGATGAAGTCGAGGAAGCGTTTCAAGAATTCTTTGATTCGAAGCCGGCTGAATGATACTTTCACCAGATCCGAAAGCTTGCAGATCGATGGCAGAAAGACTTGGAAAATGATGGTCTTTATTTTGAG
Source organism: Acanthosepion pharaonis (assembly GCA_903632075.3). NCBI lineage: Eukaryota > Metazoa > Mollusca > Cephalopoda > Sepiida > Sepiidae > Acanthosepion > Acanthosepion pharaonis. The sequence goes on along the minus strand of CAHIKZ030005474.1, from coordinate 1,252,527 downwards.
GAATAATTTTTGTTGTTTTTGTTATTACTTGGCAAGTAAAATTTCAATTTTTTGCAAGTGTTTACGAACTTTTGGGACAATCTAATATCTAGATTTCAGAATTAAATAACCCATAGAGGTTGATATGCTGTTAAACAAATACAGCCAACAATTAACTAATTGTTAGTAGCAGTGATGAATTAGTAACTACGGAGTATAGCACTAGATATTTACAAGTCTGGAACAAGTTTAGATTTGCAGACCACTTCGTAAAAATATTATCATATCCGTAACCGCCTTTTTGAACATGTTTGCTGCCAATCTCTTATTTAACATCTTTTATTTTTCATCTCGTTTTCTTTTTTTTTAATTCTCTTCATCTCCTTTTGTATTTACATAGTTTCCTCTCTCCTTTCCTATCTCACTTTCTCTCTAAATCCTTTCCTCTCCTTCTCTGCACTTCTTTTTCTTTCACTCTTTCCCTCTCTGTTTCTCTCTCTTCCAATTTGTTTCTGTCTCTATATTTCTACCCTCTCTTCATAACTCTTCTTTTCTCTCTAAATCTCTTTCTTCTTTCGCCCTTAACAATTATCCTTCTGTCTTTAATTTCCTATCGTTTATTTCTACCTTATTCTTGATCCGAAATCTCACCGAAGCGAATATTAATATAGAATAAATAATCGGAGCAACCAAGCAAATAATAGGCCAATCCCGATTGCGTATTTAAAAAAAAAAAGATTTTTGCATATAATAGAGAAACACTTTGTTTTGCACATTCCTTTCATTCGCTGTCTTAAAAGGAACATAATTGGCATTGAAAAATCCATGATTTCTCTCTACATCATTTTGAATTCCTGATCACGAGTCCCGTAACCCGATAGGGACGTAAGGGCGCTACATATACTGAAGCTGTAGCAGCAGTAACAGAGCCCAGTCCTGTTTGGGTTTATTTCAATTCAGAGTTTTCCTTCTCCTATATTGGTTGTCAACCAATACTATAGGGTATCATCTGTCTTTATATTTAGCCATAGCTGGGGAAAAAAAGGGTATTTGCACATAAGTGAATGTAACGAACTCGACTGGAATTTGAACACGGCTTTCCAATTTCTCCCCCTGAGCCGCTATCTATTACACTACCACGCTTTCCCTTACATTATCAATACTTTGAAGTGACTATTCATAAATTGTTTTCCTATTCTATACAAGACACGATATAGCTCGACCGTTTTTATTGTTTCATCGCAGAAGAAATTGTATGAGGTTAAATGCTTTGTTTGAAAAATGTTTGGGCGTTAAATGATTTTGAACCTAAAGAGATTTGGCCTTAAATACTTTCAAACTCAAAGCCGTTTTATAACGGATTCTAGGATGAAGAAAATGAATAAGCACAAAATAAATAATGGGTCTTTTAATCGTAACATTGCCGACAACACATGAATATAATTGTCAATGTGACATAATATAACACACACACACACACACACACACACATATATATATATATATATAGCATAATGAGAAGCCACGTATACTTTCTTAATATGTATATATAGAAAAAGTTTCAAATTAAAAATTAAAATGTTTTATTTTATGAAAGTATTTATTTATTTATTTATTTATATATATATTTGATATTTCAAATTGTCCTCAATTTTTCATCAGAAATAACTGTTTGTTACAAATAAATTAAAATTACTGTTTGTTAGCAAATAGCGTCCTTCGCGAGATGCGGACGTCACGTGATATGGAACGTCACTGTTCGGATATTCCTAACTTAAATCTAACTGTCATAAATATTTAAAATTTAATTTTTAATTTGAAACTTTTTCTATCGAGCATGTGGTGCAGTACAAAAGAATTGTCCTATTACCATATTAGTACAAAAACGCAGAATCTTAAAATTTAAAAATTCAACCTCAGCGTTGCGACCGCACGCTCCGAAAAAAAATTCTTACAATTAACAATAACACATTTCTAAAAACATATTTCGGATTACATCGATTCTTTCGTTGTCCTGTTATTACCGGGATGTAAAAAACAAAAACAAATCTATTTCCATACCTGATGATGTCTGTATGCACAGATGAAAGCTTGTAAAAAAATAAAAAAATAAAAAAGACCTTATGCAACTGGAATTTTATAAATAGGGATCATAACATTCATCTACAGGTTCGGGGTTAATGTACTTTATTAAATTTGTTTGCGAAGATGTATTCTCGCCATTTATATCATTAACTTCTATTTCTGTTTTTTGTATGAATGATTCATGTATATATATATATATATATATATATATATATATATATATATATATATATATAATAAAAAAGTTTCAAATTGAAAATTATAATGTTTTATTTTATGAAAGTATTTATTTATTTATATATATTTTGATATTTCAAATTGTCCTCAATTTTCATCAGAAATAACTGTTTGTTACAAATAAATTAAAATTACTGTTTGTTAGCAAGTAGCGTCCTTCGCGAGACGCGGACGTCACGTGATATGGAACGTCACTGTTCGGATATTCCTAACTTAAATCTGTCATAAATATTTAAAACAATTTTTTACTATATCTAAAAAAAAAAATGCTTAACTATTGAAATATTTATAAAGATTTAAAACACCTAAGTCCCTATTCAACCCTAGTTTATGTGTATTTAATTTTAAAATCCAATATGTTTCTTTTTTGCTGCGTGTGGATGTGGAAGTAAAATCGGAATCTATTAATAAACATTTGCAGTTTTCTAATGTGTGTCCTGATTGATTGTAGTGTTTAGCTATGGGGGAATAAGGGTTGTTTTGACGTATTGTTTGTTTATGGTTATTAAAACGAAATCTAAAATTGTTTCCAGACTCACCAATATATCCACTATTAGGACATAAGTTGCAGAATAAATAATAGATTACGTTATGGGTATCGCAGGTGAGGTTAGGTGGCTGTATCCTGATATTATTTATTAATATTATTTTATTCGGTCGATCTATCTCGGACATTCATGAGTCTATCTCATCAACCCTCACGGCCCTGCATCAAGGTCGGAATGTCATTATAGAGACATTCTGTGTCATGACATATCTTACCAATGTAGGTAGTTCCTGGGGAACCAAAGCGCCTTGCACTGCGGTTATATGTCTAGAGCAGTAGATTGACTATGCAGATGATGAAGCTATCACCGCAGACACAATAGCCAATATCACAGTTCTCCAACACCATCTAGAAAAATGATGTTTGACTCCATGTCCAATTGAATTAATAGACTTCAATTAGCAAGGCTCTATACGAACTGCCTCAGGGGATCAATAAAATGTGCCGATTCATTTCGTTACCTGGAAAAAGAGATAAATTCTATTGAAAAGGATGTGAAAATTCGCATCGCTAAAGTTTCAGCCATCTTGAATAAAATGGATGTAATATGGATATCTGATCTACCAAACAATCTCAAGCGGAGAGGCGGTGTTAATATACAGTGCCACTGCCTGGACATTAACTAGAGTTTAAGATTGAATATCTTTAAATCACTGCTAAATTAATATAGATTTAAATATGGAGATAATTCATGTGTACTCTTGTGTACCAAATATCATTAGCGGCACGGTCAAATTATTTTTTTCAATTTTCGCTGTTCAGTTGCAACAGAATATTTATTAATGTTCAAATGATTTCTAAATAATTTTCTCCGCGGCACGATTATTTTATTTCAGGTTTATTAAACTTATGTAGAATTCCCTGGGGAATGTTTATTTGAATATACACCCTAATTTGATAATTTGAAAATGGTTGTTCCTATACTATTATGCTATGTATCTTTTACATACACTTGTAGCAGGTACGTCATATAAATAAAATAAAAGCGTAACTGACGCCATTTTAGCAAAAGATAGATATTTGATAAGTTTTGAAAAAGCTGCTCTATAAAAATCTACTTAGCTACGTTCATACAGAAATACACAGCTACCTTCTGTAATTTTTATCTTTGTATATATATATATATATATATATATATATATATATATATATATATTATTAATAGAAATCTTATAAGCATAAGAAACTATACTTGCGGAAAACCTTCGGTGTCTTGATTTGCAAATAAACAAGCCAATACCAAAGAGAAAAAAGGTATATAAAAAAAGAAAGAACCAAGAACATGTACGTTAGCCGAAAATAATCGTCCAGCATGCAAGTCCAAGGCCCAAAGAAAAAACCCCGATACGAGTACGCAAAACAACTAAATAAAGTGTTCAATACAATGAGTAGAGAAAACCTAGTTAAACCTAGAGAGCCAGACAAACCTACCAAGGTTTCACCTAAGCGGATCGTCAGGTGAAACTATATATAACTATATATATATATATATATATATATATATATATATATATATATATATGAGGCTACATGGAGAGTTTGTGAACTTAGAGTTTGTGTGATGATCGCGAAAGCGAGAAATCTTGGGTCACAAACAACTCTCCATTCAACCGAATATGTTAGCTCTATCACGGAAATTGAGCACTTTCCACTAAATACCACACACACACGCGCGAGCACACACACACACACACACACACACACACACATATATATATATATATATATATATATATATATATATATATATATATAAATTATATTTAAAAAAAGTGAAGCAAATATTTTTCTTATAAGGGCACAATATTAAAAATAGAACATTAATAATATTTTTTATATCCAAAAGAATTACTGAACTGTAATTGTCCCCGACTCAGCACTTATGAGATACGATATACACTTTTCAAGGGCTTAATCCGTATATTAAATATTTCCTGTTTTTTTTTTTTCAATTTTCCTATTTCCGTCTTTTTTAAGTCCGTTATGGACGCGCGCATGTTCATATTTTTACATGTATTCACGTGTTCCTTCATAAACGTAATTGCTTTTCAATTGTATATTTTGTAATTCACAAACGTAATTGATTTTCAATTGTAAATTTTTACAGTTGCTTATTTTGTAATTTTTATTTGTATATTTTTGATTGTTTCATATATATATATATATATATATATATATATATATATATATATATATATTGTAATGTGTTTATTATATTATGTTATATTATTATTTAATTTGTATTAGTTTCTGTTTTATTTATTATATTATGTTATATTTGTATGTAAATTGCAAATTAAATATTTATTATAATGTCTGCATTTACCCATTAATTCATTACGCTTGTTTAATAATTCGATTATTGAAATTTATTATATAAATGTCTTTCTTCTAAAGTCTATATTTTTTATTATTAATATTATACGAGGTTATTTTTTTTATGATTTCCCATTTAATTTTAGTTGGTAATTTTTTTCTTTCTGACTCCGCATATATTTAGATAATGTGTTATTTGCGTATCTGTGTATTCTAAATGGCATTTTATGATTATTAAATATTCTTTAAAAGTTGTTTCAGTTACTCCTGTTTAAATATTTTCTTTCTTGTTATTATTATTTATTCAGTTGCTTTATATATTATATTATTAGACAGACATTTATTATTAAGTGGACAGTTGTTTTTATTTCGACAATTATAATTTTGGTTGTTATTTTGTATGTTTTTGCAATTATAATTTCTATTATTTTTTAATTACTTTTTTATCATGTTTATTTATTATTTTCTCCATATTATTCATACAATTATAACTCATTTTTATTATATTTTTATTATTTATTTTTAGAGAAGTGTTTTTCAGTTAATCTTAAAAATATTTTCCTATTTTTGTTTTTATTATATTATTATAAGGTAGATTAAACCAAATATTTGGTTTTCTTTTATTTTCGTATGTATTATTATTAGACATGTATTCTAATTTATTCAAATAATCGGTTTGCTTAACGCTGAATCACATTTTTTATTTTCATTAAATATTTTTATATTGCTAGAATTAGTTTCAATTCTTTTATTAATAGATATTGGTATATGCTTAAATACGTTAGGTGGGTGATTTGAATTTTTATTTATAAATATGGGATCATTATTTGCTTTGCTATATGGTTTGGATGTGTTATTATTTAAATATAAATGTTATTACTAAACAATTTACTATTTTAGATTTTATGTCTATTGTAAATCATAATTTGTTAAATATTTCTATTATTTGCGTTCTTATATTTTCTGTTTTTCTACTGTTACAAATTCTTGCAATTATTAAATCATCATCTCTATATCATTTTATTATTGATACGTCAACGTTCTCATTATTATTATTGCTATTATTCGTTTTTAGCCATATTGTTGTGGTATAATAATGATTTTCTACAGTGATTAATTATGTCTAATTCTTCGTCTTGAATGTTTATGTGTCGTATTGCTAAATTTAATCCTTTCTTTAGTATGTATCTGGTGATGGATGTATAAAAGGCTTTTATATATATTTGTCTAAACGATCAGATATTTTGTTTATAATACTGTTGAACCAGTTAATAGTTTAAGAGACCATCGAGATCAACACTCAGCGGTGTCTGTCTGTTTCATGCTTAAACGCAATCTTTAGGTTAATATTCATGGGCACAATGTCTACATTTATATTTCCATACTTTCTACCCATGATATTGAGTACCTTAACCATACAATGAAACCAAACACACACACACACACACACATATATATATATATATATATATATATATATATATATATATATATAGTCATCCACAGACAGATCGTCTCGCTGTATCGCAGCTCTTCAGTGTGGTTAGACGTTCGATTGCTTCAAGCCGGGATCGAAACCCGACAAATTTGGTATCAGTCAGAGATTCTACTCCTACGCCAGCGAGGAAGGCAAATTTTAACGTTTACTATGCGAAATACGTCAGTGGCCCGGAGATGTTTGTGTGCATGTGTGTGTGTGTGTGAGTTTGTGTAATGTACGAGAATATTTTGAAGACACTGACTCGTGTTTTGGCCTAATGTCATATTTGCATGCGAAAATTTGAATTGCCATGTTTCTTATGGCTTTTGTAGAGAGAGGAAGGTTTTTAAAAATCTAATTTATTTTTGAAGTTTCCTTCTCTCTCGCTCTCTCTCGCATGCCGTTTTCAAATTTCAATCGATGTCACTGGTTTATCTTCGCACAAATACAAAAATATAAATCCATTTCTTTTCTTCTCCCAATTCAGACATACACTCGGATAGAGTCTTAAAGTGTCGAGTGTGCCTGGTTGTTAACCCGCGTAGAAGAATGAAAACTCAGAATCCTAACTGCAGGAAGGCAGTTTGGAGACCTTGTGGCAGAACTTCCGAAAGGTTTGTTCGAAAAGAGTGGTTGGTTCTACACAGTTCTTCGCGACTATAATCAAATCAAAGAGTGCGAAAGAAAGACAAGGCAACAATAGATAAATTGACAAATTGAAAATCGAATCAAAGAAATGAAACAATAAAGAAATCTTGTCATGAAGGCAAGGTTCATAACACCGATGCGAATAGGTATATTGGAAAGATGTCGAAAGAGGAGAAAAATAGAGTCGACTTCAATGCTCACATAAATAGATGAATAAATGAACTTTCGACCTCTGAGGTTAACGGGCCATATATACCAAAAAAAAAAAAAAAAAAAAAATCTCCCTAAGAACAATGCAGGGCAATTTTCAAATTGCACTCGCGCTTACCTAATTTTCTGAAATATCGGAAGTAACTGAAAAATTCATAATGGCGATGGTAAGGGTGATATTGACCGTTTTCTTATAAGTAAATTATAATAAGAATAAGTCTTCATTAGCCGAGAAGCCAATTAAGGGAATTCATCACAGATATAATAAGGAGATCGCCATTGTATCTTAAACTTCATTCATAGTATCCATATCCCATTACCAAAACCAGAATTGAATTCTTTGGAGATACTTCCCAAAGGCTTACCATTTTGGATATATCAATAGATTTGATCAGAGTTACAATTTGTCTACGCTAATCATTCAAATTGCTTGGCTCTTACTGATCAGATACCCGGCAATATGAAATTCTTATAACATCAGTAATTTTGGGTAGAGTTCAATAGAGTAAGTTTTTAATTTAAACGAAACATCGTGAGGAGAATACAGACCTGTCATCTACAATCATATTTTGAATTCAGGCTTTGATGCTATGTTCCAAAAATCTCTGGTTGCAGGAAGCATTAAATTGACCAGCATTAAAGTTGTTCTTGTTACAAAATCTGATTTCTCGTTTTCACTTCTACTTTTGTTCTTTAACACATTAATATCAGGTTTGAGTCTTTCTTCCTGCTTTTATTTACGCTCGTTCCAAAATAGACGGCTAATGCAAAGTGTAGCACTTGCCCAGCGCAATTCGGAACAAGTAATAACGCTGTATTTGTCTACGTGATATCCATTAAGTTTGACTAACAAGCCACTATACACTTGGCTATTTTGCCCTCTTTATGATGAAGAAGAAAACCGATTTTAGTAATATTGTAAACTTTGGAAATCTGATTTTGAAAAGTGATATGTTCCTTCTGGAATCAGGTAATCATAACTTTTCATAAACGACATTTCTTTATTATATATAAATTGCCATGACTTCTTGATAAATATAGTGACGTGGTTTCCCATTGACTTCTGCGTGATTTCGTATCTTGAGTTTCTTTGTCTTAAACTAGACATCAACCAAAGCTATAGATTCTGGACTGCACTGGTACTTAACCCATAGCTTGAGGGAATAGATTTACACTTTTTCCTAAGGTTCTTTTACGTAAGAGTGAAAGCAAAGGACTAGGTTCGAACTTGAACGTAGTTCACCGATTTCATTTTCCTAGTCGATCAGTTATCGCACATTGTAACAATTAATAGTTATCTTCTTCTTGTTCTTCTTCTATCTGCCATGTCCGTTCAGAATGTTGGCGATCATGGCTCTCCACAACTTCCTGTGTAGCTCTTCGTAATTTTTGTCTTTTTGCTGTCTCTCCAAAACTCCGCCCTGCTATATATTTCCACAAGCTCGTTAGGCGTGTTAGGCGCTGTTTTCGTTTGTACCGCTTGCGTTTAATATGATTCTATAGCAGGGGCCGGCCGACATTGTGCATTTGTGTAATCAATATTAGGTTGATATCGATTGAGTATTACATTGGGAAATATTGAAAGAGTTTTAATAGGTTTCCGTAAATTTATAGCTACCGCGAAAACTACATAAAAGCTAATCTTTACGAAAAAATTTAACATATATTTTAGAAAGAAGGTCTTGTCACGCTAGAAAAGTTTCGACTGAGTAGTGAGTTCGAATCTCACTTGGTAACCCCTACTTTTGGCTTTTTGGCACATCTAAGCTACGCTTGGAAAATCTCTATTTGGGCACCTCGAGGTGGTGTAACGGTTAGCTAGCTTGTCTCGCTAGAACAATTACGACTAAGTAGTGAGGGCAATCCTCACTGGGTGCTCCTTATTTTTGGCCTTGTGCCACATCCAAGCTACACCTGGAAAATCACTATTTTAGAAAGAACGTTAAATTAGTGGTTCCTAAAGCTGTTGTCAAGACTCAAATGTCGGTCGCCAGGATGCTCTTTTGAGAGAGAGAGAGAGAGAGAGAGAAAAGAAAAAACAACAAAACCTAAAGATAATTAGACTATGGTGAAACATAACCAGCGACACTTGATTGTTGATCAGACAGAAGAGTTTAAGCCTAGGGCGGAGCTGGATTGGACAGAAAGGAAACGGTAATGATCCATGACAAAAGAGAAAGTGTTCAACCGGAAATCCAAAGGTGGACAGCAGGAGATTGAAAAAAAAGTAAAGTCCTTTTCTTCATTTCGCAAAGCTAGGCGCACATGGGTTATATTTGCTATAAGTATATTGCTGATTCTTCTTCTTTTTCTTCTTCTATGTTCCGTGTCTCTTCAGGAAGTTAGCGATCATGGCTCTCTACAATTTCTTCTCCTTTATAGTTCTTAATAAATTTCGTCTTTTTGTTATCTCTCCTATTCTTGTTCAGCCAGCCATTTACTCAAGCTTCTTCTTCTTCTTCTTCTTCTTCTTCTTCTTCTTCTTCTTCTTCTTCTTCTATGTGCCTTGTCTCTTCAGGAAGTTA
>CAHIKZ030005474.1:1225000-1240000 GCA_903632075.3 Acanthosepion pharaonis | reverse complement strand
ATCATGGCTCTCTACAATTTCTTCTCCTTTATAGTTCTTAATAAATTTCGTCTTTTTTGTTATCTCTCCTATTCTTGTTCAGCTCAGCCATTTACTCAAGCTCTTCTTCTTCTTCTTCTTCTTCTTCTTCTTCTATGTGCCTTGTCTCTTCAGGAAGTTAGCGATCATGGCTCTCTACAATTTCTTCTCCTTTATAGTTCTTAATAAATTTCGTCTTTTTGTTATCTCTCCTATTCTTGTTCAGCCAATCCATTTACTCAAGCTTCTTCTTCTTCATCTTCTTCTTCTTCTTCTTCTTCTTCTTCTTCTTCCTTGTCTCTATGTGCCTTGTCTCTTCAGGAAGTTCTTGATCAATTTCGCTCTTATCTCAATTTCTTCTCCTTTATAAGTTCTTAATAAATTTCGTCTTTTCTTCTTCTTATCTCTCCTATTCTTGTTCATAGTTCTTAATAATTTTGTCCCTTGTTATCTCTCCTTCTTCTTCTTTACTCAAGCTTCTTCTTCTTCTTCTTCTTCTTCTTCTTCTTCTTCTTCTTCTTCTTCTTCCTTGTCTCTTCAGGAAGTTAGCGATCATGGCTCTCTACAATTTCTTCTCCTTTATAGTTCTTAATAAATTTCGTCTTTTTTGTTATCTCTCCTATTCTTGTTCAGCCATCCATTTACTCAAGCTTCTTCTTCTTCTTCTTCTTCTTCTTCTTCTTCTTCTTCTTCTTCTTCTTCTATGTGCCCGTGTCTTCAGGGAAGTTCAGGCTCTCTACAATTTCTCCTTTATCAATTTCGCTCTCTTTTTTCTTTTTCTTATTTATAGTTCTTAATAAATTTCGTTCTTTTTTATATCTCTTCTTCTATTCCTTGTTCAGGATGTTAGCCATTCTCCACTTTTCTTCTTCTTCTTCTTCTTCTTCTTTTGTTTCTTCTTTCTTCTTCTTCTTCTTCTTCTTCTTCTTCTTCTTCTTGCTTCTTCTTGTCTCTTCAGGATGTTAGCGATCATGGCTCTCTACAATTTCTTCTCCTTTATAGTTCTTAATAAATTTCGTCTTTTGTTATCTCTCTTGTATTCTTGTTCAACCAGCCATCCACTTCTTCTTCTTCTTCTTCTTCTTCTTCTTCTTCTTCTTCTTCTTCTTCTTCTTCCTTGTCTCTTCAGGAAGTTAGCGATCATGGCTCTCTACAATTTCTTCTCCTTTATAGTTCTTAATAAATTTCGTCTTTTTGTTATCTCTCCCTATTCTTGTTCAATCATCCATTTTACTCAAGCTTCTTCTTCTTCTTCTTCTTCTTCTTCTTCTTCTTCTTCTTCTTCTTCTTCTTCTTCTATGTGCCTTGTCTCTTCAGGAAGTTTTTTCCCTTTCTTGGCTCTCTAGACCCTTTCTTCTCCTTTATAGTTCTTAATAAATTTCGTCTTTTTTTTTTTGTCTCTCCTATTCTTGTTCAGCCAGCCATTTTACTCAAGCTTCTTCTTCTTCTTCTTCTTCTTCTTCTTCTTCTTCTTCTTCTATGTTCCCTTGTCTCTTCAGGATGTTAGCGATCATGGCTCTCTACTTTCTTCTCCTTTATAGTTCTTAATAAATTTCGTCTTTTTGTTATCTCTCCTATTCTTGTTCAGCCAGCCATTTACTCAAGCTTCTTCTTCTTCTTCTTCTTCTCTCTTCAGTTCAGCGATCATGGCTCTCTACAATTTCTTCTCCTTTATAGTTCTTAATAAATTTCGTCTTTTTCTTCTTCTTCTTCATTCTTGTTTAGCCTCTACCATTTACTTCTACAATTTCTTCTTCTTCTTCTTCTTCTTCTTCTTCTTCTTCTTCTTCTTCTTCTGTGCCTTGTCTCTTCAGGATGTTATCATGGCTCTCCACCATTTCTTCTCCTTTCAATGAATTTCGTCTTTTGTTATCTCTCCTTTCTTCTTCAGCCAGCCATTTACTCAAGCTTCTTCTTCTTCTTCTTCTTCTTCTTCTTCTTCTTCTTTTCTTCCTTCCTTGTCTTGTCTCTTCAGGATGTTAGCGATCATGGCTCTCTACAATTTCTTCTCCTTTATAGTTCTTAATAAATTTCGTCTTTTTTGTTATCTCTCCCATTCTTGTTCAGCCAGCCATTTACTCAAGCTTCTTCTTCTTCTTCTTCTTCTTCTTCCTTCTTCTATGTGCCAAAGTCTCTTCAGGATGTTAGCGATCATGGCTCTCTACAATTTCTTCAATTTTATAGTTTTTGATAAATTTCTCTTTTTGTTATCTCTCTATTCTTGTTCAGGCAATGTTCATTTCGTCAACTTCTTCTTCTTCTTCTTCTTCTTCTTCTTCTTCCTTCTTCTTCTTCTGTATCACTTGTCTCTTCAGGAAGTTAGCGATCTTCTCTCTACAATTTCTTCTCCTTTATAGTTCTTAATAAATTTCGTCTTTTTTCTATCTCTCTCTTGTTCAGTTTTACTCAAGCTTCTTCTTCTTCTTCTTCTTCTTCTTTTCTATGTTCTTGTCTCTTCAGGAAGTTAGCGATCATGGCTCTCTACAATTTCTTCTCCTTTATGGTTCTTAATAAATTTCGTCTTTTTTGTTATCTCTATTCTTCAGCAGCCGCATTTTACTCAAATTTCTTCTTTCTTCTTCTTCTTCTTCTTCTTCTTCTTCTTCTTCTTCTTCTTCATCGTCTTGTCTCTTCAGGAAGTTAGCGATCATGGCTCTCTACAATTTCTTCTCCTTTATAGTTCTTAATAAATTTCGTCTTTTGTTATCTCTCCTATTCTTGTTCAGCCATCCATTTACTCAAGCTTCAAGCCACTTCTTCTTCTTCTTCTTCTTCTTTTCTTCTTCTATGTTCTTCTTCTTCTTCTTCTTCTTCTTCTTCTTCTTTTTGTCTTTGTCTCTTCAGGAAGTTAGTTCGATCCATCCACTTCTCTTCTTCTTTTCTTCTTCCCTTTATAGTTCTTAATAATCATCGTCTCTTTTTGTTATCTCTCTATTCTTGTTCAATTCCATCCCATTGCTACTTCTTCTTCTTCTTCTTCTTCTTCTTCTTCTTCTTCTTCTTCTTCTTCTTCTATGTGCCTTGTCTCTTCAGGATGTTAGCGATCATGGCTCTCTACAATTTCTTCTCCTTTATAGTTCTTAATAAATTTCGTCTTTTTGTTATCTCTCCTATTCTTGTTCAGCCAGCCATTTACTCAAGCTTCTTCTTCACTCTTCTTCTTCTTCTTCTTCTTCTTCTTCTTCTTCTTCTTCTATTCTTCTTGTCTTGCTTTCAGGAAGTTTTGTCCTTGGCTCTTCTCCCAATTTCTTCTCCTTCTTAGTTCTTAATAAATTTCGTTTTTTTTTGTTAATTCTTGTTCAGTCCATTTTCCTTCTTCTTCTTCTTCCTTCTTCTTCTTCTTCTTCTTCTTCTTCCAGACCCTTGTCTCTTCAGGAAGTTAGCGATCATGGCTCTCTACAATTTCTTCTCCTTTTAGTTCTTAATAAATTTCGTCTTTTTTTATTATCTCTCCTATTCTTGTCTCAATAAATATTTTGCTCAAGCTTCTTCTTTCTTCTTCTTCTTCTTCCACTTCTTCTTCTTCTTCTTCTTCTATGTTTCCTTGTCTCTTCAGGAAGTTAGCGATCATGGCTCTCTACAATTTCTTCTCCTTTATAGTTCTTAATAAATTTCGTCTTTTTCTATCTCTCCCATTCTTGTTCAACCAACCATTTATCCACTTCTTCTTCTTCTTCTTCTTCTTCTTCTTCTTCTTCTTCTTCTTCTTCTTCTTCTATGTGCCTTGTCTCTTCAGGAAGTTAGCGATCATCACCTCTCTACAATTTCTTCTCCTTTATAGTTCTCAATAAATTTCGTCTTTTTTTTATCTCTCCTATTCTTGTTCAATCAGCCATTTACTCAAGCTTCTTCTTCTTCTTCTTCTTCTTCTTCTTCTTCTTCTTCTTCTTCTAATGCCTTGTCTCTTCAGGATGTAGGGATCATGGCTCTCCCACTTTCTTCTCCTTTATAGCTCTCCAATAAGTTTTGTCTCCTTTCTTGTTCAGCCTCCCAGACCCTTTCTATCTTCTTTTTTTGTTAAGCTCTTCTTCTTCTTCTTGCTTTCTTCTTCTATGGATGTTGTCTATTCAGGAAGCTCTCCATGGACTTTTCCTTTATTTTCTTAATAAATTTCGTCTTTCCCTTCTTCTCCCAGACCATTTACTGTTCTTCATCCACTTCTTCTTCTTCTTCTTGTCTCTTCAGGATGTAGGTGATCTTCCACCATCTTCTATCCCTTCTTAGCTCTCAATTTTTTTTATCCATTGCTTCTTTCAGCCAGCCATCCCAGACCTGTTCTTCTCATCCACTTCTTCTTCTTCTTCTTCTTCTTCTATGTCTTCTTCTATTGTCTCTTCAGGATGCCAGCGATCATGGCTCTCCAAATTTCTTCTCCTTTATAGTTCTTAATAAATTTTTGTCTTTTTGTTATCTCTCCCATTCCCTGTTCAGCCAGCCATTTGCTCAAGCCACTTCTTCTTCTTCTTCTTCTTCTTCTTCTTCTTCTTCTCTCTACTTCCTTCCTATCCCTTGTCTCTTCAATAAGTTTTGTCCTTGGCTCTTCTCCACCCTTTTCTTCTCCTTTATAGTTCTTAAGCAAATTTTTCCTTGTCTTTTTTTGTTAGGTGATCTCTCTCCACTTCTTGTTCAGCCAATATTTTTGTCTCAAGCTTCTTCTTCTTCTTCTTCTTCTTCATCTTCTTCTTCATCTTCCCGCTTCTCTTCTTTTGCCTTGTCTCTTCAGGATGTTAGCGATCATGGCTCTCTACAATCTTCTTCTCCTTTATAGTTCTTAATAAATTTTGTCTTTTTTGTTATCTCCCATTCCCTGTTCTATCATCCATTTACTTAAGCCCTTCTTCTTCTTCTTCTTCTTCTTCTTGTCTTCTTCAGGATGTATCTTCTTGGCTCTCCACTTTCTTCCCTTCTTCTCAATAAGTTTTTCTTTATAGTTCTTCTCCCAGACCCTGTTCTATCATCCACTTGCTAAGCCCAATTAAAGCACTTCTTCCTTCTTCTTCAGGATCTTCTAATTTCTTCCTTCTTCTTGTTCTTCTTTTTTTTGCTCTTCTCCCTTCTTGTTCTTCCAAGTTTTGTCCCATTTTCTCCCAGTCTTTTTGTTATCTCTTCTTGATTCTTCTTCTCTTCTTCTTCTTCTTCTTTTGTTCCTCTTCTTCTCCCAGACTTCTATCATCCACTTGTTTGTCTCTTCTCTTCAGATGTTAGCGATCATGGCTCTCCACAATTTCTTCTCCTTGTAGTTTTTAATAAATTTTGTCTTTTTGTTATCTTCTCCCAGACCCTGTTCTATCATCCACTTGCTTCATCCTTCTTCTTAAGCCACTTCTTCTTCCTTGTCTCTTTCAGGATGTAGGCGATCATGGCTCTCTTTCTTTCTTCTCCTTTCCCTTCTTTTTTTTGTCCTTTGCTCTTCTCCCAGACCCTGTTCTATCATCCACTTGCTTCTTCCACTTCTTCTTCACTTGCTTTCCTTGTCTCTTCAGGATGTCTCTTCAGATCATGGCTCTCCACTTCCTCCTATCCCTTGTAGCTTTCAATAAGTTTTGTCCCTTTGCTACTTCTCCCAGACCCTGTTCTATCATCCACTTGCTTCTTCTTCTTCTTAAGCTTCTTCTTGCTTTTTTGTCTCTTCAGGATGTTAAGCGATCATGGCTCTCCACTTTCTTGTTGTAGCTTTCTATAAGTTTTGTCCCTTTCTTGTTCTTGCTTCTTCTTCTTCCTTCTTCTTCTTCCACTTCTTCTTCTTCTTCTTCTTCACTTCTTTCTCTATCCTTGTCTCTTCAGGAAGTTAGTGATCATGGCTCTCTCCTTTCTTCTCCTTTCCTTGTTCTTAATCAATTTCGTCTTTTTGTCCCTCTCTATTCTCCCAGACCCTGTTCTCTGTCATCCACTTCTTCTTCTTCTTCTTCCTTCTTCTTCTTCTTCTTCCTTCTTCTTCCCTTGTCTCTTCAGGATGTTAGCGATCATGGCTCTCCACTTCCTCCTTCTCCCTTGTAGCTTTTAATAAGTTTTGTCCCTTTTGCTACTTCTCCCAGACCCTGTTCTATCATCCACTTGCTCAAGCCCTTCTTAATCCTCTTCTTTTCTTGTCTCTTCAGGATGTGGGTCTATCATGGCTCCCACTTCCTCCTATCCCTTGTAGCTTTCAATAAGTTTTGTCCCTTTGCTACTTCTCCCAGACCCTGTTCTATCATCCACTTGCTTCTTCTTCCCACTTCTTCCTTCTTCTTCTTCTTTGTCTCTTTCAGGATGTAGGCGATCATGGCTCTCCACCATCTCCTATCCCTTGTAGCTTTCAATAAGTTTTGTCCCTTTGCTACTTCTCCCAGACCCTGTTCTATCATCCACTTGCTTAAGCCCACTTAAGCCACTTGCTTTCCCTTGTCTCTTCAGGATGTAGGCGATCATGGCTCTCCACTTTCTCCTATCCCTTGTAGCTTTCAATAAGTTTTGTCCCTTATTTACTTCTCCCCAGACCCTGTTCTATCATCCACTTGCTTAAGCCCACTTCTTCTTCTTCCTTCTCTCTTCTTCTTCTGTCTTCTTCTTCCACTTCTATCCCTTGTCAGCTTTCTGTCCCTTTGCTACTTCTCCCAGACCCTATCATCCACTTGATAAGCCCAGCCACTTGCTTTCCCTTGTCTCTTCAGGATGTAGGCTCTGGCTCTCCACCATCTCCTCCCTTTATAGTTTCAATAAATTTGTCCTTTTGCTATCTCTCCCAGACCCTGTTCTATCATCCATTTACTCAAGCCCACTTAAGCCACTTGCTTTCCTTGTTCTCTTCAGGATCTTCTTCATGGCTCTCCACTTCCTCCTTCTTGTAGCTTTCTATAAGTTTTGTCCTTTGCTACTTCTCCCAGACCCTGTTCTATCATCCACTTGCTTAAGCCCACTTAAAGCCACTTGCTCTTCCTTGTCTCTTCAGGATGTCCTTTCCTATCCCTTGTAGCTTTCAATAAGTTTTGTCCTTTGCTACTTCTCCCAGACCCTGTTCTATCATCCACTTGCTTAAGCCCACTTAAACCACTTGCTTTCCTTGTCTTCAGGATGTCTTCATGGCTCTCCACTTCTCCTATCCCTTGTAGCTTTCAATAAGTTTTGTCCCTTTTCTTCTTCTCCCAGACCCTGTTCTATCATCCACTTGCTTAAGCCCTTAAACCACTTGCTTTCCTTGTCTCTTCAGGATGTTAGTGATCATGATTTCTCCTATCCCTTGTGGCTCTCAATAAGTTTTGTCCCTTTGCTACTTCTCCCAGACCCTGTTCTATCATCCACTTGCTTAAATTTTTCCCTTGTCTCTTCAGGATGTATGGCTCCACTTCCTATATCCATTGTAGCTTTCAATAAGTTTTGTCCCTTTTACTTCTCCCAGACCCTGTTCTATCATCCACTTGCTTTCTTCCCACTTAAAAGCACTGGCTTTCCTTGTCTCTTCAGGATGTGGCGATCATGGCTCTCCACCATCTCCTATCCCTTTATAGCTCTTAATAAGTTTGTCCCTTTGCTACTTCTCCCAGACCCTGTTCTATCATCCACTTGCTTAAGCCCACTTAAAGCCTTTTGCTTTCCCTTGTCTCTTCAGGATGTAGGTGATCATGGCTCTCCACTTTCTCCTATCCCTTGTAGCTTTCAATAAGTTTTGTCCCTTTGCTACTTCTCCCAGACCCTGTTCTATCATCCACTTGCTTCTTCCCACTTAAGCCTTGCTTTCCCTTGTCTCTTCAGGATGTAGGCGATCATGGCTCTCCACTTTTCCCTATCCCTTGTAGCTCTCAATAAATTTTGTCCCTTTTGCTACTTCTCCCAGACCCTGTTCTATCATCCACTTGCTTCCCCCTTAAACTTCTTTCCTTTCTTCTTCAGGATGTTCTTGTCTTTTCTCCTATCCCCTTGTCTCTTCAATAAGTTTGATCCATGGCTCTCTCCCAACCCTTCTTCTCCTTTATAGTTCTTAATAAATTTTGTCTTTTTGCTACTCTCTCCTAGGATCTTGTTCAGCCATGGCATCCACTTCTTCTTCTTCCCTTCTTCTTCTTCTTCTTCTTCTTTTCTTCTTCTTCTACCCTGTCTCTTCAGGATGTTGCCCTTCTCTCTCCTTGTCTCTTCTTTATGGCTTCTCCCATCCTTGTTCAGCTTTTATAAGTTTGTCCCTTGCTACTTCTCCCAGACCCCTGTTCTATCATCCACGTCTTTTTTTATAGCGAAGCTCTTGCTTTCCTTGTCTCTTCAGGATGTACTTATCATGGCTCTCCACTTTCTCCTATCCTTCTTCTTTTCAATAAGTTTTCTCCCTTGCTACTTCTCCCAGACCCTGTTCTATCATCCACTTGCTTAATTTCTTCCTTCTTTTCCTTTGTCTCTTCAGGATGTGGGTTCATCTTTCTCCACTTCTCTCCTATCCTTGTTCAGCTTTCCATTTAGTTTTGTCCCTTTGCTCTTCTCCCAGACCTGTTCTATCATCCTTCTTCTTCCCACTTCTTCCACTTGCTTTCCCTTGTCTCTTCAGGATGTTGGCGATCATGGCTCTCCACAATTTCTCTCCTTTCCCTTGTAGCTTAATAAGTTTTGTCCTTTGCTACTTCTCTCCAGACCCTGTTCTATCATCCACTTGCTTAAGCCCACTTAAGCTTCTTGCTTTCCTTTCTCTTCAGGATGTTCTTGATCATGGCTCTCACTTTCTCCTATCCCTTGTAGCTTTCAATAAGTTTTGTCCTTTGCTCTTCTCCCAGACCCTGTTCTATCATCCACTTGTTCAGCCCTCTTAAGCACTTGCTTTCCCTTGTCTCTTCAGGATGTGGGCGATCTTCTCTCCACTTCCTCCTATCCTTGGCTCTCAATAAGTTTTGTCCTATTCTCCCAGACCCTGTTCTATCATCCACTTGTCTTGTTCCCTTGTCTCTTCAGGATGTGGGTTCATGGCTCTCCACTTCCTCCCTATCCCTTGTTCTTTCAATCTTCTTTGTCCCTTTGCTACTTCTCCCAGACCTGTTCTATCATCCACTTGCTTAAGCCCACTCTTCTTGCTTTCCTTGTCTCTTCAGGATGTTAGCGATCATGGCTCTCCACTTCCTCTTCCCTTATAGTTCTCAATAAGTTTTGTCCCTTTGCTATCTCTCCCAGACCCTGTTCTATCATCCACTTGCTTAAGCCCACTTAAAGCACTTGCTTTCCTTGTCTCTTCAGGATGTATTCTCATGGCTCTCCACTTTCTCCTATCCCTTGTAGCTTTCAATAAGTTTTGTCCCTTTGCTACTTCTCCCAGACCCTGTTCTATCATCCACTTGCCCAAGCTTAAGCCACTTGCTTTTTTTGTCTCTTCAGGATGTTCAGCCATCATGGCTCTCCACTTCTTCCTATCCCTTGTAGCTTTCTATAAGTTTTGTCCCTTTGCTACTTCTCCCAGACCCTGTTCTATCATCCACTTGCTTAAGCCCACTTAAGCCACTTGCTTTCCCTTGTCTCTTCAGGATGTAGGCGATCATGGCTCTCCACCATCTCCTATCCCTTGTAGCTTTCTATAAGTTTTGTCCCTTTGCTACTTCTCCCAGACCCTGTTCTATCATCCACTTGCTTAAGCCCACTTAAGCCACTTGCTTTCCCTTGTCTCTTCAGGATGTAGGTGATCATGGCTCCACTTTCTCCTATCCCTTGTAGCTTCAATAAGTTTTGTCCTTTGCTACTTCTCCCAGACCCTGTTCTATCATCCACTTGCTTAAGCCCTTAAGCCACTTTTTCCTTGTCTCTTCAGGATGTGGCTCTCCACTTTCTCCTATCCCTTGTAGCTTTCAATAAGTTTTGTCCTTTTTGCTATCTCTCCCAGACCCTGTTCTATCATCCACTTGCTTAAGCCACTTAAGCCACTTCTTTCTTGTCTCTTCAGGATGTTCTTCATGGCTCTCTTCTCTCCTATCCCTTTGTTCTTCAATAAGTTTTGTCCCTTTGCTACTTCTCCCAGACCCTGTTCTATCATCCACTTGCTTCACTTTTTATTTATTCTTGTCTTGTTCAGGATGTAGGTGATCATGGCTCTCCACTTTCTTCTTCTTCTTCTTCTTCTCAATAAGTTTTGTCCCTTTGCTACTTCTCCCAGACCCTGTTCTATCATCCACCTGCTTAAGCCCATTTCTTCTCCTTTCCTTGTCTCTTTCGGATGTTTTTGATCATGGCTCTCCATTCTTGTTCCCATCCCATTTACTTTCAATAAGTTTTGTCCCTTTCTTCTTCTTCTTCTTCTTCTATCATCCATTCTTCTTCTTCTTCTTGCTTTCCTTGTCTCTTCAGGATGTAGGCGATCATGGCTCTCCACTTCTCCTCTCCTTTATAGTTCTTAATAAGTTTTGTCCCTTTGCTATCTCTCCCAGACCCTGTTCTATCATCCATTTGCTCAAGCCCACTTCTTCTTCTTCTTCTTCTTCTTCTTCTTCTTCTTCTTCATGGCTCTCTTCTTCTCCTATCCCTTGTGCTCTCTATGTTTTGTCCCTTTGCTTCTCCCAGACCCTGTTCTATCATCCACTCTCTACCCACTTTCTTCTCCTTTCCCTTGTCTCTTCAGGATGTATTTCATCTTTTTCCACTTTCTCCCTATCCTTGTTCTTTCAATAATTTTGTCCCTTTGCTACTTCTCCCAGACCCTGTTCTTCATCCACTTCTTCTTCTTAAATCTTCTATGTTTCCCTTGTCTCTTCAGGATGTAGGTGATCATGGCTCTCCACTTTCTTCTCCTTTATAGTTCTCAATAAGTTTTTTCCCTTTGCTACTTCTCCCTAGACCCTGTTCTATCATCCATTTTAAGCCCACTTCTTCTTCTTCTTCTTCTTCTCTCTTCAGGATGTTCTTCTTCTTCTTCTTCTTCTTCTCCTATCCCTTGTCTCTTTCAATAAGTTTTGTCCCTTTGCTCTCCCAGACCCTTTCTTCATCCTTTTGCTAAGTTTCTTAAGCCACTTTTTCCCTTGTCTTTTCAGGATGTCTCTCATTCTCCACTTCAGCCTATCCATTTAGCTTTCAATAAGTTTTCCCTTTGCTTCTTCTCCCAGACCCTTTCTATCATCCACTTCTTCTTCTTCTTCTTGCTTTCCTTGTCTCTTCAGGATGTTAGCGATCATGGCTCTCTACAATTTCTTCCCTTGTAGTTTTCAATAAGTTTTGTCCCTTTGCTATTCTCCCAGACCTTGTTCTATCATCCATTTACTCAAGCCCCTTCTTCTTCTTCTTTTGTTGTTCTTCAGGATGTTCTTCTTCTTCTTCTTCTTCTTCTTCCTATCCTTGTCTCTTTCTAAGTTTTGTCCCTTTGCTTCTCCCAGACCCTGTTCTTCATCCACTTGCTTAAGTTCTTAAGCCATTTTCCCTTGTCTTTTGGATTATCTCTCTCTCCACTCTCCTTCCCTTGTAGCATTTCAATAAGTTTCTTCCTTCTTCTTCTCCCAGACCCTGTTCTTCTTCCACTTCTTCCCACTTAAGCCACTTCTTTGCCTTGTCTCTTCAGGATGTTAGCGATCATGGCTCTCTTCCTCTCCTTTCCTAGTTCTTTCAATAAGTTTTGTCCTTTGTTACTTCTCCCAGACTTGTTCTATCATCCACTTGCTTCTTCTTCTTCTTCTTCTTCTTCTTCTTCTTCTTCTTCCTTCTTGCCTTGTCTCTTCAGGAAGTTAGGTGATCATGGCTCTCTACAATTTCTTCTCCTTTATAGTTCTTAATAAATTTCGTCTTTTGTTATTCTCTCTATTCTTGTTCAGCCATCATTTACTCAAGCTTCTTCTTCTTCTTCTTCTTCTTCTTCTTCTTCTTCTTCTTCTTCCCTTGTCTCTTCAGGATGTTCTTCGATCATGGCTCTCTACAATTTCTTCTCCTTTATAGTTCTCAATAAATTTGTCCCTTTGCTTCTCCCAGACCCTGTTCTATCATCCATCATGGCTTCTTCTTCCACTTCTTTCCTTGTCTCTTCAGGATGTTATTCTTCTTCTTCTTATCCTTGTAGTTCTTTCGTTTTGTCCCTTTTGTTATCTCTCCCCTGTTCTTGTCATCCACTTACTCAAGCCCATTTCTTCTTCTTCTTTCCTTGTCTTCTTCAGGATTTTTCATCTCTCCACTTTCTTCTATCCCCTTGTAGCTTTCAATAAGTTTTGTCCCTTTTCTTCTCCCAGACCCTGTTCTATCATCCACTTCTTCTTCTTCTTCTTAAATCTTCTTCTTGTCTCTTCAGGATGTTTCATGGCTCTCCACTTTTCCTATCCCTTGTAGCTTTCAATAAGTTTTTTTAATAAATTTCTTTTCTTGTTCTCCCACCCCTTCTTCTTCATCCACTTGCCATTTACTTCTTCTTCTTCTTCTTCTTCTTCTTGTCTCTTCAGGATGTAGGTGATCATGGCTCTCTACTTCTTCCTTCCCTTGTAGTTCTTCTTTTGTCCCTTTTATACTTCTCCCAGACCCCATGTTCTATCATCCTTCTTAAGCCCACTTCAGCCACTTTCTTTCCTTGTCTCTTCAGGATGTAGGTGATCATGGCTCTCACTTTTTCTTCTCCTTTATAGTTCTTAATAAGTTTTGTCCCTTTGTTACTTCTCTCCCTGTTCTTGTTCAGCCAGCCATTTCTCTTCAGGATGATAGTGAAGCTTCTTCTTCTTCCCTTCTTCTTCTTCTTCTTCTTCTTTGCTTCTTCTCCTATGACCCTTTATCTTCCATGGTTGCTGATCCATGGCTCTCTATTCTTCTCTCTTCAGGATCTTAATCAATTTGGCTCTTTTTGTTATTTCTCTTTCTTGTTCTTTTCAATAAGTTTTGTCCCTTTTCTTCTCTTCTTCTTCTTCTTCCATTCTTCTCTTCTTCTTCTTCTTCTATTCCTTGTCTCTTCAGGATGTTGGTGATCATGGCTCTCCACTTTCTCCTCTCCTTTATAGCTCTTAATAAGTTTTGTCCCTTTGCTACTTCTCCCAGACCCTTGTTCTTCTTTAAGCCCAAGCTTCTTCTTCTTCTTCTTCTTCTTCTTCTTCTTCTTCTTCTTCTTCTTTGCCTTGTCTCTTCAGGAAGTTTGATCATGGCTCTCTACAATTTCTTCTCCTTTGTAGTTCTTAATCAATTTCGTCTTTTTTTATCTCTCTATTCTTGTTCAGCCAGACCATTTTCTCATCATTCTTCTTCTTCTTCTTCTTCTTCTTCTTCTTCTTCTTCTTCTTCCACTTCTTCTATGTGCTTGTCTCTTCAGGATGTTAGCGATCATGGCTCTCCCTTCAATCCTCTTCCCTTTATAGTTCTCAATAAGTTTGTCCCTTTGCTACTTCTTCCAGACCCTTTTCTATCATCCACTTTTTTTATTCTTAAGCCACTTGCTTTCCTTGTCTCTTCAGGATGTAGGTCCATTCCACTTTCTCCTTCCCTTGTAGCTTCTCAATAAGTTTTGTCCCTTTGCTACTTCTCCCAGACCCTGTTCTATCATCCACTTCTTCTTCTTCTTGAAGCACTCTTTCCCTTCTCTTCAGGATGTAGCGATCATGGCTCTCTCTCCTTCCCTTGTTCTTCTCAATAAGTTTTTCCCTTTATTCTCCCCAGACCCTTTCTATCATCCACTTTTGCTTAAGCCCTTAAGCTCTTGCTTTCCTTGTCTCTTCCAGGATGTCCATGGCTCTCCACTTCTTCTTCCCTTCTTCAATAAGTTTTGTCCCTTTGCTAATTCTCCCAGACCCTTTCTTCATCCACTTGCTTCTTAATTTCTTCCCTTGTTCTTGTCTTTCAGGATTTAGTTCATGGCTCTCCACAATTTCCTCCTATCCCTTGTAAATTTCATAAGTTTTGTCCCTTTGCTACTTCTCCCAGACCCTGTTCTATCATCCACTTCTTCTTCCCTTCTTTATAGGATTGTCTCTTCAGGATGTTCGATCATGGCTCTCTACAATCTTCTTCTCCCTTATAGTTCTCAATAAGTTTTTGTCTTTTGTTATCTCTCCCTGTTCTTCTTCCATTTTAGCTTCTTCTTCTTCTTCTTCTTCTTCTTCTTCTTTCTTCCTCTTCTTCTTCTCCTTTGCCTTGTCTCTTCCCTGTTCTATTATCCACTTGCTTAAGATCATGGCTCTCTACAATTTCTTCTCTTTATAGTTCTTAATAAATTTCGTCTTTTTGTTATCTCTCTATTCTTGTTCAATTCTTATAATTTACTCAAGCTTCTTCTTCTTCTTCTTCTTCTCTTCTTCTTCTTCTTCTTCTTCTTCTTCTTCTTCTATGTTGCCTTGTCTCTTCAGGATGTTAGCGATCATGGCTCTCTACAATTTCTTCTCCTTTATAGTTCTTAATAAATTTTGTCTTTTTGTTATCTCTCCAGATTCTTGTTCTATCCATCCATTTACTCAAGCTTCTTCTTCTTCTTCTTCTTCTTCTTCTTCTTCTTCTTCTTCTTCTTCTTCTTCTATGTTCCTTGTCTCTTCAGGAAATAAGTTTTGATCAAATTCTCTACCCTTTTCTTTCTTCTCCTTTAAGTTCTTAATAAATTTCGTCTTTTCAGGATGTGTCTCTCTCTATTCTTGTTCCTATCCCTTCTTAACCATTTACTAAAGCTTTTCTTCTTCTTCTTCTCCCAGACCCTGTTCTTCTTCTTCTTCTTCTTCTTCTTCTTCTTCTTCTTCTTCTATGTTGCCTTGTCTCTTCAGGATGTTAGGTGATCATGGCTCTCTACTTCTCCTTTATAGTTCTTAATAAATTTCGTCTTTTTCTCTATTCTTGTTCAATATTTTTACCAAGTTCTTTCTTCCTTTGCTTCTTCTTCTTCTTCTTCTTCTTCTTCTTCTTCTTCTATGTGCCTTGTCTCTTCAGGAAGTTAGCGATCATGGCTCTCTACAATTTCTTCTCCTTTATAGTTCTTAATAAATTTCGTCTTTTGTTGCTCTCCCTATTCTTGTTCAGCCAGCCATTTACTCAAGCTTCTTCTTCTTCTTCTTCTTCTTCTTCTTCTTCTTCTTCTTCTTCTTCTTCTTCTTCTTCTGTGCCTTGTCTCTT
>CAHIKZ030005474.1:1220000-1222500 GCA_903632075.3 Acanthosepion pharaonis | reverse complement strand
AGCCAGCCATTTACTCAAGCTTCTTCTTCTTCTTCTTCTTCTTCTTCTTCTTCTTCTTCTTCTTCTTCTTCTTCTAGTTTTCTTGTCTCTTCAGGAAGTTAGCGATCATGGCTCTCTACAATTTCTTCTCCTTTATAGTTCTTAATAAATTTCGTCTTTTGTTATCTCTCTATTCTTGTTCAATCATCCATTTACTCAAGCTTCTTCTTCTTCTTCTTCTTCTTCTTCTTCTTCTTCTTCTTCTTCTTCTTCTTCTCTTCAGGATAGTTAGCTTTCTCTCTACAATTTCTTCTCCTTTATAGTTCTTAATAAATTTCGTCTTTTTTTTATCTCCTCCTATTCTTGTTCAGCCAGCCATTTACTCAAAGCTTCTTCTTCTTCTTCTTCTTCTTCTTCTTCTTCTTCTTCTTCTTCTTTCTTCTGTATGTGCCTTGTCTCTTCAGGAAGTTAGCGATCATGGCTCTCTACAATTTCTTCTCCTTTATAGTTCTTAATAAATTTTTCTTTTTTTTATCTCTCCCTATTCTTGTTCAGCCAAAATTTACTCAACTTCTTCTTCTTCTTCTTCTTCTTCTTCTTCTTCTTCTTCTTCTTCTTCTTCCTGCCTTGTCTCTTCAGGAAGTTAGCGATCATGGCTCTCTACAATTTCTTCTCCTTTATAGTTCTTAATAAATTTCGTCTTTTTGTTATCTCTCTCCTATTCTTGTTCAGCCAGCCATTTACTCAAGCTTCTTCTTCTTCTTCTTCTTCTTCTTCTTCTTCTTCTTCTTTTCTTCTTCTTCCCAGAAAACTTGTCTCTTCAGGAAGTTAGCGATCATGGCTCTCTGCTTCTCCTTTATAGTTCTTAATAAATTTCGTCTTTTGTTATCTCTCTATTCTTGTTCAGCTTTCCATTTTACTCAAGCTTCTTCTTCTTCTTCTTCCTCTTCTTCTTCTTCTTCTTCTTCTTCTTCTTCTATGTGCCTTGTCTCTTCAGGAAGTTAGCGGCTCTCTCCAATTTCTTCTCCTTTATAGTTCTTAATAAATTTCGTCTTTTGTTGTCTCTCTGTTCTTGTTCAACTTTACTCAGTTCTTCTTCTTCTTCTTCTTCTTCTTCTTCTTCTTCTTCTTCTTCTTCTTCTTGTGCCGTGTCTCTTCAGGAAGTTGTTCTATCATGGCTCTCTACAATTTCTTCTCCTTTATAGTTCTTAATAAATTTCGTCTTTTGTTATCTCTCCCTATTCTTGTTCAGCCAGCCATTTACTCCCTTCTTCTTCTTCTTCTTCTTCTTCTTCTTCTTCTTCTTCTTCTTCTTCTTCTTCTATATTGCCTTGTCTCTTCAGGAAGTTAGCGATCATGGCTCTCTCCAATTTCTTCTCCTTTATAGTTCTTAATAAATTTCGTCTTTTTTGTTATCTCTCTATTCTTGTTCCCAGCCATTTACTCAAGCTTCTTCTTCTTCTTCTTCTTCTTCTTCTTCTTCTTCTTCTTCTTCTTCTTCTTTTATGTGCCTTGTCTCTTCAGGATCGTTAGCGATCATGGCTCTCTACAATTTCTTCTCCTTTATAGTTCTCAATAAATTTCGTCTTTTGTTATCTCTCCTATTCTTGTTCAGCCATCCATTTTACTCAAGCTTCTTCTTCTTCTTCTTCTTCTTCTTCTTCTTCTTCTTCTTCTTCTTCTTCTTCTTCCTGTCCCTTGTCTCTTCAGGAAGTTTGTCCTTGGCTCTCTACCCATTTCTTCTCCTTTATCCAGTTCTTAATAAATTTCGTCTTTTTGTTATCTCCTATTCTTGTTCTTACCATTTTCACTCAAGGCTCTTCTTCTTCTTCTTCTTCTTCTTCTTCTTCTTCTTCTTCTTCTTCTTCTTCTTCTATGTTGCCTTGTCTCTTCAGGAAGTTAGCCCTTTGATCATCCTCTCTGCAATTTCTTCTCCTTTATAGTTCTTAATAAATTTCGTCTTTTTGTTATCTCTCCTATTCTTGTTCCACCAGCCATTTCCTCAAGCTTCTTTTTCTTCTTCTTCTTCTTCTTCTTCTTCTTCTTCTTCTTCTTCTTCTTCTATTGTCCTTGTCTCTTCAGGATGTTAGCGATCATGGCTCTCCACTTCCTCTTCTCCTTTATAGTTCTTAATAAATTTCGTCCCTTTTGTTATCTCTCCCAGACCTTGTTCATCATCCATTTACTCAAGCCCTTCTTCTTCTTCTTCTTCTTCTTCTTCTTCTTCTTCTTCTTCTTCTATGTGTCTTGTCTCTTCAGGAAGTTATCCTTGTGGCTCTCAATAATTTTTCTCCTTTATAGTTCTTAATAAATTTCCTTTTTGTTATCTCTTCTATTCTTGTTCAGTCATGGCTCTCCACTTTACTCAAGCTTCTTTTTCTTCTTCTTCTTCTTCCAGACCTCTTCTTCTTCCACTTCTTCTTCTTCTTCTTCTTGTTCCTTGTCTCTTCCTTGTCTCTTCAGGATGTATCATCCTCTCTACTTTCTTCTCCTTTATAGTTCTTAATAAATTTCGTCTTTT
>CAHIKZ030005474.1:1210000-1212500 GCA_903632075.3 Acanthosepion pharaonis | reverse complement strand
TTAACCGCTGGTTGCCCACTGACGGACCTCTAGAGGCCCACCTGTGGCCTGCCGGTGGCTGCAACCAGAGGACCGCTGGGGTTGCCATTTTTCTTTTTGCGAATAACAATGTTTTTTTTTTTCAAGATACTAGCCCTACTATTTAACCTATAGCTGGAGGTAGCAGGTGGATACGTACCTTTCCCAAGAGTATTTCCGTGTAGATGAATGTAATGGACCAGAACTGGAATTCGAACTCAGTTCTCCGATTTCAAATTCCAATCAGGTTCGTTACAAACACCAATGTGCAAGGTGGAATTCCATCTATTCTCCCCCCCCCATGTTTTAAATAACAGGGCAAAATGAACGCTCTAACCGCAGTTGACAACCTGTATAGGAAAACGATTCATTAAAAACCGTATATAGCCCTGGTCGGGGTACAGTATTAAACTGTGACTGAGGTCTGCTCGGCATAGCTGCAGTATAAGCCATAGGTTGGCTACGTGATTGCTGAAGAAACACAAATGTGCCCGAGTATATGGGTATGCTAAGAAACAAGGTCATATGCTGAAGATGAAAATTGCTTTGCCGTGTTGTTTCAAGTGGAAACAATTCTCTGGTGATGATGTATTATTGTTTAATGAAATTGGAGAAAGGGATTTTGACGTAGAGGCTTTAAAACTGATTTATTAATATCTGCTGTTGTCTCAAGTTTCTACAATACGTGAGCTCCTTCGAGACGTCCATCTTTATCTTATCTTTTTTTTACAATAACTCTGATCGATCGAATATTTTTCATTTATCATTTAAATTAAGATAAGATGAACGAATTACAAGAAACATGCAGAGAAATTGTAGTCGAATCTTAATATAATAAACGCAATTCGTCAAAGACTATCTTAATTATAAGTATTAGGTTGGTGCAAAAATAATTTCGTTTTCTAACATATGTTACTATGTGAGAAAACGAAATTATTTTTGCACCAACCTAATATATACCATTAGTTGTTCTGATGCCTTTGTCAATTCTCTCTCCATCAAAATGTTATAGATTTAACATTGGATAATATCGCTATCGACACTTTCTACAAAGAGGTGTAGGTCTAGGCATATTCTTTAATGGGTCGTGTCTCTTCTGGACGTAGCCGATTATGGCTCTTCACGACTTCGTATCCTCTGTAGTTCTAAGCAATCTTTCTCCCCTTTCCACCATTCCCAGTCTCTGTTCTGCGATCCATTCACACAAAATCGTTAGGTAGGTTCATAGCTGTCACCCTCAGCTCATTTTTCCTTCAATATGAACTATGCTCGGTGAGTGTCAAATTCACCAAGCCGTCCTTTTTGTCCTTCAGAAATTACAAGTGTCTCTGATTGTAAGATCATGTGTTCTTTTCACTCTCATTTCCCTTAAAACTTCATGTCACTCTCAGCATCCTTCTGTACAACCACATCTATTTTTTTACCCCGAACTAGCACGAGTCACGAC
The DNA here is from genome assembly GCA_903632075.3 of Acanthosepion pharaonis. Taxonomy (NCBI): domain Eukaryota; kingdom Metazoa; phylum Mollusca; class Cephalopoda; order Sepiida; family Sepiidae; genus Acanthosepion; species Acanthosepion pharaonis. The sequence goes on along the minus strand of CAHIKZ030005474.1, from coordinate 1,211,035 downwards.
AAATGGATGCTCTCATGGGGAGGCTACTGCCTTGAGAGACTAATCTCACCCCTCAAGTGGAACTCGTAAATAAGATCCAGGGGTTAACATTCAGGAGAAAAAAAATGGTCAGTTCACTGTACCACTCCAGTAAGTACCTGACTCCTTCTGCTATCTTCTACCGTTATAAGAGCCAGATTAGACCGAAAATGGAGTACTGTTGCCATATTTGGGTGGGAGCTGTCCAGTCCTTACTTTCTAATCTCGACAGAGTCGAAAACCTTCTCGCCGTCTCTGTAGGTGACAAATTATTCTCCTTCCCCAACCTCTCTCTCACAGGCGGGATGTGGCGAGTCTGTCATCACTCTATCGCTACTGCCAGGGAAAGTGATCGGACGAAATGCATTACTTAGTGTCGTCTAATCTTCACGGCCAGGACCCACCATGCCAGCCACATTGTAGCACACCACCTACATTCCCTCCGTATCCACTCGAACAGCTTATATCCGCGAACCACTGCTCTCTGGAACCGACTCCAAAGAGGATGTTTCCCCGATCATTACACTCTTAATATTGTTCATGTATGGGGTTGGTTGTTGTCTTACACTCCTATCCACTTAAACTGCTTCTTACTTTAACCCTCCACTTCGAAGGTCCTTGTATAGGGTGTACCTCACTGCAAAAAAAAAAAAAATAAAAATAAAAATAAATAAATAAAATAAAATAAAATAAATAAATAAATAAAAAATAGTTTCCCCTTCATCTGTGAGGAAATGTGTCCAGCATTCACTGCCATATAAGAGGATTGGTAGTAAAGAGCAGTTCAGATAACGAATATTTCCTGTTTCTTAATGATTTGTTTAGCTTTTGGAAGGCATCTTTAACTATTCTAATGAGTGTTCAGATATTTTGTCACATTTTACGACCTGTTATAACACTTCCCAGATAGTAAAATATCAATACTTACGTGATTTTGATGTCATCAGTTCGTAGTCCACATCTTAGGCTACCTCCTTTGATAATGTCTTCTTAGAGTTGATGGTTTGTCCTTTCTTC
>CAHIKZ030005474.1:1185000-1205000 GCA_903632075.3 Acanthosepion pharaonis | reverse complement strand
AAACGACGCGAATTGGAAATTAAAAAAAAAGCTCTTCGTGAGACTCGAACTAGAATCCTTTGCAACTCGTAAAGCTTATTGGGATAGCTACTACGAGAGCATTATGTTGGCCCTAAGACTAAAATGAACCTTATAAAATTATTCATTATTTTAACCCAGTTAGTTTCATCACATACTGAGTTCTAGTTGAGATCTAGAGTGATCTTGAATGCAATATAAACGTTCAAAGTATAAAGCCTCGTTGAGAGAGCAATCATTTATTTACAAAGATCAAGATCCGATCAGTAATGAGAATATGACTTTGTGTCTAAGGGAGTAAGCATAAACTACACGAGTAAGCATAAACTACAATAATAATAGAATAGGGCGTAAGGCAAGGATGTGTCTTCTCAGCCAACCTGTTCAAACTATACAGCGAGACATTTCCGAGATAAGTGGAAACCCAACCAGGATTTAGCATTGGCAGCCACACAACGTAAGATATACAGAAGATACAGTACTGATAGCAGACACGGAAAAGAAATTTAAAAAATCTCCTACAAAAGGTAGCGATGGAAAGTGTGAAGAAGGGACTAAGCATAAACTATAAAAAGACAGAATGCATGTTCATCAGTAAAAGAAGAGCCCAAAATGCAATTTGAAGGTCGGGAACACTAGAATCAAGCAGACGCGGAAGTTTAAATATGTGGGAAGCGTTCTGACAGAGGGCGGTAAATGCGACACTGAGATTCGTAGACGTGTTGGGATAGCCAAGGACACATTCCAAAAGCTGGGCAGAGTACTGCGAGACAGGAGGATTTCATTTGGTAACAAAGAAAAGAATACTGAACTGTTACATGATATTTGTCCTTCTTTACGGCAGCAAACGTTGGACGATTTTCGCAAAGGTGAAGAAGAGACGCGAGGCAATGGAGATGTGGTGCTACAGAAGGATGCTAAGGATATCATGGACCGAGCGTGTGAGGAACGATGAGGTTGCAAACAAGGAGGAGGCTTATACTTAAGATCAGGAAGATGCAGCTGAAGTTTTTGGAACACATAATGAAGAAGGAGGGCCTATAGAATCTGATACTCACGGGTCGAATAGAGGTGTTGTGGTAGGATCCACCTAATTTGCATAATGGAGTACCGACCATATAAATATGGTTGGTACCGGGAAGAGAAGGGGAGGAATCAAGAGATTCAACCAGAGACTCTGCCCGGCTGCGACTCAGTCAACACATTCTCCAGGAACGGTCTTACCAGGAATATACAAAAGACTATATGTAAATATTGTGTACATTTTCTTGTTTCAATACATTTTGTTCTAAGTACATTTTGTGTTGCATTATTATTCCATGCATTAGTCAAGTTTCAACAAGAGGGAAAGAGAGACAAGGAAAAACAAGGCATGACATACTTAGCGGGCAAGTGGCTGATAGAACGTGATCAGAGGGAGTAGCAGAAGGAAGGAACTTGTTGAGAGCTGTAAGGGATAGAATGGATAGATGGAGAGCCATGATCGCCTACATCCTGAAAGGACATAGTACATAAAAAGGAAAAGTGTCAGTGAGTGGTTTTTATTTATTTTTGGTTCACACTGGTTAGTTGTAGTGAAAACCAACTGAAATTAAGATTAAATAAATAGTAGTTAAAATTAATAATAGTTGAGCATAATTAATACTATTTCTGATATTATTACTTTGAAAAGCAATCAAACTAATGGAACCAAAAACCAAAAACAGGAAAATAATATGGTTTAACCCACCTTTCTGTAAATTGTCTAATGTAAATATCGGCAGATATTTTTTAAATTTAATCGACAAACATCTTAATCACAACAACCCGCTTCAAAAAATTTTCAATAGAAAAACTCTAAAAACGTGACGCGTTTCGTCCTTCAAGACTTCATCAGAATAAATTTGTTATGTTGGTAGGACTACACATGCGCACGACACAGAGTTTCAGAGAATTTTAGATTTTTTTTTATCTTAGTATATCTTATTTATAGAAGCAGTTAAAAGCTTTCCTAATTAAATATTGCCATAGTTTTATTTTTGGTTAATGGTGTTGCTGTCCTACAGAATTCAAACTGATGATTTAAATTCTCCAAGAATTTCTGCTTTTGAATAATATAATCATGAAGATGCTAAGATCTTAATTTCTCGAGATTTCATAAACTGAGTGGGATTAACAGATGTAAAAAATCTTTTCATCAGGATTTCTTTTTAAAATATTTCTAAAACTCTTTTCATTCATTTGTGAATAAGTGAGAGTTTCATTATAATCTGACAATTATTTGATTTTCACAAAAATTTCCCAAACAATGTGGTTTTTACCTATTTTTTTACTACGTTAATAAAACATCGAAAACCGAAAAGAGTAAATAATACAAAATAAAAATGAAAAACAAATAAATTAACCCAAACAAATAAATAAATAAATAAACAAGCCACTCCCCCAAAATAACCACCAGACTAGATTACCCACAATGCACCACTGAACCATATATATAAATAGTCGAGGAAAAAATCCAACATTCGCGGCCTGACGATTGCGCCTAGCATAAAACAGCCTGTTGCCTCTGAGTGTTGACTTCGATGTTCATTTATATATATATATATATATATATATATATATATATATATATATATATATACGAACACACACGTGTACACAGTTTCATTGTTACATATTACTGCACTGTTATTTCTTTCAGAGTTTTGTCTATATCGTAAAATAATATTAGCAACAGTTAAAGCAGTTTGAAAGAATCAAACATTTTGGTAGTTGTTTATTTTATGGTAGAAATCATTTATTCACAAAACATACATCCTATGTGAAAGATGATTTACAGGACGGACCATCTCGACCTGTTCGCCATTATGTTCAATACACAAAAACCAGCAAGAGCCCGAAGACTCATTTCACGGGAAATAGATGATACCAGAGTCTGTAATCTGTGCTTGAGGTCATTGATACCACGAACTATCTTGTTATATACGCTCTCCTTCACTATAAACCATAATCGGAAATCACGGGGCATCAACCAATGCAATCGTCAACAGCGACTATCCATCGACCTGTATGGTCGAGATAAGCATGAACATTATGGACAAAATTCTGTATGATAATATTGTTAACATACTTTTAAATAGTCCTGTATATGTTGTGTTTGGACAAAGGCTGAACTTATCTTAAAGATAATATTTAATAATCAATAATGAAATATCAGATTGATGACTAATACTAAGGCCTAGATAAATGACAACTGTGCAAGAAAATTGATTTGAAATCGAATTTACTATAATAAGGCTGCACCAAATACTAGACGAACAGGAGGTGAAATATTGCAAGATGGTTGAACACTTTGTCATAGCATGAACGCAATAAAAATACTCATTGATCAAGACGCATCCTGATGAAACAGCATTATATTTCTATTCTTTCATCCACGTAGATTTGATTTTGAAGTTCATGCCATTAAAGGTCATATTTAGTTGGTTTGTTTTGTTTTACGGCATATCAACCTCAATGGGTCATTTAATGCCGAAAATTTTTTTTATTGCTGGTTATTATATTTTGTTTCGTCAAAAATCTATTTCTGATAATATTTTTTCCTTCAAAAATCTATTTCTGATAATATTTTTTCCTTCAAAAATCTATTTCTGATAATATTTTTTCCTTCAAAAATTTATTTCTGATTATATTTTTTCCTTCAAAAATCTATTTCTGATAATATTTTTTTTCTTTAAAAATCTATTTCTGATAATATTTTTCCTTCAAAAATGTATTGCTGGTAATAATTGTTTCCAAAAAAAAGTATCGCTGGTAATATTTTTTCATCAAAAATGTATTACTAGTAATATTTTTTTCAAAAACGTATTGTTAATGATATTTTTTTTTTCAAAAATTTATTGCCGTTAATAATTTTTTACAAAGTATTTATGGCATTAAAACCTATTTTTACACTTTTATAGTGATTTTACCCCAGTTTCAAGGTTAACTATTTGCCCATAGCTGAGACCCTAACAAGTGCTACTACCCCGGGTCAGTGTGGACCTGGGAACACCAGCAATTAAGAGGTGGTTCCACGCTCCTCAAAATTTCCTGATCAGAGGCCTTGCTACTGGACGTAATTTATCGTCTTACCCAGGACACGTATGTAGTTTATCGTCATACCCAGGACGGTCATACTTAGGATTTGACCATGATCTTTAATGACCACCGAAATAGTCTGTCAGTTACCTACCATACGTGATACACGCTTGGGCGATCATGTCTCTTCCGATTCATGACTGATTAGGTGGAAGATTTTTCCGCAGTAGGTTGCTGTTTCTTTCTGCGGTAGAATGGTTGCCACCAAAGGCTATAGGACCCAGGATGTCCTGCTATCCAACCTATAGATAGTGGGGAAGAAGAAGTAACAGATTTATACCATTTCCGAGGGTATTTGCACGTAGAGTGAATGTAAGGAACCCAACTAGAATTCGAACTCGTCTATCCGACTTCTCATTCTAACTCGTTATCCATTACACCTTTAACGTTTATAGTTCTTGTCGATAAGTGCCATTATCATTAATGACCACAGGTATTATTCCCGAAATAAAATTTGGTGAATAATTACATCTTAGTAAAAGATTTTAGCTAGGTATTTTGTCTGTTTTGCCTGCCATTGCATGGATATGAGAGAGTTTTGTTTGTCACGTAATTCATATTGATTTTTTTTTATGGCAAACTTTTAATTTTCAAGATTTTTTGAAGTATGTTTTTGAAAGCAAGGAACGCGAATGTCACGTAGAGCAAAGATTGATGTTACAGGAAAACGACGGAAGTGTGCAAGAATGGTTAATAAGTCAAAGTTCACTATTTTCAGTTGGTCTGATCAAGCAGGAAAAAAACATTTATTAAATGATTTCTTTCTATGGAAACAGGAAACATTTTCTTTTATCTATAAAGGAAATTGAATATATTTTGGGGATTCACTCTAAGAGTGTACTTATTTCGATCAATAGTCGTCATGTGTAGTCCTTGCGTCTTATTCAAGAAGCACGTTGTCAAATTGCCTGATTCTGGTTTGCAATGTAAGCCGAAATATGTTTTGCCTTTTATTATCAATAATATGCTCATCGTCTTTCTTTTATAGTAACGTCAGTATCTCTTTACTTAAAAAAAAAGACACACACACACACACATTACCGTTATAATCATCATGATCACCGGCAGCAGCTGCAGAATCATAATCAGCATTATCATTATCGCTATCTCGAATAAAACGTACAATTCCAGATTCTGATAACAGCCCTCGCTACGGAATAAATGCAACAAAAAGCTGCAAGGACAGAGATAATTACAGAAGAGGATTTCTTAAGCAACCTCATGATAGAAAAGATTACATCCCACCACTATCATGGTAAACTGTAATGGTGGATATATTAGGATTCCAGCGTTATCTTTGCATAATGTTACGCAAGTCTTTCAATTTCTGTCCGAATTTCTGGGATGAGGAATTATCCTTATTTATATTATTTACGGTCGGACTAATTTCCTCATCTTTCTTGTTACTGCCACAACATTTCACCTGTTGCGCCCGCTGGTATGCTTCAGATGTAGCAGCAGCAATAATAATAATAATAATAATAATAATAATAAGAAGAAGAAGAAGAAGAAGAAGAGGAAGAAGAAGAAAACACGTCCAAACAATGTTAAATATGCTTTAACATCTACAGATAAAAGTAAATAAAACCCTCGTCCTCAAAACACATAAGTGTAAGTACCTTCATGAAATTGCTAAAAAAAAAAGAGCATAGCATGATAAAAGGGCCTTAAACTTGATGAAAACGAAATTTTATCGTCTAAATATTTATGTTATTATTAAGAGAAAAGATTTTATTATTATTTTTTAAAATTATTGCATTCTAACATTCTAACTTTTGATTAAAAATCATATTTCTCTTTGCAAAAGTATCATCAGTAAATAACATTGCAAATTTTAACGCCTTTTTCTTTGCAATGGCAGGCTTCAATTTTGGAAAGCTTGCAAAAAAAAAATATGCCGTCGGATTTTAATCAATCTTTCAGGATTTATTCACAAATGATTGCAATTACTTTAAATATGTCTTTTATTTGGGAAATCACAATAAAAAAGATTTTTTATATATGTTACTCGCCACCATAACTAATTTTATGAAAGCTCTAGAAATTCAATGTTTTTGTTTTTCTTTTTTTTTGTGAATATTAGTTAAAAAAAAGTCTTTGAAGAATTTAAATCATCAATTTGTTTTTGTAAATTCGAACGACCAGTTAAGAAAATTCAGCTCTGAATTGTAACATAAAAACTTAATGAAACAAAGATATTATTTAATTTCAAAAGCTTTTAGTTGCTTTTATGAATAAAACTTTTTTCGGTGAAAAATGAATTTTTACGACAATTATTTGTCATTTCTTATATTTTTTTTAATTTTAAAATTTTTACATAAAATTTCCTAAATATTTTAAAATTAGTGAAAAAGCTAGACATTTTAGGTAATGATGTTATTAAGTAGATATATCTTTACAATTTATAATTTATGCAGTTTTATTACTCCCTGCAAACGATCAGCATGTACAAATAGGATTTAAAATTATTCTTGAGTCATTATAAAAAGGGTTATTTCAGATTTACGGATGGCCCCAGGGAGTGTGAAAACATCACGTGGTTTTTCTGTTGTGCTATTGACGGCGGAAAATAAAAAATATCGGGGTCTTCAGATTGTAATAAGCTTTAAAATATATTTATATTATAATATAATTTTAATTGATAACAATATTCCCTAAAAATTATCGAAGTCGAACTTTAAAAGATGTAAAATCTTTATAAATTATTCAATTTTAAATTGTAAAAAATGAAAACAAATCTTGTAAAAATTCATTTTTCATCGAAATTGTTTTCTTCAAACAATATTGTCTTTAATACATATTATTCGTAAAAGCTTCTCTAATTAAATAATATTTTAGTTTTATTACGATTTTTATTTTTTTTTTTATTCAGAACAGATTTCAGTAAGACTGTGTCTGATTTTACATAATAAAATCGGTGATTTAAATTCTCCAAAAATTCTGCTTTTAACTAATATAGCCACTACAAATTATCTTGAAGAATTTATGAAGTTTTTACAAAATTTATTAAGGGGGAGAAACACGTGTAAAAAAAAATTCCAAAATTAATATCATTGATGTGTGAATAAATCCTAAAAATTTCATTAAGTTCCGAGAATTATTTGATTTTTGCAAGAATTTCCAATTTAATGTGTCGGCCATCGCAAATAAAAAAGAGGCGAAAATTTGCTATACTTAAAATTAATACAACCGCCGATACAAGAAAAACAAGCTTTTTAATCAACATTTTGCATGTTCTAAAAAAGAGTAAAAATTTTTTAAAAATAATCAAAGTACACTTTGAGCCTTTCTTCTAATAAGATAATGATTTTAAAATAAAATTTTAAAATAACTGAGATAAAAATAATAATAGCCTAAAATTGTATAAATGTACATAAAATTATACTATAACTTTATGTACGTTTCTTATGAAATGTTATCTCACTCAGCAGTTATTATTTTAATTTTTTTAATATTATTTTTAATTTCTCCAGAAAGTATCAACAAACGTAGGGTGAAAGCTAAAGTACTTAAAAAAATAAAATAATTAAATTGCTAAAAGTTTTTCTCACTTTTAAAATTACGAGATAAATAAGCTAGTTCACTTAAAACGAGAAATGATCATGTCACATCTGTCCCTCCGTACTATAACTTGCCTATCATGTTAAGTGCCAATACGTAATGAAACCATTACTCATTACGTGTCAATCATCACCGTTAAGACATGTTTTTTTCTTATTTTAAACTACATATTTTTGTGAAGAAAGTAATGTTTGTTTCAAAATATATTAAATAAACTTTAAATTTTCTAATTTTCTTCAAATAAATTTTGAAAATGGTATAATTGATTTTTGGAAGATTTTTAAACGTAGAATTTGACTTCTGTTTACAAAATCCTAAAAAATAGCTGAAAGATCGAATTTTAGTAATTTCGCTGACCCCTAAAAATGTTTAAAATTACGGACATGCTAAAGAGGATTAAAAATTTTCCAAAATAATCAAAGAATACTTTAGTCCTTCCTCTTAATAATAACATAAACATTTAGACGATAAATCTTTTTTTATCAAGTTTAACGCCGTTTTTATCATGCTATGCTCTATTTTTAGCGATTTCATGAAGGTACTTACATAAATGAAACAAAACGGTTTGATCGATTTGATATTTTATTGTATTTATTATGTGTCAGGTTGGACAATTAAATATGTCTATAGAAAAAATCCGAGGAATCATGCTGTTATATTTCAATAAACCCGTTCTTTTCCGGTGTGCATTCATTTGCCATCATATTATTACGGGCACTACACCATCGGCTTAGCTACCATTAAGTGTATTATAAACACCATTATCACCATGAACATTACCAGCTCATTTGTCTAGTCTCATATAACCATTAAGATTATCTCCCTTGTTGGTACTGGGGTAAGTCTCTCATCTCGCATAAATGATGAAAAAAGCTTTAACTTCAAAGATTAACACATATCGAAATACATTTGAAAGCTGCGATATCTTTCGTGCACGTGTGCGCATTAGTGGCATTCTCTTATATTAAGTAAATACGTCAGATCCTTTGTTGCATGCAAATCAACTTTTCGAGCGACTTTCGTTCAGAATTTGAATTGGCGTCACTTAAACAATGTTTATAAATGGCTGCGCGGATTCAATATGGAGGATTTTATTGGCCCACTCCTAAAAACAAAAGGATTGGCAGGTGGTGCTATCTCTATTATCGTTTTGAAGGTATTGTTCTGGAATAGCCTAAATTAGTTGTTTCACGTGAACTCCTGGCTTAGAGAATTCAATTCTCTGCTTCTAATGTAAAGGTTATCCACAAATGAAAAGAAAGCAGTTGCAAGTATTTAAAAAAAAAAAAATGTAATGCAATCGAGTATCCCATATCTATTAAAATATCTTCCTTTGTTTAAAAGAAAAGAAATCGGCATCTTTGAACATTCGTGCCCCCCCCAACTCCCCCCCCAAAAAAAAACAAACAAAAGAAAAAAGGCGTGTCTCAATACATCTTTTTCTATTGACACTTTCCTTTTCTACGGTTTGCGGCCTCATTATGTTGAAACACCGGTTCCCGTACGATCACCGAAGTTAAGCAACGCTGACGTTGATCAGTATCTAGATGGATGCCCGCTTGAAAATACAAAGTGCTGTAAGATTGGATGAGCAGTTGGGACAATGGATAATTGCTCGGAATTGCTAATCGGAGAGCCAAGTTCCATTTCCCGCTGGGTTCGTATTATTCACCTACGCGCAATATAGGAAAAGGTATGAATCTACTTCTCTTAACAGCGATGGGTAACACTTGTATCCTTAAGCCATTACTATCTAAAAAAAAAACTCTTAAAATCTAAAAAAAATATAGCTTTAAATAACTTGCAAAAGTTGAATAAGTCTTAGAAAACGAATCAATCAACCAACATTTTCAGTGTTGCATATCGTTCCACTGTTATTTCTTTCAGAGGTTTAGCAATATCGTAAAATAATATTAGAAATAGTTAAATCAGTTTGACAGAATCAAAAATTTTGGTAGTTGTTTATTTCATATGCGGCATTTCATGATAATATAATTAATAATTTAGATTTTCAAAACATAATATTGGAAATATCAACATTGTTCAATTCATTTTATACATTGTTTACTTACATTAGCTGTGATCTAAATGCAAAGGTGGTTAACATTTCCAGAGCATAAAATTTCTTTCTTTGAAAAAGTGAGCATTTTTTATTATAAATGCCATCAACAAAGCCATCATTTATTTACAAGTTAGACATCCTACCCTTCCACCTCCACCCGCCCTCGCCACATTAAACCGGCCTCATGTCGCCTTATACCACCATGATGGTAGGTGTAAATAACAGTTACATTTATTTGATTCGATTGTATATATACCTGGTTGCATACTCATGCATACAAACTTTATATTTGATCGATTTTCAGGGTTTCGACCTGATGCAAACGCATACAGGTACACGTAATTTCAGGTTAGACGTCATCAAATGAAAATTGAACAATTATTTCAATGATTCTCTTTATTTCTAGGTAATTGCGGTACGTTTAAGGTAATGTCTGAAAGGTTTTTGTCACTGTTGCATCTATCCCTGTAGTGGTCTCTCCTTTATCATATTACACTCTGTATGTCTGATATTATTTATATATGTTCGTCAATCTAGTAGTATATTCATTTATAATTCTGCGAGATTTGATTTGTTTTTAGATCTGTTTATTTCTCTCTCTCTCTCTCTCTCTCTCTCACACTCTATTTCTATCTATCTATGCATCTCAGTCTATCTATCTATCTATCTATCTATCTATCTATCTATCTATCTCAGTCTATTCTTATCTATCTATCTATCTATCTATCTATCTATCTATCTATCTATCTATCTATCTATCTATCTATCCATTCATCCATCTATCTATCTCATCTATCTTCTATCTATCTATCTATCTATCCATCTTCTATCTATCTATCTATCTCAGTCTATTCTTATCTATCTATCTATCTATCTCCGTCTATTCTTATCTATCTATCTATCTATCTATCTATCTATCTATCTATCTCAGTCTATCTATCTATCTCAGTCTATTCTCTATCTTATCTATTCTATCTATCTATCTATCTCCGTCTATTCATCTATCTATCTATCTATCTATCTATCTATCTATCTATCTATCTCCGTCTATTCTTATCTATCTATCTATCTATCTATCTATCTATCTATCTATCTATCTATCTATCTATCTATCTCGCCGGGCACATTATTCATACATTATCGTTGCTGACATCTGTTGTGGATTCGATTATCGCTAGCCGATTTACAGTTGTATATAACGTACCAAACTTAGGTATACTTCAATGGTAAGAAATTTCTCTTTGTTATTACCATCAGTTGATAAAATCGAGTCAGAAAACAGCAGATGGCTATAATAATAATAATAATAATAATAATAATAATAATAATAATAATAGTATAGACATAGGACCTTAATTTTAGGGATTTACAATACACAGAGAATAATCAAAGTAGTAATCAAAGGCCACAAAAACAGAATGTGCTTTTTTTATTATCATGACAGTTCCTGCAGACTGTAATGTATCTTTGAAGATCTTCAAAAAAATATCAAAATATGGTGTGTAAAATTAAAATATATCGCACGTGAGGGCATCAATAATTCCAGTTGTAGTTGGAACACTCGGTTTAATTAGAAAACATACCAAGAGACTCACTGAAGGGATATCTGGTAACCCATGCCTTAAAGAAATACAAGTACAGCTCACACCTTTTTATCTGTATAAAATGCGTATTATCTTAGGTTGTTTTATTTTTATTGCTATTTTTGCATTTTGTTTTTTTGTAAAAATATTACGTGAAAATATCATGATGCCATTTCTTACCTTAGGTGTTTAGTTGAGGCCCGGAAGGAAATGAGCATACGAAGGAAATTAAAGGAAATAATAATAATAATAATAATAATAATGATGATGATGATAATGATGATGATGATGATGATAAGGGTGATGATGCCCAGAAAATGCGTTAATCCTAGAGATTTTCTCTCTATTTTTCATCGAAAAAGGGTTTATTTTTTTTCTAACTTTTGATTTTTCTCATCGCTGGATTTGATAATTTAATCTGGAGCTTTCCAAACTTTAGGCATTAGTGATACACATTTTTTTAACGACACGTTACTTAGGGTTTGTTAGTCAGCCCTAATATATAATTCGAAGCGTTTATAAAAAGAATGTATTCCATACAAACTTTAATTTATGGTTAAAGAAGACTGCAATAATCCGACATAGTTACTTGAAATGAGATTTTTGCTAACAACAAATTTTACTCGCTACTATTTTTTAATTCAATTAATTTAACTCTTTTCCTCCCCTATTTGAAAACATTCATTGGTGAGCTGTTTGGTTCGTACATCAATCAATTCGAAGCAAATAAGGCTGAATGCTTTGTTCGGAAATTCTCATCCAACTCAACACTCGACTCATCCGGAGTGCCCACACATGATTTCCCGCTACAACTGAGGCTCTACTGAGTTATATGTATATAACTCCGTCGATCGTCTTTGACATCATCTCTAAATTAGACTCCCATAAAGCAAGTGGCGTTGAGGGGATATCAGCCGTAGTCCTAAAGAAATGTGCTTCTTATCTCGTTCTAGTTCTCTCCAAACTATACAACTAATACAGAAGGGGTTAAGCATCTCGCCTCCCACGATCTATTCTCTGACAAACAAAATGGTTTCCGAGTTGTCCGGCCTACCGATGACGTGCTTACGGGCATAACTGATATGTATACCAAGCTCTTGATAATAACGGCGAAGCTCGAGCCGTGGCTCTAATTATCTGTAAGGCGTTTGACAGGGTTTGGCATGCTGGCCTTCTATGTAAGCTTTAGGGCTACGGTATTACAGGACGATTATTTAATTTAATCCAATCATTCCTATCAAATCCTGAAATGAAGGTCGTCCTGAACGGACATTCTTCCAGATCCTTTCATAAGAACGCTGTTGTTCAGTTCTCAAGTCGGGATCTATGTAGATGACACTAACATTTACTCCTATCTCAATAGTAAATTCGACAATGCTGACAAAGTTAACCTGGTCGTTGGTCTCGAGAAGGACCTCCAATTAGTGTATAGGAAATGGCTTGTAATTTTGACAACCATAGAGAAACTTCCCTGGCCCCTAGCAGCATCGTTGATGCTCGACTCCACGAGAGTGTCTCACTTCTTGGCCTCACGTTTTCTACTCACCTGAGGTGGAGCAACAACATTGAATCAATAGCTGCATCTACTGCAAGGAAAGTTGGATCTCTGTGTCGTGCCAGAAGGTTTTTCTCGTCTGAGTCCATCCTACAAATCTACCATTCGTCCCTGCATTGGATACTGTTGCCATATATGGTCTGGTGCCCCTACAGTTCATCTCGAGGTTCTCGACAAAATCCAAAGAGGGATCTGCAATGTGATCGCTCCTGACTTGGCATCTCGACTCCAGTTTCTTTTCCACAGACGTGAGGTAGCTTCCCCCTGTCTTTTCGACAAATATTTTCATGGCATCTGCTCTAACGAGCTATTTTCCCTACAACCCGACTGCATGAATTTAAGCGTGCTACTCGGTTGCCATCTAGGTCCCATCATTTTACTGTCAAAGCAGTTAAATGTAACCGCCTCTTCTATTCTCGCACTTCCCGACAGTGAAACTCCCTTCCTCTTACATGCTTCCCTGATAACTACAATCTTAAAAAAATTAAATGAAACGTCATTCGTCATCTTCTGATGCCTTGATCCCCGTTCTTCTTTTGATCGTGTCCTCAATACCCCTCCTATAGCCAATTTTTTCTCATAATTTTCACTCTCTGTAACCCTTTGCGTACTAATGACACTTTGCTTGGGTTGAAATGCTTAAAAAATGAAAAAAAATCTCCAGAAATGCACACACACATCCATTTTTTGCATATCAACTGCAGAAGTGTATTGATCGCTCGTAAAAATAAAACGATATTGATTTCTTTCTAACATATTATCTGGAATATTTTAAAAACATTATTCTAGAGTTTTCATTATTATGTCGGTTGCTTTATTCTTTGAGCCAGAACCTTATTCAATTCAATAACTCTCTGTAAAGAATGGATATAAATCAAATCAGACTCATACCGGTTGCATTTTAAAAAAAAAAACAAATTCTACATGTTTCTTTAATTTTTGTAAGTCAATTTAATGTCTTAGTATCAGACCAAATTTTCGATACAGTGACCAATAATCTAGTGGCAAACTTTAAAAAAACATACCCGCAAAAATGATATGTCAAAAGGGTGATTTTTCTCTTGACAACCTTATTACAATATAAACTGCCGGCAATTTTTATTTTTTTAAAAAGCTATTTTTTTAAATTTTAATAAACCCAGTTAAAAGAATGTTTGATTTAGAGGAGAGATGCTCTCAAACTATCTTAGTTAATTTATATGTCTAGAGCAAATGAAAGCAATGCCGAGAAAATGGGTCTTTTCAAAATTTATAATTATACTTACTCGTCATTATATGTCATGTGTTGATTTAAAATTTCTTGTTCTGTAGTTCAAAGAAACTTTTTATAAATTTATGAATAAAGAAATTGCTTTCACAGTCATTTATTTATAATATTGTAAATACAGTGTAACCCGGATATAAGAGACCCGGATATAAGAGAAACCCGGATATAAGAGAGATTTTCTCTGGTCCCAAATTGTTCCCATACTTACCTAAACAAAATAGACCAAACCCCGATATAAGAGAAACCCGGATATAAGAGACTTCTTCTCCGGTCCCGACAACTCTCTTATATCCGGGTTACACTGTAGTAAAAATGCATTTACACATTTTATATAATGTAAAATGGAAATAAGCAATCAAATAAATAAAGTGTTAAACAATTTTGCTTTTAATTCTGGAGAAAAAGGAAAATTCATAAGTCCAGTTTCTCATGCTTGGGTTAAATTAATAGATTTTCAAAGCAATAAAAATTGCTGGGTCAATAGAAAAATTGACCTTTTATTTTTTTTTGCAGTTACGTTTGTTAAACTTTGCCAATAATAGTCGTGCTGCAAATGCAGAAAAGAAAAAGTATGAAGCAAAAGTCTTGAATGAAATTGGGAGTAATCTAAAACAGAAAGAGAAGACAGCGAGTGCTTAAGAAAAAGGAGAAAAGAAAAGATGAAATAAAGCAAACGTGTATGAAAAAGAAGACAAAGAGAAATGAAAGAGAGAGGGGGGGAGGGAGAGGGGAGGGAGGGGGGGAGAGGGGGGAGGAGGGGGGGAGAGGGGGAGAGGGGAGAGGGAGAGGGGAGGAGAGATAAATAAAGAGGAGAGAGAGAAATACAAAATGCAAGAAAGAGATCAAGATGAAAATAAGGCGAAACTAAGGAAATGCGAATATATATCAGTGGAGATTGTCACTTTGGCGAATGAAGTGAAAATACAGAGAGTTCGAAATAAGATCAGAACAATAAAATAAATTTTGACGCGTGGTGTTACTGGCAAATGCACATTGACAAGTATTGATTAAATTCTGTTCTTGTATTAACCAAATCTATTTTGATCTGAGTTGTAAGTGTTTCAAGTGAGGCGATCCAGTGGAAATATCATTGTTTGTAGACAGGAAACAATTGGATTCTTCGAACAGACATAGATAAGTTCGGCTCAAAATGGCAGTCGCATATTCGCACCATTTTTTTTTTATTGGGCGTTGATCAATTTTAAATTTTAAATTGTCCGGTTTCCAATTGAAGAACTGGCACTTACACTTGATTTTCTTCTGTAAAGACTGAAAAGAATTTATCTATTGATATTTCCATTTTCTTCTATGTATCTCTCTTCTCGCCAATGATATGTGTTTTTCTAATTTCCCAAGAAAAAGATAAAGCCATTTTCTAATTTACTTTACTCGCATGCAAGATTTCCGATAAATAAAAAAGTAAACTATTGGTGCATCGTTCCAATTCGTAGTGTAGAGGTGGGAGACAATCCAGATGGTTTTTTTCATTTCCACATTTACTAGGGAAAATATCTTCCATCCTCTCTCTAACTTCCAGTTTATATTTCAGTTTTGGCTTAACCCATTTTCTGCTTAGAATTAACATTTAACCGCCTTAGAGCGTCAGTGTCACATATGAATCTGTCCTATATTCTCGAGATATGGGTTAAATTGTAGAAATTGTATCTGGAAAAATCATTGTCACTCTTGAAATATTGTTAATGCAATATTCACTCGCAAAACAAGAAAGAATTATTCTTACAATCTAAATTATTTTCGGCTTTAAATAACCCACAGTGGTTTGAAGAGCAAAAAACAAAATAAAAAACAAATAAAAAACAACCCCCCCCAAAAAAAACCCAAATCAAATGAAATCCGATGTCTAATTTAGTTGAATATAATGCACAAGACAACACGTGTGCGAAACTCGAGCACAGTGCAGTAATAGTTCATAGCGATTGGCTTAATAAACAAAGTGCCCCTGTATAGTATTGATATTTACTAAAATTAGATTCATAAGTGCGCGCGTCCACTTATGTCACCACAGAAAATTCATTACACCATAATATTAATTAGGTTGCTGAAAAATGTATCCTTTTTATTTTACATCATTCATTGTTTTTATTATCACCAGCGCTCACTTTCTATATATATATATATATATATATATATATATATATATATATATATATATATATATATATATATATATATATAGAGAGAGAGAGAGAGAGAGAGAGATGAAATAAATTGTTTTGAACTACTTGACACTTTATTATCATTAGCCACGCTTACGGCATATTAATACGCCCAACAAATTTTTTATGATAATCAATTTTGGGCGCAAAAATTAATATGATTGAATAAGTGATCATAATCAATCGATCACATTGTATTTTAACAGATAACAATATGAGCCATCGTTTTTATGCATAAAATGGATATAATTCTCCAACTCGAGTCAGATCATAGCATAGCCATACGTCCCTCTATCTCTATTTAACTGCTGAAAATCATAGAACTGTGAACCCGGTAAAGGTACTCTTAATAAATATTATTAAAGAAGTTAGTTATATATATATATATATATATATATATATATATATATATATATATATATATATATATATATTGCCTTTCAGGTAGCAGTTTGTTTCAAAGGCAGTTTAAAAGAGTAACAGTGTAAATATGGCGTTACGGTTAAAAAAAAATGTCCTTGCTAGACGTAAGAGATGATGGTTCTTTACAGTTCACGTGTAATTTTTTTGCGCAAACACAGAAATGGACTTCCCCAAGGATTTTTTTTTTTGCGGGAGAAGTGAATGTAACAGATGAGGCGGGAATTATGAACTCAGCTCGCCGATTTCACTTTCGCCGCCGATATCCGTTGTGCTACCCCCAATAGACTCAGTTGCAGTGTCAATCGGATGCTAATACCTCAACCGTAAACAAATGCGGTTCGTTTCATGCTGATAACAGTTCATTAAAAGTTTCTCCGCTTTAAAACATTGACTACCTAAAGAATTATTATAATCATAAAATAAATTGTATTTGGGCTAAATTTGACAGTTTTTAAAAAGGAAAACAAAGTAAATATCTAAACCCCAAATCAATTTATTGGAAAAATACAAAAATATCATATCTACTATCTATATTTCTCATGTTGTCTGTCTGTGTGTCTGTCGTTGGCGTTGTTACCTCGCCCAGGCCGCATTTCTCACCCGATTTCGATGCGGTTTTCAACACAAGTTTGCAAATGGCTGCCGTAAGGACATGACGGAGCCCGATTTTTGAGTTCGGAATCAGGTTCTGAAAAAATCGATAATCGAAAAAATCGATAATCGAAAAAATCGATAATCGAAAAAATCGATAATCGAAAAAATTCTGCTTACAGAAGGAATGATCGCATTTCAACCAAATTTAACACCCTTTTAGAGTCTACCATTAGAAGTGTTGTCCAGAAGTTTCATGACCACGGACCCCTAAACAGCGCGGAAAATCGATAAAACCCAAAAACCGATACGCCCAGATTGCGTCTGAACCGCATGTCGGTTTTTAGCGAAAACCGAGCGGATTTATGAAGAGGCCATTGGGAGTCATCATGTGAAGTTTCAACTCTGAGCACCCCCCCAAACAGAGTGCAAATCGACAATCGGTCAACCCTTAAAAATGTTTTTTCCGGTTTTCTAAAGCTGATCGTATTGTGTTTATTTTGTTTAGTTCTTTTTCGTAACAGATTTAATGTTTACTATAGAGCTTAGAAAAAGTTGGCAGTGTGATATAGGCAAGAAGTAAGGCATGTAACAACATCCTCACGGCAAAGGGCACTCCTTTAAAGGCAAGGAAGGGTAAAATATTTTAAGTCAAGTGATAGCGATTGCTGTATTAGTCGTACTATTTTTGAATCAAGCACGGGCAACGCCGGGCCATGCTGCAAGTTGGTTATAATAATCAAAAGACAATTCACTCAAAGAAGCCACCCTCAGATTCTATACATTCTCGATCAGACTCCGGAATCTGGTGGAGGCAGCTTTCACTGTGTCTCTAGGGAGGACCTCAAACGTCTCCTTAATCCTGTCGATCAGTTAGGCTTTGATGGTATAGGCAGTACGGTTGGTGTCTTTCTCAAAGACGCCTCGCACATAATAATCCATGAGATTAAATCAGAGGAGTTAGATGGCCTGACGTTGGGCCTGTTGAAGGCGTAAAATGTATTTGTCAACCACTTCTGACTACTCTTGGAGCAGGGAACTGAATTTTACTGCCACATATATGGTCTTCCAGCAGGCACCCTCTCAGTGAGTCCGAATAGCCATCCGAATAGAACCCTCTTTAAAAATGTGAGGTGGTATGACATCAAACTCTCTGGAGACACACCCCAAAACCATGAAAATTTGGGAAAACTTAGTGTTCATGACATGAGCAACATTATATGGATTGTAGGTAAGCCATCTGTTGTTCTTGGTGTTGTGAAGCTGGTTCTGAGAAAACTTCTTTCATCAAAGAAGAACTAGATTTTTCTTCGTTCAACAGTCGCAGTTTGTTCAGAAGTTTCTTTACTTTTGTCAGACGGTTTTCTCGAGATTTTTCTGTAAGAAGTTGACCTTTACATCTCTTGTACGACTGGTAGCGGAGGTCCTCATTCAAGGCCAGCACCTTATTTCATGCACCAAAGCCCGCTTTCTCCGGCAGTTGTTGGATGAATTCTGTTCCACGGACGCATTCAGTACGTCTGCCGTGCCGTGTTTTTTCCCTACAAGCCTCATAGTATCAGTTGTAGCTCTCCATTTCAAGACTTATTGCTTTCATAGTGCTGAAAGAGCATTTAGTAGCTGTCATGATTACGTAATTTTGATGCTTGACACCAATCATTATGATGCAGGTCACCCTTTTTCAATATTTAGGTGGCTTCCACGCGTCCATGTCAAAAACCTAGTAATAAGGTTTCACAATACCATTCACTGTTTATAGATATTCCAAACCAATCTGAAAAAATAACAACATCAAACTCTGTCAAATTTAGCCTGAAGATCCCATATATACATTAATTTTCCGCAAATCTCCAGGAAGAGAGTGTAGCTATCAATGAAAGAAATGAATATGTACATTGTTGAGTGCAATAACATATTGCAGTGTCGCTAATATAGACTTATTTGTCACTGGTAATAATTGTCATACCAAAGGGTATATATTCACTTCTTTTATTGCTCTGCTCCATCGCGATATATCTTGTCACTTGTATGTCGCAAAAAAGGGAGATTGCAAGTAAGCGCTTTCGGAAAGAACTCGCTTAAATTTGTCTCATCTATTTAGATATTAATTGTTGGTACACACATTATGTTTTTGTTTATATTTTTTATTTAGTTGACATGTAAGGAGTACAAGAACATTTTTGAACGAATCAAAAAATAATTGGTTACTCCTGCAAACTTCGTTAGAGCTTGATGCACACTGACGAAGGTTGCAAGAGCAACCGAAAACTCAACATATCAACTAAAGATGTGCAAAAACAATTTTGTCTTCAATTTTTTTATATAAAGAGTATACGTCAATATCTTACATATATTTCAGATTTGAATCAATCCACAACAAAATAAAAAGAGAGAAATTTATTTTTATTATAAATATCAGATCATCCCATAAGTTCTGTCCGAAATTTAACTATTTGTTAAAATGAACGAAATTTAAAGAGTATTTTATAATGTCTAATGGAGCTGAACATTATTTTTATGTTTAAATGCATTTAAATTGATCAAATTTTATTTCAGAGAACAATAAAATTAAATTTTGTTTGATTAAAACCTTGCTAACATGGAAGTACCCAAGAATCATTTGAGGCACATAATGCTTTATGAG
>CAHIKZ030005474.1:1122500-1180000 GCA_903632075.3 Acanthosepion pharaonis | reverse complement strand
ACTTTGAAGAATAGCCATTATTCATTTCTATAGCAACCAACGTCTTCTTGTAGTTCTTAATTAATGATTTGCAAATTTTGGTTGCTATTTTGTTCCATTCTTTTTCCCATGTGGTCTTCATTGGAGCTCTCGATTGGATTTGAATTTGCAAATAATGCCACAGATTCACGATTGGGTTTAAATCTGGGAACTGACTTGGCTATTTCAGGATATTTACATTATTTTCAGCAAGCCATTTCTTCGTAGATTTTGCAGTGTGCTTAGGATCATTATCTTGTTGGAAGATCCAATCAGGAGGAGGTTCAAGATTTTCAATCGAAATCGTTAAATTTGCTTACAAAATATTTTGATATGCTGCGGCATTCATTCTACCATCTATTACTGATATGTTACGAGTGCCTTTTGCAAAAAAAAAAAAACATCCCAAAACCATGATTCTGCTACAACCAAATTTCACTGTTGGAACTGTGTTCTTTTGTTTGAAGGCTCCGCCATCTTTCTTCCATACATGATTTCTAGAATTACGTCCAAACAACTCAATTTTGGTTTCGTCTGTCCATAATACACTTTCCCAAGACGGTGTTTTCTTATTTTTATATTCACCAACGAATTTCAACCTGGCATCTCTGTGTCTTTTCAACAGCAGGGGAGTTTTCCGAGAGGAGCGTGATTTTAAATTGTTTCTATAAATTTCATTGCTTTTTTCCGTTTAGCGACACAAATTCCCGATGAAAGCAAACCAACGCACAACTCTTAACGAGTAACCATTTGATTTTGTTTAATTTAATGAATTAATTTCCTCAAAAATCTTGAAGAAATCTTACGTGGAGAATCTGTTCTTCTCTGGTTTTCAACGGTTTTGTGTATTTTATACCTTGCAATGAATGAACTAATGGCATTAAATGGAATATTCACATTTTCCTGTAACTTTTACCTTCTTTCCAGAGCTTAATAATAAGTTCTTTTTGCGAATTTGTCAATTCTTTACCTCTTGTCATGATGATAACCTTCTTGCACGAATATCAATTACAGAATGTTCTGCTTGTATTTTTAGGCTAAAAATAACTATTGATAACATTATTGGGATATTCTATTATTTTCCACTAGAATAATCGAGAGTATTAAAGCAATTTAAAAGTTTTTAAATCTAAAATTTCCATTGTACGAATACTTTTTTCACCCATTTAAATGGATAAATGGGATTTATCTCTATTAAATCAAAATTCTTTTCTGTTTTCTAAGCATATTTAGTTATTATGCATATTTGTACAGTTAATTATATGAAAAGTGTGTTTATTCATTAGTTGGAAATACAAAAAATAACATTTTTTATGTATACGAATATTTGTTCCCCCACCCACCCTATATGAGTATAAATTCGTAAATACTATATAAATAATGAGTGTCGACACGTAAGTCCATGGTACAATAAGGCTTGTGAAAATAATGGCTGTAAAATAAGAGAAGTGCTCAATCGCTTAAATACCAGCAGGAGTCAAAATTATTTTTTATAATGATATTCATACAGTCCAAGGGCAAAGAAGCATTCGTAGTTATGGGCTACACTGTAAGAGCAACAATTTATGGTGATTTGCGACAAAATTGACGCTTAAGTGCTTTCTTTTTGTATTAATGATTGCTGACAGAGAAAGTGTAATGTCCACGGATGCATGGAAAGGAATATTTTATTTTAAATTATTTTTATTTATTTACTTACGCACGCATTTATTTGATACTATTCTTGTAGGCTACAGCCTATGAAAATAGGCTGTGGCCTTCTATTCTCATAGCCTTCTATTCTCATAGCCTACTATTCTCATAGCCTCCTATTCTCATAGGCTACGGCTTATGAGAATAGGCTGAAGCCTACTATTCTCATAGCCTCCTATTCTCATAGGCTACAGCTTATGAGAATAGGTTGTAGCCTACTATTCTCATAGGCTAGAGCTTATGAGAATTGGCTGTAGTCGACTATTCTCACAGGCTAGAGCTTATGAGAATTGTTTGTAGTCTACTATTCTCATAGGCTACAGCTTATGAGAATAGGCTGAAGCCTTCTATTCTCATAGGATACAGCTTATGAGAATTGGCTGTAGCCTACTATTCTCATGGGCTAGAGCTTATGAGAATTGGCTGTAGCCTACTCTTCTCATAGGTTACAGCTTATGAGAATAGGCTGAAGCCTACTCTTCTCATAGGTTATAGCTTATGAGAATAGGCTGAAGCCTACTATTCTCATAGGCTATAGCTTATGAGAATAGGCTGAAACCTACTATTCTCATAGGCTATAGCTTATGAGAATAGGCTGAAACCTACTATTCTCATTGGCTATAGCTTATGAGAATAGGCTGAAGCCTACTATTCTCATAGGCTATAGCTTATGAGAATAGGCTGAAGCCTACTATTCTCATAGGCTATAGCTTATGAGAATAGGCTGAAGCCTACTATTCTCATAGGCTATAGCTTATGAGAATAGGCTGAAACCTACTATTCTCATCGGCTATAGCTTATGAGAATAGGCTGAAGCCTACTATTCTCATCGGCTACAGCTTATGAGAATAGTATCAAATTATCATTGCAATAGTTTACACATTTTGACGTTTATTTCATAATGGTTTGTACTAAAATGTATGCAGACGGTTTGTGTGCATTTCAAGTTTTACTTACCTGCAAAGTTTTGACGCTGACACAAATAATTTGATTCAAAATTTATATACCGTATATACTTGTGTAGCCGTTAGCTTTAAATTTCAAAAATCAATTACTTATGCAGGTCCAGCAATTCTACTAGCGTTTATCCTTCTCAATAACTCATAGTAATTCACAGATAATAAATAAAAGGATTCAATAGAGCGCCCTGATCATCTACGTCTTGAAAGAACATGGTATTTATAAATATTAATGGCAGCAAAATAATTTGTTCAAATAAAATATTTTGGATATTCAATATTTGATAATATCTCTATAAATATTCTCATGGTAAATATTCAGGTTTTGTTTTCTCTTTGGTAATCGTAATTTATATGCATATTCTTTTCTCGCATTTCTCGCTTGTGGAACTTTTTCCGGCTTCTTACTTTCTAGTCAACTCTAATCATAAAAAAATTTAAATGCAATCTCCATCGTTACTTTCTTTATATTCTTATATTCTTAATATTCTTATATTCTTTATATTCTTATATTCTTAATATTCTTATATTCTTTATATTCTTATATTCTTAATATTCTTATATTCTTTATATTCTTATATTCTTAATATTCTTATATTCTTTATATTCTTATATTCTTAATATTCTTAATATTTTATATTCTTTATATTCTTATATTCTTAATATTCTTATATTCTTAATATTCTTATATTCTTATATTCTTTATATTCTTATATTCTTAATATTCTTATATTCTTTATATTCTTATATTCTTTATATTCTTATATTCTTAATATTCTTATATTCTTTATATTCTTATATTCTTTATATTCTTATATTCTTTATATTCTTATATTCTTAATATTTTATATTCTTTATATTCTTATATTCTTTATATTCTTATATTCTTTATATTCTTATATTCTTAATATTCTTATATTCTTAATATTCTTAATATTTTATATTCTTTATATTCTTATATTCTTAATATTCTTATATTCTTTATATTCTTATATTCTTAATATTCTTATATTCTTTTATATTCTTATATTCTTAATATTCTTATATTCTTTATATTCTTATATTCTTAATATTCTTAATATTTTATATTCTTTATATTCTTATATTCTTAATATTCTTATATTCTTTATATTCTTATATTCTTAATATTCTTATATTCTTTATATTCTTATATTCTTTATATTCTTATATTCTTTATATTCTTAATATTTTATATTCTTTATATTCTTATATTCTTAATATTCTTATATTCTTTATATTCTTATATTCTTAATATTCTTATATTCTTTATATTCTTATATTCTTTATATTCTTATATTCTTTATATTCTTATATTCTTAATATTCTTATATTCTTTATATTCTTATATTCTTTATATTCTTATATTCTTAATATTTTATATTCTTTATATTCGTATATTCTTTATATTCTTATATTCTTTATATTCTTATATTCTTAATATTCTTATATTCTTTCACACTCAGTAACCTCTTGTGTCTTAGTAGCTTCATCGCTTTGTTTGGGATGAAATAATTAAAAAAATAAATAAATAATCATTTTCCCTATGTAACTATAAGTTCTCCGCTAATAGTATTTTTTTCTCTTGCACTTCCGGTTTCTTTCTTTGCAGTCAACATTGCTCTTCAAATATTTAAATGCAAACTCAATCATTTTCTTCTACCGTCTTAATTCCTGTTCTTTTATTGTTCTCTATACCCAATAATCTTTTTTTTTTTTCATATTTTTTCACACTCAATAATTGCTGTCGTCTTAGTGGCTTTATTGCCTTACTAGGGGTGAAATAATTAAAAATACATAATGGATAGCAGTAATAACGAAATGATCTGTATAAGAAGAGAAATCATTTATGAACTTATTAAATATCCGGGGAATTTGACTTTGAAAAAAAACCCCAAAAAACGAAAAAAATCCAAAACAACTGACATTTACACCCCTTTCCCACCGTCCTTTTAGGCGGTTAGCGTTTTTACAAAGATTCTATGTATTGTTACTAAAGGCTATCGACAAATGTCCATAGTACGTGAAGTTGGAGTGTTCAAATTCCCTTAACTGTTAGGGGGGGCATTTTGTATATTGATTATTTATTGGGCTTTGTTAATTGGAACAAAAGTCTATATTGAATGCGCAGCACATAACGACCTTACACGGATTGGTTTGTGAAAGTAAACATTGTATTCATCCGAGTACACTTCATAGCAACGAGATCGACAGAAGTGGATAGATATCGACAGGCAAAATGGCTGAACTGAATACTTAACTCTCTCGTAACTGTCTCACTAAGAATATATTTTATCGATTAATATCACTTTCTACGAACAATGGTTAAAAATAGCCTTGAGCGAGTGAAGTCTGTGGATCTGGCGACGGCAATTATTTTTTGATCATTGTGGACTAGCACTACAGAATAACTGTTAAAGACCTGCACCAAATAAAAGAAACTAAATCATTTGAGGACTTTCAACAACAGCAACAACTAAAATGGATAGCATATGTAACTCGATGAGAAAATAATAAATAATAATGTTGACATTCCACACTACTTCAGATAAACGTTAGTCAGGAAACTCCCATCAATACTGAAAAAGCGATAACAGCTACTGGACTTGAGAAAATAATTTTTCTAAAAAAAATGCTCCTTCAATGAATGTTAAATGTTTCTTTATATAGAAACGTGTTATGGAGTGGTTTCACAGTGGAGGCTTGTACTTGTACTAAGTCGGTCCTAAAATAGGTTCGACGTACAAAACGTTAGGAACTTGATATAATAGGTAATGACGCAGAGAAATCTAGTTGCGGTCGCTGATACTTTAGTATCCGACTAACGGTCGTCCGGCATCGACTGACTGACCGACGATATTTAGTCACCCCCCACCCCCACGAGGGCATCCTGCGGCACAAGGCCGGTTTAACGTGGGATCTCCGAGCCATATGCCCATTGAACCCGTATAAACGGGTTCAGGGTTGGTTTACCTTCCCGAAAGAGAATCCGCCCTTCGGTGTAGCCTCCTTCGGGTTCCTCCCCGCCCGAAGGCAGGGAGTTCAACCGATCAGCTAGTCGACTGACTGACCGACCCACTGAGCGACTGCCTACTACTCCTACTTATTATAGGTGAGAGAGTCTATTAACTATAGAATAGGTGTGTTCCACTATAACAAAACAGCTAATATTATCATTACTATTATTATTATAAAGTATTTTATCTTCAAAACTGAAGTTAGGTAAAAACTAAAGAAAACGTGTGACATAGTGAAGTCATACCCAGTTCGGAATATCCTTCGAGAAAGATAATCCAATGTATTCGGGTGAACAAAGAGAAGAGCCTGATTCTTTGAAATCAATCTTGTGCCTAACAGTTTAGACTCTTTCATTTCTCGCTCTCTTATCATGTTCTTCTATACAGTATCCGTTCAGGTCGTTGGTGATCATAGCCTTCCATTATTTCCTGTCATTTTTTAGCTCTTCATAAATTTTCTCATTTTGCCATCTCCTTAAACCCTGCTTCTTCATTTATTTCCTCTGGCACTTCAAGTAGGTTATCTATTGCTTTCTCTCTTACTTTCAATCTGTCCTGTGAGTGTCGAGTTTTCGAAGCCCTGTTTCCTTATCATGCAACCTCGAAATTTCAACTGTCTCTTCCTGATGATTTATATAAAAGTCCTTTTTGTTTCCTCCTTGTTCTCCTTTTATCTAGAACTTTGTCGTTGTTCACATGTTCGGTTCATGGTATTCTCAGCATCCTTCTGTAGAACCACATTGCTGTTGTTTCAAGTCTACTCTTCCTCTGTCATGAGGTTGTCCAGCATTCACAGCCATATAGGAACGTAAACTGAAGTCCTTTAAATATTTAAAATAGATAAATGAATACATAACTAATTAAACAACAAAATGCATAGAAATAAATAATAATCACATTGAAAAACATAAATACAATATCAAAATCAACAAAATCATCAACGTTTATTAGGCAATTAATTACACCACTTAGGGTCCTCCATGGCGTACCTTTCCTGACTAGATATTTTAGTGTATACTCTACAAAAATTTCAAAAGTTAACGATATTTTTCCTCCACGTTACTTCTGTGTATAAATATATGTTACGAAATAAAATTTACCTTGATAAAGTTCCTCAAGGGACGAAGCGTATTGGTAAAGGAAAGTTTTCCGTTTGTATTATATATATATATATATATATATATATATATATATATATATATATATATATATATATATCTTGTAACGGCATTCACCTGAGGTGGGTTGAGCCGGCTCCAATATTGGAGTTTCATGGGAATTTGGAATTCACAAGCGGTCCCCGACCCGCATGTATAGCACATGAGATTTGATTATAGTGGTGAAGGTTTCGTGCAGGACCATCCACACTTTTTTGAAGGGCCGATTACAGAGGCCTGGTGCACTACGTGCCACAAGGTCCCCAAACGGCCATCCAAGGCTATAGAACCCAGTCTGTCCTGCTATCTACCCATAGCTGGAGGGAGAGAAGAAGAGGATTCACACCTTTCCCATATATATATATATATATATATATATATATATATATATATATATATATATATATATATAGGTTTATTCAGCATCTAAAGTGCCCACCTGTGGGTTATACTGCAATTTTGCTGAGCAGACCTTAGTTACAGTTTGTGGGAAAGGCCGTGATATCTAGCGTGATCAACAATTTAAATAACGCCAGCACACTCAAGCCATCAGCCACGATGACTTGTGTCTCCGTGCTAGCAGAGGTATCGATGGCTCCCAAAGGTTCCGTCTACACAATTTCACTCACAAGGCTTGGGTCAACGCGTGGTGTGGTTTTCAGGCACTTTACAAAGAATGTGAACGTTGTAACCACCCGGTCACGTGCACACACACACACACACACACACACACACACACACACACACACACACACACACACACACACACACACACACATATATACATACATACAAACATATATATATATATATATATATATATATATATATGAAGAAATATAGTTTTAAGGTGTACTACATTTATGGGATAAAGTGCTCAATATCAGAGATAGAGCGTATGTAAATATAAATATAAAAGTGAACATTGAAGTCAACACTCAGAGGCGACAGTCTGTTTCATGCTGGACGCAATAGTCATGTCGCCTGAATATCTACTACCACACACAAACAGACCCGCAAGGTAAGCACCCTAACACATTCTACCATACGCAAACACATCCACAAACACACCCACATAACAAATACAGTTATGAACATACACTGAACAGCACAAAAACAAACCTGCACAGACCACTACACCGTAACACAAACAAAGATCAGAATACACACACATTCACAAAACCAACACTTACAAATACCACCTAGCTCAACAAACCAAACCTGACAACCATTACCTATATCCAGGAGTATAATCAGAATTCCCCGAAAATTTCTACGCACAATCCACATACAATCTATACAAAAACAACAAATCTAGAAACATTTGGAACACGCCCCCTAACAAAAACAAAGACACCTATATAGCGCCATCGAGAAACAACAATCCCAATTTCACCAAAAAAAAAAAAAAAAAAACTCTCACTGGCAAGAAAACTCAAAATATACAGAGAGAGGGTATGTCTTAGAAAACCCGAAATATGTTAAAAGAAACAATCATTATTTTTAGAAGCCCCAGTCCGAACAAGAAAACCAGTTTAGATGACACAAAACCCAAAATAATAAACCTACCTACATGTACACTTACAAATGACGAAATCAACCTACTGAAATTGGGCCTAAAATTCTGCCCTGCTCCGAAAAGCAATATAGCAGACCTATAAAAAGACCTTAGGGAATTTGAACGCAAATTGAGACCAAAAGAAATATCTAATAATAACGAAAATATTACAGATGAGTCACTAGTAAAAAATAAATCTAATTTATTCCCAAACAAAAATAATAATACCAATGAGCTAAATATATTTTTGAGAAACTCTGGAACCTCAACCTATAAGAAAAATCCAAAACCATTTGAAAAAACTTAAATACAGACAAAGACTAGCCTTAGAGAACATCCGAAAAATAATAACATAATTATAAAAGAAGCAGATAAAGTCAGCGCTATAGTAATCATGGACAGAACATACTATAAAACAAAAATTTTAGAAACACTAGACGATAGGAACAGCTACAAATTAATTCAAATTAATTGGCACTAACATAGACAAAAACATTATATTAAGAATTAAAAACTCTGCACAACACAATAAAAGAGAAGGACTTCCTAATAAACTTTGTACCAAAAACAAGTAATTTCTACGGACTACCTAAAATTCACAAATCGAGTGGAATAAAAGCAGCTATCCAGACACAAATATCTGAATACATTAGCATCCCAAACCCCAGTGAACTTACATCCAAACCAATAGTAGCAGGACCAGCCTGTCCAACTAGCAAACTCTGTAACCTAAGAGACATAATATTGCAACCATTCTCTAACCGAATTAAAAGCCACATCAGAGACGATATCCATTTTCTTAGCTGCATACCAGAAAAGGTAGATCCGGGAACGCTTATGGCATTTTTTGACATTAATAGCCTATACTGCAACATACCTCATGAACTAGGTAAAAAGGCAATCTCATTCTGGATTGAAAAACATCCAGAAATACTACATCCGAGATTCACTAAAGAGTTATTTATCGATAGTATAGACCTAATTCTAAATATTAACACCTTCGAATTTGACAGCAAAAACTATATTCAAACCCTGGGTACTGCAATTGGAACAAAAATGACACCAACATATGCCACCCTAATATTAGCTTACCTAGATGAAAAAACTCTATGAAAGGATAGAACAAATATATGTGGAAAATATAAAAACCCAATTCACTAAATCTTGGAAAAGATACTTAGAAGATTACTTCATTTTCTGGAAATCCTCATGGGGTGATATTAACCAATTCCACACTCTACATCAAAACATACACCCCAAAATCAAATTCACGCAAGAATATAATTTTAACGAATTACCATTTTTAGATATACTCATTAGAAATAAAAACAACCACATAATCACAGATATCTACCACAAACCCACAGACACCCAACACTATCTTCATTTCAAGAGCCATCACCTAAAAAGCTGCCTAAAATCCATCCCCTATTCTCTAGCACGTAGGATTTGTGCTATAGTGACTAATAAACACCTCCGAAAAACCCGCCTAGAAGAACTACATAAAACTCTAAAAAAAAAACCAGGCTACCCCACAACACTAATAAACAAAGGTTTTGAACCCGCAAAAAAAAATTCCTCTAGACCAACTTAGAAATAAAAAGAAACGTAATGTCGAACAAACTCTAGCATATGTCTCAACATACAACAAAATCAATCCAGAAATATTCACAGAAATTTAAAAAATCTAGACCTACTTAGCAAGGATAATAAACTGAAAAATATACTAAAAACAACCAAAATGATTAAAAGCAAACGCCAATCTAAAAACCTAAAACACATTAACCTCATCTAAATTTAACCAACACACAATACAGGGAGTCACAAAATGCAACAAAAAAAAAAGATGTGGGGTTTGTGACACCATTATAGGAGGAAACTCCTACACTTTTGAAAACCCCAAAACGACATTCATAATAAATAAAAACTTAAACTGCAACTCCAAAAATGTGATTTATGTACGTAAATGCACAAAATTTGGAAGCTATTGCCAGTGAAAAGATCCTGACAGAGAGCTCGTGTCAATGAGTCGCACTTTAATAGGCTTCAGATGGACTCTGAGTACAGACGTGGTATATTGCTGCTGGACTCAAATAAGGTGATGAACATTTACATATAAAAAATATATAAATATTTTTATTGTTCGAGTTGCGGTGGATGGCTAGAGGGAGGGTGAATCAAGGAGGCTTGGATTGCGCACACAGGAATTGACGAAGACAAATCTTCGGTAAACCTCTAGCCAGCCTCTCTGTCCAAATCGGACCGGTTAAATAACATTTGAACACCTACGAAACTTTACGTGGCTACGCCTTCTTCCGCTATGTCGCCTACGCAACTTTGTGTGGCCAAGCCTCTTCCAGCATGCGCCCACGCAAGCGCACATTTCCAGTGCGCCTTGTTTGTTCAAGGCTCAGGACACCTGTGTGTCCTATTTATTTTAGCCACCGGATGCATCTCCTGTTTATGCTATCACCAGTACCGATTTCCGCTTACACACTGATGCAGCGGAAGTAAGGCCAAAGGTCTTACCTCAAACCGCTATCCAACACAGAGTGATAATTGGTAAGTTATTCTTGAAGCCCGTTGAAATTAAATTTGATACCTATGCCTGATATTAGATGAGGATTAATAATGTATTTCTTTGACAGATTATAATAAGGTTAATAAATACGCAAGAGATTACAGGCGTGCAATATCCTTTTGCGCATAAATTAGTTTAATAAAGAAACAATTCATGCATTAGATACTATGACATTATTTGGGCCTTTTGCGTTTAATTGTGGTCATAGTTGAATTAGTGCGAGCTGTAATCGCCATTTCCTGTCTGCACCGCACTGAGAAAAATGTTGGTAACCAGACGTTTCTCTGTCGAGTTGGTTATGATGCCTGGTTATTTGGTTGGATTTTGGTTCGAGAAGAGATCTTTTTTAGCATCTCCATATAGAATAGAAATAGGAAGACACACTGTTATCTTCTGGCATATGTTGGCTTATTTCCCCAGAAAACGATTCTTTAGGATTAGAAAATGAAACGTTTATGCTGGTCTTTCAATTTAAGTATGTTGCGAGGAATAAAAGCTCTCGGGAACAGTACGTGTAACAACAATAACTGTAATACGACCACTCGACAATCATCTAACGTCTACATTATCCTTTCGTGGTCTAAGGTGTCAGGAAATCGATAAACCTACCGTTTGACGTGGAACACAATGTGACTTATTAACTTCAGAGAACATCGAATGACTGGTCTCTTCAAAAAGCAGAAACATTCAAAATAGCATCAGGAACGAACTCGTATTGTTACTTTTCTCCACTTGTCCAATCTCAGCTTCTAGGTAATTATTTATTATCTTCATTATTAGTTTATATATTTTCATAAATAAATTACTCCAGAAAAGTAAAACAAGGGCAGATTTTGCTTGAATAAACAAAACAGAAGCCATGAATTCATAAGTTTAGTTTCGGAGCTAAAATATTCGCCAGATCCTTACTAAGTTAGACGATTTGCTTCAATATGCCAAAGCATTAAGACTGTTCCTTTGAAAATGTTTTTAATTGTAAGATTTCTGTTTTTTTTTAAGTAACAAATATGTATTTTGCAGTGCCTTAGTTATACTGTGGTGTGTTTTCGGTATTAACACTTTTTCGTTTCAGTAGAGTGATTGCTGAAGCCAGCATTCGATTATCTCGGTCCACCATTCTTTTGTGCATCAACATACTTATTTTGAAAGTATATGACAATATTAATATCATGGAGATTACTGTCAACTTTGACACATACTGTGTGAAATTTGTAAATCGATAGCTTGACTGGTGTAATTGCTATTGCGTTGTGCTGTTGATTCTGTGACATTGTGGTTTCTTGTTAGTTTTATTGTTATTGTGTTGTGCCGTTCATTTTATAAGTAACTATGGGGTCTCTCCCTCTCTCTCTCCCCCTCTCTCTCTCCCTCTCTCTCTCTATATATATATATATGCAAAATGGCGGATATTTAACTAGTCTTTTATTAGAGCAAGTGGTGGTAGAATTAGCAGCGAGGCAAGAGACTATTTTGATATACAATATTATTTAAATATACACTATCAAAGTCTGTGTTTAGTGCAATGATGAAGGATAGAATTCGCTACACCAGCTGTGGTCTGTTTCATAAATTTTGCTTTAAAACAGAGACCTTATACTTAGTAAACAATTGGGTCTAGTGCAAGGCTATATTAGTGAGATACCCTGGATGAATTGTTTGTGAGAGTAATTATGGTAACCATTATTCTATTACGGATGTCATTGTGGCAAACTATCTCTCATTATAGACATAGCTTATTAAAAATATTACCTGAAAATGTAGTCTTTGGAAAGCATCTAAAATTAATGGTTGTACGATCAACAACATCCAGAGTACCAGAGATCACCTAGTTTTAATAGCACTAATATTATCTATCTATCTATCTATCTATGAAGTGCATTCCAGGAGTTTTAAAACTTAGGAATTAGAGTGGCATAGGGGGTCTTTGCAGTTTATTCCAGAACTGCTGGAACTGAGGAATATAGATCGTCTGAACACTTTCCACGGAAATAGCGATAGATTAATGAGAAGATTGCAACGTTTCGTCTGTGGGAAAGGGTTTGTATGGTGGAAAATAGTTCATCAACCACAAGGATGCGAAGACGCTTTTGTACACTATCGAGACTGGGAAATGATGATAGTTGTTAGTATTAAAATAATATAGGTTATTAGTTGTTTCATGAAGCGGTATTATATGTTAGAATTACAGATCAAATTTGCTTTAGAGGAGGAATCATGTGTGTGAATCCGAATTCTGGTCTAGGTCAACTATATAAAAATAAATATGTGAACAGGATTGATAATTGTGATTTATATGTACAATAAGTAATTTGAGTTGACCAGTTTAATGATTGGTCAGAATGCTAAGCGAGAATCTGAATGCTTGGATGGAAGTGAACAGTGTGGATTAGAAAGCATGGATGGCGTGGTTTGTATGAATCGGGACACTTTGATGTGAATGCTCAGTAAGAATCGAAAATCTTCGATAGAGTGGCCGCTGTCAGTTTGAATATTCTCATAATTATTCCCTCTCCCAGAGAGGCCATGAAGTCACTAAGACGCAAGGGTTACGGGGAGTGAAAGGAGCTAAGAAAACGTTATCATGGTTAGGGAGACTAAGTAAACGTTATCGTGGAGAAAGGAACTAAGGAAACGTTATCTTCGGAAAAGAAACAAAGAAAACGTTATCATAGAGAAAAGAACTAAGAAAACGTTATCGTGGTTAGGGGGACTAAGTAAACATTATCGTGATGAAAAGAAGAAAAAACGTTATCGTATTTAGGGGGACTAAGTAAACATTATCGTGAAGAAAAGAAGAAAACGATATCGTGTTTAGGGGGACTAAGTAAACATTATCGTGATGAAAATAACCAAGAAACGATATCGTGTTTAGGGGGACTAAGTAAACATTATCGTGATGAAAAGAACCAAGAAAACGTTATCGTGGTTAGGGGGACTAAGAAAACATTATCGTGATGAAAAGAACCAAGAAAACATTATCGTGGTTAGGGGGACTAAGAAAACATTATCGTGATGAAAAGAACCAAGAAAACGATATCGTGTTTAGGGGGACTAAGTAAACATTATCGTGATGAAAAGAACCAAGAAAACGTTATCGTGTTTAGGGGGACTAAGAAAACATTATCGTGATGAAAAGATTTGAGAAAACGTTATCGTGTTTAGGGGGACTAAGAAAACATTATCGTGATGAAAAGAACCAAGAAAACGATATCGTGTTTAGGGGGACTAAGTAAACATTATCGTGATGAAAAGATTTGAGAAAACGTTATCGTGGTTAGGGGGACTAAGTAAACATTATCGTGAAGAAAGAGCAATAAAAAGAACGGTATTAAAAGAAACAGACGATGACGATTGACGTTGTATTTAAATTTTTGAAGATTGTATCAAGAAGTTGGACGAGGGTACCGTAGGCGAAAAGTAGACAGTAAAACAGAACTTCCAGTTGGAAAGAAGAAATTAGAATAGAACTTACAGTTATTCTTAGCGATTTAAACAGTAAAATGAGGTAACTTAACTGACAATTTTTTACTTCCCTTAAATTAATGAAATCAAGATGCCAAAGAAGAAAACTGATTAGAATAAGTATCATAAAGATATTTGTAGAAAAGGCAAAGGGAATCAATGTTACGTTAGATCTAAGGGAAAATAATTGAATCTTGATGATAATCTAAGTTTGAATACTTGAATGAGGTTGTCAGTGTGAAGTTAGATTCTTTGTTTGTAAGGTCAGAGTGAACAGCATCCTGTGATAGGCTGGTCAGTGTCATTATGAATTCTTACCTTAAGTGGTCAGTGTGAATCATAATGTTTGTATAGGGTGAATTATGTAATTGTTTTCTTTCTCCATAAGAGCCACGCAAAGAGCATGATGCGACATGATCTCAGTAACCCACTCCCCAATTGGTTTTTTAGCAAGTATAAAGAACTAATATCAGTAAAAAATAAAATGATTTCAAGAGCATATTGTGTCAAACCCCAGAGGAACATTTGATTTTACGAGCGACATCTTTATATATATATATATATATATATATATATATATATATATATATATATATATATATATGTATGTGTGTGCGTGCGTGCCTGTGTGCATGTGTGTTGCGTGTGTGCATGTGTGTGTATAAGATAAAAGAAGTGTACATATGTATTGATTCAGTAGAATCAATTAATCCTCGGAAGTGTCGTAAAAAGAAACTTTTTTTTTACTGTGCGAGGGAAAGCAGCATGTGTTGCATTATTGCACGTAGTGTTCTTAATGCAGGTGCATTGTTAAAGGCTAAACTGGTCAACCAGAGAAAGAGAACAGATTTTCATAACATTTTCTCTGTCGTTAATTGATTAGGCCACTTGGCGTTCGATAGTGTATATAATCATGTAGGTTGTCATTAAAGAAAACAAAAAGAAAAAAAGAAAAAACGAACTACCTCCATATTATTCGGATCTATCTATCTATCTATCTATCTATCTATCTATCTATCTATCTGTGTGTGTGTGTGTGTATTTTAAATCATTGAGTTTCCTTTGCATCCAGTAGTGTATGCAAGAAGCCGTATATTTTAAATTGAGAATGGAGACGATGTAAGTCAAAATAAATAGCCAGAGTATCTATCTATCTATCTATCTATCTATCTATCTATCTATCTATCTTCGTCTGTTCATATTTGTCTATCAGTTTGTCTAAGAAAATATCTGATGTGATTATCACAGGATATATTTTGGTAAGCTAGTGCCTGATGGGTGCTCTTCAAGTACATCCTTATTATAATCTATCTCTCCTTGGTGGATAAATTAATGCCATGCGTTTTTTCAATGCCTGTAATCAGTGTTCAAAACTAATTAAAAACCAGTATTTTAGCATAAACATTTTCTCTCTTGAGATACAGTCGCTAGACAATCTTCCCATACAGTCACTTTGATGCAAATAAGTAGAGTATTTAAAGCAGAGACGAGTTTTATAAGTGTAGACAATAGTTATGAATGCTAAGATTCTAGTGAGTCCTATACATGGCGTTTTAAGTTTTATATTTGCTAATAGCTGAATTATGTTGTTGAAATTAAATGTTCACCTGAGACTTGAAGAGTTTAAGATTGTCATGATCGGGGAAGCATCCTCTCATCAATTAACGGTTCTTGGGAAGAAGCTGACCGAATAAAACTTCATCCTTAAGAATGAAATACGAAAAGAGTGAGAATGACTCAACCCTATATATATAACATGGCAGGTCTTAGCTGTAAAATCTGAACTAATGGAGCTAAGGAAATGTCCCTCGTCAGGATATTGCCGCCGAAATAGAGACAGAGTAACTATAGGCTTGCGATGTTGCGTGTTAAGGAACGGTGTTTAAGGGTGGAAAATAATTCATCACCCACAAGGCAGCGTAGACACCAAGGCAGATATGGCATCAATAATGTATTTTTGGTTTGATCTGGCTCTTGTAAAGTTATAGAAGTGAAGAAGGAGTCAGATACTTTCTGAAGAGGTACAAGGAACCGGCTATTTATCTGGACCCTTTAAGCGATGCATTGTAGATGTTAGTTTTACTTGAAATCTGGGAAGAACTTTAGTTCAAATAGATGTTCAAAAAAAGGGGTTTTATTGACAGCACATCTGTTCCTGACAAGGGTATACAATTCAGTGCTGGCTCGGTGATGGTGAAAAACTTTAGATCATTTTGATAAACGAAAATCGTGGTTATTCGCAAATGTCACAAAATATGTTTAATATTTTGATAGACTTATTCCGTTGCTTTTGATTTAACTTGTATCAGTAAATATATAATATTTTCATTTTCCCCGCAATTCAGAGTTTAAAATTAGTAAAAAGACGAAGTGTTCTTGAGTTTGATGCTGTTATTCTGTAGTTTATTATTTTCTTATTATTGAAGTGATTACTTTTAAAAACAGACTAACTTTGGATTTTATCTAAAATATGTAAATACAAAGCAGAAGAACCAGAACAGATTCGACAGCAATATTAAATGAACGAATGGTAAACATATAAATGTCTATGATAAATTCTGTAAGAAAGAAATGTCGACCACGACACTGCAAACCAACATTCTTAGCGACAAGCCAAGAAATTGATTCACTATATATATTTTTAGTGTACTGTTATTATTTTTAATATAAAATTTTCTATGACATGAATTATATAAAAATTTAACAACAATTTGAAACTGCTATCCAGGTGAGTTGTTCATATTTATAGAATTAGAAAGAGAATGTTGAGTTAACACACGTAGACATCTTGTTTAAGAAAGCCTGGCAAAATGTGTAATATTATTTACATTATTTACATTTAAACTAGTGTTCTTTTGTTTTGTTGTTTTTTATCACAACGTTGTGCCCATCGGCCTGCTTATGGAGCTTGTCGATTCGAGTAACCTTCAGAGAAATTCGAACTGAATCTTATATTTAATCAACGGAGTTATTTCTACCACTAAAATCATTCTTGCGAAAAAAAAAAACACATTTCGAAATAGGATGTATGTGAAGATTGAACATTCTAGAAATTTTCTTCACTAAATCACTATTTGTAAAAGAATAACATCGGAATGCAATCGATCTGTAGATTTAATATTTTGGAATTGTCCCCAACTAAAGCACCATTTGAAATACTATCGGAATGGGAACGATGTGTAGATTTAATATTCTGGAAATTTCCACTACTAAATAAATATTTGGAAAAGAATACAATCGCAACTGGATCTATGTGTAGATTTAACATTCTGGAAATTTCCAGAAATAACACCACTATTTGGAAAAAGAATAAAATCGGAATAGGATGTATGTGGAGATTTAACATTCTAGAAATTACCTATATTAAATCATTATTTGGAAAAGAATAGAATCGAAATTAGAACGATGTGTAGATTTAATATTCTGGAAATTTTCTCCACTAAATCACTATATGCAATCGGAATGAGATCGATGTGTAGATTTGAATTTCTGGAAATTTTCTACAGTACATCTCTATTTGGAAAAGAATGGCATCAGAATGCGATCGATGTGTAAATTTAACATTCTGGAAATTTCCTCCAGTAAATGACTATGCTGCAAATAATAAAACCGGAATGGTGTAATCGTTCAACACCCTCCCCGCTCGTTCAAGACTTCCAACATCGCGGATGGGCGCTGAAATGACAGCTTCAATCTAGAACTAACCCTATCCCATGTTGTAATTTAAGTTTGATGATAACGCAGCTAAGATCGAATTGTCGCAGGTATCTTCATGTTGGGCTGGTCCAAGCCGGGCGATGACGCACAGAAAAAATAAGACTCGAATAAATTGAACAAAAATTAAATACTCTTTTTATATCAGTCCTTTGTACAATAATTGGTTAATATCAGAGTTCGCATGTAACTGATTATTTCTTTCACGAAATCACTATTTAGATAGAAACAGGATTGGGTTCGATCCATCGATTTACCATTCTGGAAAGTTCCACCCACTGTATCAATATTTGGAAAAGAATAGAATCGGGATCGGATCAATGCTTACTTTTGAATATTTTGGAAATTCCCTCTATTAAATTACTATTTGGAAAAGAATAGAATCAGATGCGTTCGATGTCTACATCTAACAGTTTGTAAATTTCCCCCATTAAATCATTGTTTGGAAAAGAATACAATCTGAATGGGATCGGTGTGTATATTTAACATTTTGGAAATTTCCTCCACTAAAATGACTATTTGGAAAAGAATACAATCGCAATGGGATTGATGTGTAAATTTAATATTCTGGAAATTTACTCGAGAAAATTACTATTTGGAAAAGAATGGCATCGGAATGCAATCGATGTGTAGAATTAGAATTTTGGAAATTCACTTAATCACTCTTTGGGTAAGAATAGAACCGGAATTGGATCGACGTATAGATTTAACAATCTGGAAATTTCTTCCACTAAATCATTATTTGGAAAAGGCTGAATTAGATCTATAAGTATATTTAATATTCTGGAAATTTGTGACAATAAATCACTATTTGGAAAAGGCTGAATTGGATCTATAAGTATATTTAATATTCTAGAAAATTCCTACACTAAATCACTATTTGGAAAAGGCTGAATTAGTTCTATAAGTATATTTAATATTCTAGAAATTTCCTACAGTAAATCACTATTTGGAAAAGAATGAAATCGAAATGTGGTTGATGCGTAGATTGAAGATTCTGGCAACTTTTCTATTAAATCATTATTTGACAAGGAGTAAATTCGGAATGGGATCGATTTATAAATTTAATATTTTGAAAATTTTCTGCACTAAATCATTATTTGGAAAAGAATAGAATTTGAATGGGTTCGATGTGTAGATTTAACGTTGTAGAAACTTTCTGATAGTAATTCACTATTTTGAAAAGAATAATCCGGAATATATATTGAGAGCAAAAGACTATTATATGGATAAAAATTTAATTGAGTAGCTAAACAAAAATAGAAAAGTACGATTTGTCTTCTCCTCAAATGTATTCACCCTTTACAGCGACGCTAACCTAATGAAGCTGGTGACCCTACCAGTTTTTATTATCAATGGTCGTAACCTTAACGATAAAAAATCGCTGATGACACTGTGTTGATTGCCATCTCGGAAAGAAAATTACAGATCGTCTGAGACTGGGAGCGTGAAAAAAGGACTATAAACTGCAAAGTTGGAAAAAAAAGTCTATCGAAAAAGTTCAAGATGCGAGTTATAGATTCAATATATCAACATCAATCAGACTTTCTTTTTTTCTTTTTATGTGCCATGCCCTTTCAGGGCGTAGTCGATCATGGCTCTCTACCTCCCTCCATCCCTTGCAGTTCCTTCCCCCTGCTTCCTCCCCCAGACCACGTTCTGTCATCCACTTGCTTAAGTGTGCTAGGTATGTCACGCGTTGTTTTCCCCTTGTCTCTCTTGTCCCCTATTCGACCCGTGAGTGTCAGATTCTCCAAGCCCTCCTTTTACATTATGTGTCACAGAAACTTCAGCTGTCTCTTCCTGATATTAAGTATAAGCCTCCTTCTTCTTTGCAACCTCAGATGTCATCGTTGCTCACACGCTCGTTCCATGCTATCCTTAGCATCCTTCTGTAGAACCACATGTCGCTTCGAGTCTCTTCTTCATCTTTAAGGAAATCGTCCAACATTCACTGCCGTAAAGAAGGACAGATATCACATAACATTTCAGTAATCCTTTCTTTGTTATCCTCTTGTCTCGCAGTACTCTGCCCAACTTTTGGAATGTGTCCTTGGCCATCCTGATACGCCTACGGATCTCAGTGTCGCACTTACTGTCCTTTGTCAAGACGCTTCTCAGGTATTTAAACTTCCACGTCTGCTTGATTTTAGTGTCCTCGATCTGCAAATTGCATTTCAGGCTCATCCTTTTACTGATGACCATGCATTCTGTTTTCTTGTACTTTATGCTTAGTCCCTTCTTCACACTCTCCGTCGCTACTCAGAAGTTTAAATATGTGGAAAGTGTTTTAATAAATAATGCAAATGCATCACCAAGATCCAAACATGCAATGGATTAAAAATAGAAGCCTTACAAAAGTTAAACAAGGTGATGAGAAAGAGAAAAAAAAACAACCTTTCTTATAAACGAAGAAAAGATTGTTAGTTTACTGCTATATCCATCTATTATATGGCATTAAATGCTGGGAAATGTCCCCACGGGTGAAGAAAAAAAAACCCTAAAGAAATGCTACGAACGGAGCGATTAAACAGCAAAGAAGTTTTAAAGAAAATTGTAACAGACAGAACACATCTACTGAGAATCAGGAAAAGACATAAAAAACATAGAGGGCTTGGAAAAGTTAACACTCACAGGATTTATTGTGGGTAATTGAAGACAATGATCCTGATGAGCTTGTGCGAATGGTTGGTGGAACGTTGGGCACTAGCGTTAGCAAATAGGGGAAAAAACTGCTATGACAATCTCTGTGTCTTTTCTATAAATACTTTCATAGTAATTT
Organism: Acanthosepion pharaonis; assembly: GCA_903632075.3. Taxonomy (NCBI): domain Eukaryota; kingdom Metazoa; phylum Mollusca; class Cephalopoda; order Sepiida; family Sepiidae; genus Acanthosepion; species Acanthosepion pharaonis. The sequence goes on along the minus strand of CAHIKZ030005474.1, from coordinate 1,159,042 downwards.
TTTGGGTGTGCTCGACGCTATGGTACATAGAGTTTTTGTATTTAAGCGCAGTACTAGACTGACGTCGAGATCCCATCAGTTTACGGTTGAGCTGGCTAGACGTAACCGTAAATTCTATGATAGCAGTTTTTTTCTCGCACTTCTTGCTTGATGAACTCCCTTCTGGCTCCATGCTTTCTAACTTTAATCTGCAAAAATTTAGATGCAATGTTAATCGCTATCTAATTTCTTCCTGATCACTCTTTCCTCTTCCCGCTCATTATTAATGTTTCTGTTCCTAATTCTTCCACACCCTGTAACTCCTTGTGTCTTAGTGGCTTTACTCCCTTGCATGGAGTGATAACGACTACGAAAATAAAAAGAGAAAGAAAGAAAAAGAGAGTCACAAGGGATTGAAGAGTTCTGGAGAGCCATGAAACTCTATGATATATTAGGTTGGTGCAAAAATAATGACGTAAAAATGTCGTTTTTTGACGTATTTTTAACGTCAAAAAACGTCATTATTTTCGCACCCACCTAATAGAAGAAGAAATCAGCATTCAATGTTCAATCTGCGATTTGTCTTTACGGAGGTAATTCACTGTTCCTTGGGGCTCATAGTAACGTTCATGGTTTTCATCCTGGGTTAACAGAAACAGTATTAGGAGCACTTTCAATTCCATTGCGTAAATTTGTAATCAAGGAGGCCGTTTTAGCGCGAGTAAGCGGGCGACGCTTAATGGTTCACAGAAAAATGGCGAAATTGCAGAGGCAAAGTAGATATTTGTCGGACGAAGGCAATTTTGTTACAAGGTCATGTTTCTGTTGTACAAAACGAGCAATGTATAAGCATTAATACTTTGCGTGACTAGTGTGTTAAGCACTGCTCAACGGTAAGTGTGCTTACAAGGTGATTATAGTGGTTGGTAAGAATAAGATGAAATGAAACTGTTGGAGGAAAACCAGCAGGTGAAGAAGAAGTAGTAGAATGCGAAGGAGAAGGAAAAGGAGAACTAGCAGCAAGAGGGGAAGAAGAAACTGCAGGAGAAAAAAAAAAAACAGAAGCAGCAGCAACAGGGAGAGAGTAACCAGAGGAAAAGTAGCAGGAGAGACAGAGCAAGGGTAGGAGGAGAGAAAAAAACAACAGGAAGAGAAGGTGAAACAGAAGAGAAGCAGTAACTGCAGAAAAAAAAAGGAGTATGAAAAGAAGGGGCAGAAGTAGAAGCAGGAGAAAGAAAAGGTGTAGAAAATGAAGCAGCAGTAAGAGGAGGAGGAGCAGTTGAAAAACGAGCAAGAAGTAGCAGGAGGAGGAGGAGGAGTATGTAAAGAGGCAGTAAGAGGCAAAGGAGTAGAAGAAGCCCCAGGAAGAAAAAAAGGGGGGTGTTAGAAGCAGGAGGAGGAAATTATCTCATAGTTCTTATTTTTTATTTATTAATTGTTAAATAATTGAAAAAGATTCTCGACATTTGGCGAAACCAGATGAGATCACTTGAGGAATTGAAAAAAAAAAATTGTTTCTGCAATTTATAATATTTGAGAGAATTACCAAAAGCTCTGACTATAATGAATTTTAAATCTAAGTTTTTTATTTGATAGAATTATTTTGGTTGTTGCTATTCTACACAAAAATCCACGGCAGGATTATATATTTTTCAATACTCTGCCCACATATATATGTACGTATGTAATAGCGATTTTCCAAGCGTAGTTTAGATGTGGCACAGGGCCGAAAGTAGGGGGTACCCAGTGAGGATCGAACTCACTTCTCAGTCTTAATTGTTCTAGCGAGACAAGCTTTCTAACCATTACACCAACTCGAGGCGCCCTATGCATGTATGTAATATGCAAGTGAACACTGAGTGTTCAACACCAAGCAACGACACAGATGCTTGAACGAAATCTTCATCTGTCGACTTAGATAATTTATATTTACATATCTTTAAACTACGTTTCTATCATATATATATATATATATATATATATATATATATATATATATATATATATATATATATATATATATATATATATATATATATATAAATAAGTGCTCTATGTGTAAAATTTAGTATAGATAAAATATGTGTAAAAATGCAAAATGATTAAATATATCTATATCTATATATCTATATATATCTATCTATCTATATATCTATATATATTTATTTATTTATGCATTTATTTATGCGGCAATTGGAAAAATATTTTTTGCCGATGCCTTTCATCTTGCGACTTTTTCAAGGCAAACAATGAAAGCAAAATGGTTTTGTTGTCATAGTTACATTCCAAAATTTAAAGAAGAGCGAGACGCTCCGGCGTAAGCCTCTTTCTGGCTAATGTTAACTTCATTTATTCTAAGAGTTTGTTTTTTTTTGTTTTTTATGTCGGCAATATAGTCAAATTTCTTATACCATTTTGCTTTCATTTTTTGCCTTGATAAAGTCGGAAGACAAAACGCGTCTACAAAAAATAAAGATATTTCTCCAAATGTCATTTATTATACCAATTTCTTATCCACAGAATTTTTCTAGGAATTTTACTATATATTTATGGATAAAGATTTAGATATTGGTAAAATATATTGATTAATTTATTTTAAGGGATTTTAATTAAATGTTATTTCTCTTAGGTTTTAAACAAAATTTCTTAGATTATCAATCAATATCCCAAATTATTCATACCGTATTTTAGTTTTTTTTTGTGGATAGTCTGAGTAAGTCATTTTATTCACTCTATTTTAAACGTTTTTTTTTAAGTGTAGTTAAGAATAAAAAGGAAAGTTATAGAAAAAAAAGATCAATCAAATAAGAAATAATAAAGAATTTAAAAGGGGAAGAAAATAAAAAGAAAACAAAACTAAGTCGTAAGACGAGCCAATATAATAACTCAGATTTTTTATTTTATTTTATTAATGCATATATATTCATTAGTTTGATTTTTTTTCTTCTCCTTAAAAAAAACCCCTGTTTTGGCTGCATGTTGGAAAATCAGTACAACAAAGCATACCAGATTTATAACATCAAATAACCCAAGTGTAAACTTGATTAGTTGCCGTTTTCTGGGGGAATTTATATAAAGCACGTCCTAAAGCTCGTAGCAAATTTACTCTGGGTGCAGGCTGAATACTAATTATATTCGTTCGGGTCGTCCATCGAAGAAGTCTGTTGTTTATTTAGACCCGAAACTTCTAGTGACATGGAAGCAAAAACACTGACGACACACCTAGTGTCGGCATTTAAAGGTGTAATTTTAACAAATGTATCTTTAAGAAGACAATATGAATAAAGATAAAAAGCAACTTGATAATGTTCTTGAGTGGGGACGCGATGTATTGGTAAAGAAAGTTTTTCTTTTGTCTTATATATATATATATATATATATATGTATATTTGTGAAGACTATAAATGTTACTTTAGCAAGTACATATGTTTGAGAAGATGTTCATTAGTATTTATAACGAGTGAAACTAATTTATGCCAATGCATATAATTGAAAGTCTTATCAAACACTCGTTAATTTCACTGTAAATAAACAAGTGATGTCTCCTCAAACACGCCTAATCACTAAAATATCTTTCATAGCAATAAGAAAGTAAGAATGAAAGAATATATATATATATATATATATATATATATATATATATATATATATATATATATATATATATAAAAGAAATAATCATACCTAGAATCAATCAGCAATATTAATGCGATTAATGGCTAAATCACTTCGCTAGTAGAACATAATGTATGCATTAAAATACTGTTAATTCATGGAAGTTTAAAAGAAAAAAAATTACAGCCAGACGATAAAGACATGGATCTTCGAAAGTACTTGCTTAACTTAAAAATATATACACTAGAAACATCTGACAACAGTTTTTTAAATGAGGATCACATCATTCAATGGATTAACAGTATTTTAATGCATACATTATGTTCTACTAGCGAAGTGATTTCGCCATTAATCGCATTAATATTGCTGATTGATTCTAGGTATGATTATTTCTTTATATACAAAATATATGCTGCCTAATATAATATGTTTATATATATATATATATATATACATATTGATCTTTGTAAATTACTTAAGATCAGAACTGTTTGGATGAATAATTAATGAATTGAAGACGATTATGAAAGAAACATTTACGAATTTAAATAAACGGTTATATATAAAAGGGATCTTTTATAAAACAATATACGCAGTACATTAATCATTGATCGTAGTAGGTCTGACAGTATTTTTGACTTTGTCAAATAGTTTTAATTAGAAAAGAGATTTATATATAATAAGTTTATTCGCTGCAGACAATTTAAAAATGCTTTGCACAACTAAAAAATGGTGATTTTTTTAACTTCTGCTTGTTATTTAGAGGTTATGGTTCTCCATGGCTTTCTTTATTCTTTGTGAATTTCCATGACGTCCCGTAGAAGATTGTAGAGTAGTTTCCCGTTGCTTCCTGCACCGTTTTGAATTTAGGGTTATCATTCTCCTAGACTGACTGCCGAAGCTAGGGGCTCGGTCAGCTTAATAATTATTTGGGTCTCATATTCTCTGTCCAATTTTTGATTTCTTACTTTTATTTATTATGACTCTTTCAGCAAACAGATTGATCATTAAAAAAATTTCTGTGATTCTTTTTGACGCAGAAGTAAGATATTATTTTTTAAAATTCAGTAGGAAGTATCCTGTCACGAAGCATGTAGGCTTTAGAGAGGACCATCGATCACCGAACCTCATGGACTGACGCTACAGAATCACAGTACCCAAATAACAGATATCAAATTACATGAGAACTTTCAACAAGAGTAAAATATGAACACGAAGAGAAAATAATGGCATAATTAAGATGTTGACATTTTACATTACTCCAAAGAAAATGTTACGAACGAAGCCGTCATTAATAATGGAAAGAGCGATGACAGTTACAGCACGTGAGAAACCTATTTTCTTGGGAAGCTGTTTTAAGAGAAAGAGTTTATAAATTTAAGCCGACATTAGCATTGACTACTCGCTCAATGAATGCAGAATATTTCCTCAGAAGAAAATAGCGAATATGGCCATTATCACACGAGGCGTACTGAAAAAGATTTCATCTTGACCAATAAGGGGTTTAGGTAAAAGAATAAGAAACATTGATACTTTGTTAACTGTTCAGATTTTAGGAATTCATTTTATTGGTAAAACAGTGTAATTTAATCTGCTTTATATTCGTGCATCGAAATTAAATTCGATGACGTGTTAATGCAATTGAAAAGAAAATTACTTTTTCTTGTCATGCAAGATGACACGAAAGAAAATTGAAATGCAGTCTTGGACGGTCTGGAATGAAGAAATGGTGAGATTCTGAATCTCTGTCTTCTTTACAAAATACATGCCAGAATTGCTTGTTAATTATCATTACCATACGTCTAAGGATTTTATCAGAGCATTAGCAAATGAAGGAAGTGCGTTAAATGTTGTTTTTTATTCTGTAAGTGACAAATTCCTCATGCGAGGCGTGTAATCAACTTTAACCTTTTATTTTAAAACTGTATATATGAAGGGGATCAATAAGTTCGTAGCGCGAAACTCATATAAGCCGAATTGTTATCTGAGATGTCAGTGTAATGTTTTATGTAGGAGATTGTAGTTCACCAATGAATTAAGTGCACTGACAAGAAAGAAAAGAGATTAGATTGAAAAATAAATATTTACCGTAAATTGTGGCGTACAAGCCGACCTGGCGTACAATTCGATCTCAAGATTCTAGCACAAAATTCTGAGTTAGGTTTTCTATTTACTGTATATGTTGACCCCCCCTATATATATATATATATATATATATATATATATATATATATATATATATATATATATATATATATATATGCGGCGATCAACGTATATATATATATATATATATATATATATATATATATATAAATTCGTCGCTGAGGTTTTCACCGATCGGCAACAGTCGCCGCTTAGTATGAACCTCTCTGATGTTGAGCACTTTTATCTATAATTGCAGCATAACTTAAAACTATATACACACACACACACACACACACACATATATATATATATATATATATATATATATACACACACCTATATATATATACATACATATATATATATATATACACACACTCATATATATATATATATATATATATATATATATATATATATATATGTGTGTGTGTGTCTGTGTCTGTTTGTGCGTGTGGGTGTGTTTGTATGAGTGTGTCTGTGTGACTACTCTTGGAGGTCCACCTTGACTAAGTTATTAAGTGTTTCCCTTTTATATTGCAAAATATTCATTTCAGATGCCGGTTAAGGAACATAACGTTTCGTTAGAAGACATGAGAGCTGAACTCCTATGAAATATCAATATTCTTATATAACAGTGAATGCCGGACATTTTACTCACAGACGAAGAGAAGATTTGCGGCATCAGAGATATGTTTCTCCAGAAGAATGGTAAGAATATCTCATGAGGAAAATAGAAACTAAAAGGACAATTATAGTTAGAATCAGAAAGAGGCAGTTGAAATTTTGGGGATGCATAATGAAGAAAGAAGGTTTGGAAAATTAGACCCTCACAGGACCTGTCAAAGGCAAGAGGAACAGAGTAAAATAGAAAGGGTGGGATAGTAAATAGAGAAAAAACTGCTAAGAGCTACGAAGGATAGGAAGTTGTGAAGAGTCATGATTGCTCACGTCCTGAAAGGACACGGCAAATAAAAAAGAACTAATCTATTAAGAAATAGCTTGAGGTGTTGACTTCCGTGTAGCATAGATTGCAATGTTCTATCGATGTACTGAAAAAACATATCTTTATGTGCATAATAATAAGAATTATAAGTTTAATGAAGATCATAACTAAATTATTGGTATTATATGCCTTGAATATTGCTGACACATATGGTCCGGTCTCTCGTTGTATATCTAGAGATTCTTGATAAAATCCAAAGAATAATCTGCAATATTATTGGTCCTGACCTGGCGTCTCGGCTTGAGTTATTTCCCCCCCGCTGTAATGTAGCATCCCTGTGCCTTTTCGGTAAATACTTTCATGGTAATTGTTCTATTTGAGCTCTTCAATACGGTATCTAAACTTTATGAATTTAAGCGCAATACTAGGTTGGCGACAAGGTCTTATCAATTTACAGTTGAATTTGCTAGGTGTAACCATAAGTTCTATGCTAAGAGTTTCTTTTCTTTCACTCCTGGCTTGAGGAATATCTCTTTCGGCTCCATACTTTCCAGCCGACTTTGATCTTCAAAAATTTAAATGCAATGTCTATCATTATCTTTTGTCTTTCTGATCACTCTTATTTTGTTCTTGCTCCTTAATAATATTTCTCTTTTTTTCTTTTTTTCACACTCAGTATTCCTTTGCGTCTTAGTGGCATTACTGCCTTGCATCGGGTGATATGATTTAAAAAAACCAAAAAAAAAAAAAAAACCAAAAACACTTATTGCATATTAAAACGAAGCAAACTCGGAGCTTTCCGAACAGATCATTGACTGAGATTCCTTAATACTTAAGTGCTCTTAGAATTCGAGATGCTTTCGTTATATTTTCGCCTGGATGGTCACGACAACTCATTTAAATTCCGGCACCTCCAGGTTTTTTCTTAGGCACTTCGGTATCATTCCAAAATGCACTGACAACAACTGCTACGACTATAACCATTTTTTTTATTGTTATTAATATTAGTAATAATAATATTAGTAGAATTATAAAATAATCTTACACATAGTAATTTAGAATAATAAGAACATTATATGTGTCTTGGCATAGAATATGTGTTAACATGCCATTGTCACAAACAAGTAAGTTATGAATTCTGTCCTCACTGCCATGATAAGCTTTATTCGCTGATATAGTAATAATATTGGAACATTTATTATGTCATTAACTTCATCATTTATCAGCGACAATAAAATATTAATGATAAATATAATGATTGAATAAATTACTGCAAATAACACATTAGAGAATAATATATATATATATATATATATATATATATATATATATATATATATATATATATAATGATATATTTGGTAATCCGTATAAATAATTCCAAAGAGGATATAGATCCAGAGAGAGAGCTCAATGTAATAATAGAGCAAATAATAATAATTAAAAGATCATCGTAATATTTTATCTAATTAAAACCGATTCTACGGTTTTAACCCATCAGACCAAACATTTTCATAGAAATAAATGGATAAAAATTTTACCAGGCACAAAAGAAATTATCAAAAAAAAGAAAGAAAGAAAAGGGGATATGTATTCAAAATGGAGGAATGGAATAAATGAAGGGGCTGAGAAGGTAAAGCGAAGAGAGAGAGAGAGAGAGAGAGAGAGAGAGAGAGAGAAAGAGAAAGTCTGTCAAAGGACATATGTGCGAAGTCGTAGGTATGAGAACAGACATGTTGACCTATTGATATTGGATGTGTACAATGAAGTAGAGAGTATGCCATCATTATTTGACTTAATACAATCTTTCCTGTCAAACCGTGAAATGAACGTTCTATGAATGCTGGTCACTATTTTACTAAGTAAAGGTTTTCAAATGAAAAGATTTAAAATTGACAACTTTTTTTTCCATTTCACAGAAACAAACATTAAACACTTCGATCTCCCTTTCCTTCCTTCCTTCCTTCCTTCCTTCCTTCCTTCCTTCCTTACTTACTTTCTTTCTTTCTTTCTTTCTTTCTTTCTTTCTTTCTTTTATCACTGAAACCAAGTAGTGTCTCTGATATGCCACGCGGACAAAACGGAATAGTTCATTATTTATAAGTTATTGGCGGGTGTAAGGGTCGTGCAAACTAACTAAGAAACTGTTGAAACTTGACTAATGCATGGAATAATAATGCAACACAAAATGTACTTAGAACAAAATGTATTGAAACAAGAAAGTGTACACAATATTTACATATAGTCTTTTGTATATTCTTGGGAAGACCGTTCCTGGAGAATGTGTTGACTGAGTCGCAGTCGGGCAGAATCTCTGGTTGAATTTCTTGATTCCTCTCTCTCTTCCCGGTACCAACCATATTTATATGGTCGGTACTCCACTATGCAAATTAGGTGGATCCTACCACAACAGAAAAAAAATGAGCATGAGAGGGACATGAAGATTTGTTATATGATGATATGTTTCATGATGAACTGCAAATTCGACAGAAGGAAACAAGAAATCTATTGGCAGGTTGTGGTTTGGAGACCAAAGAACGCATAGACTATCAAAGTGCTACGCTGCTTTTTCCTTTATATATGAAGAACAAGAAAACTAATTGGGCAGCACTGATCTCCTCTCTGATGGGATAAAGATAATTACCAGTTACAGAAAATAATTCTTAACTTGATTGAACACTTTTCGAGTCACCTTTGTTGATCAAAATCCTTTTAAAGCCAACGAACGCAAAGAAAAGGCGATGACTTCTTTTCCTAAGAAAATTATCAGAAAGTAAACACGGCTACGGTTCGAACTTGAATCGTTGATTTTAACTTCCTGGTCGATAATTGTTACTCCATTCACAATATTGAATTCCGAAGATTGAAAATAAATAAATGTGAATAACTCAAAGCAGGGAGTCTGTTATTGATTGAATCGGTTTGTACTACGTGTGTCTTGTGTCTGTGTGTTGGCGCCACTAGACTTGTTGCTTCAAAGCTAATACGACACCGAAACGAGCCAGAAATCCCTTTATTCAAGGCCTTAGACAATATATACATCCATATATATATATATATATATATATATATATATATATATATATATATATATATATGTGTGTGTGTGTGTGTGTGCGCGCGCGTGTGTGATGCTAGTTATTGAGACTTCAGTAAATATTTGTACGAGATCTTTGGAAATTTCTTAGCTCCACTTAAAAAGGATGGACTTAGAAATTTTCATCGCTCTCTCGACCAATAAACAGTAACGTGCACACACACACACACACACACACACACACATATATATATATATATATATATATATATATATATATATATATATAATAGGCTCAAACACTAATATTCCATGGTTAAAATTTATTACATTGGAATCGTCTGATCAATTAATCAGACCTATAATTTAAAAAGCAATTAAATAAATTATAAACATGGAATATTAGTGTTTGAACATATATATATATATATATATATATATATATATATATATATATATATATATATATATATATATATATATATATATATATATATATATATATGTGTGTGTGTGTGTGTGTGTGTGTATGTGTGTATATATATATATATATATATATATATATATATATATACCGGTTAAAAGCAAAATAGTTCAAATCATGTAACATTTTTCCATCCCCAAAATGTTTAATATCTAAAAAGCACTAAACTAACTGCGTTTCTTTTTTCAGGTTTTCAGATAAGACATTTGGCCATCTTGATACCATTCGATGTAAGAATCACTAAAACACACTTTTAGTTATTCAGCTAGAAAAGGACAGATTAAAATCTTTTTGTGTCAAAAGCAATAGTGAGAGGAAAAAAGATCAGTCAGGCCTTCAGTAAGGTTACCAATATTCATACTCTGACTTCTATCTTCAACGTCCATTCAAGAACCATCAAGAGAACGGTGAATAAGTTTAAAAAAGAGGAAACAGTAAAGAGGAAAAGTAGATCAGGTGGTCACAACAGGAAGAGACCCATCATTTCAACTTAGAGCTAAAACGATCAATTAGAAAAGGTCCAACTCAATACATGAGACGTTTGGCACACGAGAGAGGAGTTTCAGCTATGACAGTCTAAAGAGCAGCGAAAAAAACTTGAACATGAAATCGTACGTGAAACCTTTGATGCAGGACAGAATGTTACAATGTTAGAGAGGGAGAAGATCATCTTGAGTATGTTGGGAAATGCTCCTGAGATAATATATCCGATCCTTAGCTTAATTAATGACACATTTTCGTTTATGATCGATTTCATCACGATTCTTCTGTTAAGCTTGGAGAGTCATTATAAATTCTTATTGCTCAAAGTAGAGTCCAATAGTGTTATAAAAACCTCGGAGAATTTCAGTAAGATATCTTTAATCATTTCTATGATACAACGGTTCAAAGCTTAATCTAATAATTGGACAATTTTACTTTTTGCTGTTACACGATTTGGACAATTTTGCTGTTACACCCGGTATATATATATATATATATATATATATATATATATATATAAATCTCACTTTCACACGGAAACATACGCACACATACGCACACACACATATGTATTTGCGAATAAGATATTTCATATCAAATAAAATGGTAGCGATAAAATCTTCTTAAGTCCTAAATAGTCAATGACAATTTCAATTGAAATATTCAGTGTGCTATTTCAATATTGATTCGGATTTATTTGTTTAGCGTTTTCAAACTCACAATTGCATTCGAGATACTTTTACAGCTCTCCATTAGAGGGTACAAGGTTTTGCATATCTTTTCATCGTAACTAATGCGAAACTAATATTTAGCTCCCACTCTCAGCACATTCATATCAGATAAGTCAATTCATAAATTTCATTTCTGACGGATTCATTTCACACTGTTTTCCCGCAAGAGCTTTATATTCTTTCAATTTCTAAATATTTTTAGTTCTACCTTCCTTTTAAAATTTAATTCTGACAACTGGATTCCTATTTTTTTGTTTTGTTTTTGTTGTTGTGACGTCAACGTTTCTACTGGCTAAACAGTATTCTTCAAAAAGTTTATCGTCTGGAAGAAAGACGAAAACTACATTACTTCATCAGAAAATAACGACAGAAATATGGCCGCTATTGAAAGACCTTATTACAACCGTCTTATGTTAAAGCCGAAATAGTACGAGCACATATTATAGGTGACAAAAATCATTTCATATCCATCCTAAGTCTTTAGTTTCACCAGCTCAGAACTTTACAGCTACGATATGCTATGCCACGTGCACAGGATACAATCCTCATTCCTTTCATATTGTCTTGCTAAGAAAGAAGTTTCACTCAGGCTGCTTCTTCCAGATAAGGGACAATTTGCGTCTTTGAATAAAACACCGAGAGCAGGCTTCCTCGAAAACTATAATCATAACCTCTTTAAGTCTACGGTCATCAGTTTCATATATAGAATAATACAGCGATTAATTTCAGTTTTCATGTTGCGCATAAGTAAAAAGATTATCAGATGTCAGGAATTTAGGTAAGCGTTAATGATAGCTAAATAGAGCGCGTAGAGTGGCAGTTAAAAAGATTATATTATTATATTAGTCTGTCCTTCAAGTAACTTTATCAGCATTCGATAGTCTGGTTTTTATCTGGGTTTTAACAATCGTCAATTGTAAAAACAATTACTAGTTCTCTGAGCCAAAAGCGTATATACGCACCTCTTACAGATGTATGCATATGTACGTATAGTCATATGCATGCATGCACGCACGAACATAAATACATTCATTAAAACACACACAAACACACACACACAGTAGACTTCCATACTCAATTCTCTAGTATTTCCTGACGGAAACGCTTCTCTATTTATCTCGTCCGCGGATGGGGCACCTCGAGGCGGTGTAATATTTAGCAAGCTTGGCTCGCTAGAACAATTACGACTGAGTAGTGAGTTCGATTCTCACTGGGTGCCCCCTAATTTCGGCCTTGTGCCACATCTAAGCTATGCTTGGAAAATCACTAGGGCACCTCGGCGTGGTATAATGGTTAGCAAGCTTGTCTCGCTAGATCAGTTACGACTGAAAAGTGAGTTCGATCCTCACTAGATGCCCCATACTTTCGGCCTTGTGCCACATCTAAGCTATGCTTGGAAAATAACTATGCATATGCACGTATAGACATATACATGCATGCATGCACGCACGAACATAAATACATTCATTAAAACACATACAAACACACACACACACACACAATAGACCTCGCCACTCATTTCTCTAGTATTCCCTGACGGACACGCTTCTCTATTTATCTCGTCCGCGGATGGGGCACCTCGCGGCGGTGTAATGGTTAGCAAGCTTGGCTCACTAGAACATTTACGACTGAGTAGTGAGTTCGACCCTCACTGGGTGCCCCCTAATTTCGGTCTTGTGCCACATCTAAGCTACGCTTGGAAAATCACTATCTTGTCTACGGAATCCTGTCGTGGTCCGCAGATCTGTCCTCTTGTTCACTCCTACCATTCGGCAGTGTCTATAGACACCTCTTTCTGCTCTTCCATCAAGCAAGAACCATCTATTAACAGAACATCTTTCTCTTGCCAACGCAAAGAGTGAGACTTATTTCGTGATTTCCTTCGCTCCTTGGATTGATATTTTTTTTAATAATTCCATAGCGAAATGTGCAACTATGTTCTCTTCCTAGGTGAAAACCGCCATCGAAGCTTTCGGGCCATCACGGAAATACCAAGTGAAACTACTTCTTTGTTGTCTCTTGCTTGTTCAGCCGCCATATTCTGCAGGAATCACTTCCTCCGGCCATATTAGAACGCGAAGTCCGATTGTAACAGACGTCTCTTTTTGTCACCGCTCGTAATGAATGTAAGCGTGTCTATGTTATGGTCCGGTTCCTTGTACCACGGTGATAGTCAAAGGTAGAACCAATAAAGAAGAACTCGAACACGTATATGGAATAACACAGATATATTACAAACAGGAATATATACAGAGAAGTAGAAGTGTTAGTATGAACATTCAGGTTTAGTAGAGAGAACAGTGTAGTCTCGACCAGTATCCCTATTCCAATGTCTTGCAGTAATTGTCTGAACGCGACTCTGTTTCGGACTGCCTCTGACTCGACTCTTGACTCGACTTGAACTACTGACTCGATATTCAGTCACCCCCCCACCACTGGGGCATCATGTGACACAAGGTCGGTTATTTATTGTGGGTTCTCCGAGCCCGTGGGCTCGGCCCAAAAATATGCCCATTGAACCCGTATAAACGGGCTCAGGGCCTGTTTACCTCCCCGAACGAGACTCCGCCCCTCGGCGTAGCCTCGTTCGGGTTCCTCCCCGCCCGAAGGCAGAGAGTTCAACCGAACAGTCGGTTCTGAAGTGAACGACTGACTCTACTTGCCTACTCCTGAGGCGCCTTTATTTATTAAGTATGGAATAGTCCATTATTATTATGGGTAAGGTCCCATAACAGTCTACAAAGAAGCAAAGTTACTATGCGCTGATAGAATAAGATACCGTATAGCCTCCCACAAGTTTGCTTCTATAGAATACTGGCGGCTCTGCAAGAGTGTATCGAACAAGAGAAAATCCCCAGTCCCTCCTCTGCAATCAATTTGATGTGGTGTCATCTCTACCTCATTCCCACCTAGAACAGAGTATCTACTGAATGAAATGCACATAACCCCATTCATGCTATCATTTTTAAACTCGCTCCCCCCCCAAGGCTTGCGGATTCGATTTTATCAGTGTAATTCGCATAAAGAAATCTGCTTCTGAACTGGCTTCTATTCTCTCCATTTACAATAAATGTCTTGCTACTTCTTACATTCCAGCTTTTGGGTAGCCTTCCCCTGCAGTTCCTCTCTTCAAGAATTCTGGGGGATCTTTCGATATCTCGGATTTATCAGTCTACTACTGTTTTTTGGTAACGTATTAGAAACTCTAATCAACGCTGAACTGGTAAAGCATGTTACTGCACACGACCTTCTTTAAACAATATAGCTTCCGTTTCTCCAGATCTGCTGCCTATGGGTTAACAGCCATCATTGAATTTGTCTGTCAAGATTTAGATAAGAACGATGAAGATCGTGTTGCGTCGCTAGATATCAGAAAGGCTTTCGACAGGGTTTGACATGCTTGCCTATCCTCTAACCCACGCTGTTTCCGATTTTAATCAATTCCCATCCCAATGTCATCAGTCCCCAACTAGATATCTAGGCAGATGACACAACTATTTAGTCTCGACTTAGTTGTCTAACAGATCCAACAAAGTAAAACTGGCAATTGCTCTGGAAAACGATCTCTAATCAGAAGTCAACAGAGGCGAGAAATGGCTTATGAATTTTAACGCCTTCAAAACAAAACTGTTTTTATTTAATCACCACAGAGAACTTTTTCTGTATACCGTTAACATGAGTGATGCTAAAGTCTAGGGGAACAACATTTTGCGTTTTCTTGGATCCACGTTTTCTGCTACCATGAGATGGAGTTATTATATAAATTTCAAAGTATACTGCTAGGAAAGTTGGTTTACTGTGTCCATGCAAGACAGCATCCCACTTGCACATTTATAAATCTGCCATTCGCCCGTGCATTGAAGACTGCTGCCATATTTGGTCTGGTTCTCCTATTATATATGTCAAAATTCTTGACAAAATTAAAAAAAAGACTCTGTAATATAACCAATCCTGACTTGGCAACCCGACTAATCACCTTCCCACTGGCACAACTAATCTCTCCTCTGTATTTAATACAAATACTTTCTTGTCAATTCTGATAAACTTTTCTCCTTAGTTCCTCTATTGAATGAGGTTAAGCGTGATACTTGATTGGCAACTAGGTCTGAACTAGTTTGATGCAACTGTATCTTTTATATTAACAGTTTCTTTTTTCGAACTTCCCGCCTGTGGAAATCACTTCCGATTTCTTGCTTCCCTGATAACTACAATCTTCAAAATTTTAAATGCAACGTCAATCGTCATCTTCTGTATTCTTGTTTCCTGTTCTTCTATTGACCATTCTTCTTTCTCCTTACAAACTTCTCATTTTCTTTCACTCTCAGTAAATCCTCACGTCCTAATGGAATTATCGCCTGGCTTGGGGAGAAATATATATATATATATATATATATATATATATATATATATATATATATATATGTGTGTGTGTGTGTGTGTGTGTGTGTGTGTGTGTGTGTGTGTGTGTGTGTGTTGTGCGTGTGTGTATGCGCGTGTGTGTTTTTATATTTTTCTAGTGGTGCAATATGTAATTATTGCAGTAAAACAATATATATTAAAACAAGAATAAGAAAGTATATAGGTTTTTATTTAAAAAAAAAACAGTACTCGATACAGAAGTAGAGCTTAAAATTATAATTATTTTTCTTTAAATATGATTTCATCGCTACACAGAAATTACTATGTTTCGAAACTGAAAATCAAGTCCTAAAGTTTAATTTCAAAGCTATAATTTAGAGCACAGTTTAACCGAAGAAATGTTTTACTCATTTACAAGCTGGAAATGGAGGTGTTATCTGGTGTTTTTCTTTCATTATTACGGGGTCTCTGCTTTGATGAAAGTAGGAATGTTTATTGTATGACAAATTTTTGGAGTCGTGTAAGTTTGGCTTGGGGGGATTTTCGTCTGGCTACAATGGCCTTTTTCTGTCAGGCTCTGTTGTTTTTATTCCTATCTGTTAAAACTCTTACTGATTGATGGTCCATTAGAGTTTTTTTTTGTGTTATTTGTTTGTTTTTTTTCATTGATGATTTCTTATAGGGGTGTTTACATATTATTGGTTTGTATTTTTAATCCTATAGTTTCATACGTAACTAAAATTTATTGAATTTGCTAATAGATTTTTTTATGGTAATGTGTAATTCTTTATATATGGTATTTAGGAATTTTTTAAATGTATTTTAGGATTTAATTTCTATTGTAAATTTTTTTCTATCCATTTTTTTTAAGCGTTTCACTCCAAGCAAGGCGGGAAGCCACTAGCACGCAAGGGGTTACAGAAGATTTGGAGCAAGATCAGATAGGAGTGATAGAGGAAATAATGAGGAGAAGGATAGTGGATAGATCAAGGCAACTGGAGATGTCGATTGACATTACATTTGAATATTTGGAGATTATAGCTCTCAGGGAAACTGGAATCGGGAAAGGGAGTTCCACAGGCGAGAGGGGCGAGATATGAAGCTATTGGAGTGGAAGAGACGGCTACATTTAATAGTGAAAGGGTGAGAGCGAGATGCCAGCCTCGTAGGGCGCTTGAATTCACGAAGTCTGGGAACCAGCGAATGCATCTCCTCGGAGCAATTACCATGAAAGTATTTGTAAAAAAGACAGGGAGAGGCGACGGCGCGTCTGTGAGAGATCGACTGCTACCATGAGATGGAGTTATTATATTGAATAAATTTCCAAGTATACTGCTAGGAAAGTTGGTTTACTGTGTCGTGCAAGGCAATACTTCTCGTCAGCATCCCACTTGCACATTTCTTGCGCATCAAGAAGTCACCATGAAATTTCTGACATGTGACATTCGAACCTGAGTCTCATGGTTGGATCGCGAACGTGACCGGGTGATTAGAACGCTCATTATTACGTAGTCATACAAAGAAAGAACCAGTCTACAGACAAATACTTCTTGATTCTGTGAAATAAGCTAATAATGAAAAAAAAAATCAGTAATAAAGGAGAAGAAATACAGGTTAAAAAAATATGAAAATGAGCAACAGCCAAATATTGTTATCGATTGGCCTAAACAAATAACGAGATGCAATTTAGTGTTATAAACATCAATAGAATGATTCATTTTAACTCGCATATCGAGTGATAATTCAGCTATCGCTTCGTGTAATTTATTCACTTGTCTCTAGATTAGATAATCTAGAGACTATATGCTAGATTTGTGTTCATAGAAATAAAACTGAGATATAGATACTTACGGTTCAAGTCACACTAATACAAATTACGCGACTACAATAAAGAATTCCTTTAACCCATTAGAGTCATAAGTACACCACATGCTCAACAGCCGTAGACGGTGCGTCTATGACAAAACAGTCTGATGAAGTCTATCGCTGTGCAAGCTAAAAATAATGTCTTATATCTTAAAATAATGTCTCAGATGTCGATAGGTCTTCTATATAGAAGACCTATACACGTCTGTTTATATGTCTCTCTGTCCATATCTATGTGACTATCTAACTAATTTACCAAAATTTGCTACAAATCAAATATAAAAGATAGTACGTTTATAGGTGCAAAGGGCGTGGGTATAAGATTCCTGTGTTAGTACAGATACATACTATATATATATATATATATATATATATATATATATATATATACTAATATCCACCGAATACAAGGTCCAAGAGCCACTCAAGGTAGAGGGTTACTGTGTGTTATTGTATGAGAGTAAGAAAGGGCAAGAAGTGACATCTATAAAGTTACTTAGGAAAGATTTGAAGAGCTCAATATTGTAGTGATCAGGAAAACATGCTGCAACAGTTCTTGGGAAGAAGCTGACCGTGTGGAACTTGGTTTTTACTAATGGAAATAACAGAACGGGTGTGTACGTGGATATGCTAGAATTGCAGAAACATTGAAAACAAAAAAAATAAAAAGAAACCAGGTCTAAGAGAGAGAGAGAGAGAGAGAGAGAGAGAGAGAGAGAGAGAGAGAGAGAGAGAGAGAATGGGATTAACAACTTAAAGAGATACCTCAACTTAAAGAGATACAATGTGCTAACTTATTTAAGAAATTAGATTAAGAAAAACTAACCTTGAATAGAATTAGAATCCAACCCAAAACGTCAGGAAAATACAAAAACTTCATCGTGATTTCGCTATTAAAAAGTCCTTAGAACATGAACCCGAGAAGTCATGTTGAATTTTATGTTTTGTATTGTTATATATATATATATATATATATATATATATATATATATATATATATATATATATATATTGAACAATAAAAATATTAAAAAATTAAAATCTTCAGACACACTAGGTTGTAGATTAATATTCTTTCGTTTTTTTTTTTTTTTTTTCATTATTATTTCATTTAGATTCCTCGACTAGTTTCGGCCCAAATGGCCATCATCGGGAGGAGAAATATTTCTGCTTGCTGGTAGCAGTAAACTACGGAAATGAATGTCTTGCTGGAGAAAATGAACTTTTGTCTGTAGTTTTCATTTGTTTTTTTTTATTTTTTTATCTTTTTAGCATGAATCTTTTAACATTCCTTGTGTTGGTCAAATAGTCTCTTTTAAGTTGTTATTTGGGGTATAAGCTGGATGGATCTATGCTGCTCTGAATTCCCGTTGTCATTTTGACACTTTTATTGGTCCTGGAGAGGGGATGTGTCTCTGTTTAGTGTTTGTGTGTGTGTTATTTGGTTCTTAGGGAGTGTGTAAGTATGATATGTGTAAGCGTGTGTATTGCTGTGGGTGTGTGTTATCATTTGGCTCATAAGGGAGTGAGTGAGTATGATGTGTGTATATTTGTGTGGGTGTGTGTATAAGTGTGAGGCCTCCACACCTCCGTAAGCATGTCTGTTTTGTGTGGGTGAGAAATGTGGGTAGGTTTTGATTTGTTGAGTTATATATTAGTACTATCAATATTGTTAAATGTATGGTTTAGCCCGGCTGGATATTGTGTTTTTAGACGTTGTATCCACTTATTTTCATGGGACTCTAAAATCTTTCTAATGTTATCTGCTCTGAACTTTTCTATTCTTATATATATATATATATATATATATATATATATATATATATATATATATATATATATATATGCCGGGTGTAACAGCAAAATTGTCCAAATCGTGAAGCAGCATGGTATAATTGTCCATCCCACAAAATTCTTAATGTCTAAAAAAACAATAAAATAACTGAATTGTTTTTTTCCGGGTTTACAGATAAGACGTTTAGCCATCTTAACACCATCTATCGTATGAATCACGGTAAAACGCTTTGAGTTATTCAGATAGAAAGTGAACAGGTTAAAATATTTTTGTGTCAACCCCACTGTCTTCCCAACTGAGCAATGGTGAGTGAAAAAGATCATTGAGGTCTTCAGTAATTGTACCATCATTCATGCTTTGGTTTTTATCTTCAAAGTCCGTCCAAGAGCCATTTAAGAGAACGGTGAATAACTTAAAAAAGAGTGAAAACTAGTGAGAAAAACTGGATCAGGAGGTCATAACAGGAAGAAGGATCATTTCAACTTAGAGCTAAATACATTCTAATTGTTCGAAGTAGAGTCCAATAGTGTTATAAAAAAAGCCCGGAGAATTCCAGTAAGATATCTTTAATCATTTCTAAGAAAGAACGGTTCAAAGATTAATTTAACAATTGAACAATTTTGCAGTTACACGATTTGAACAATTTTGCTGTTACACGATTTGAACAATTTTGCAGTTACACGATTTGAACAATTTTGCTGTTACACGATTTGAACAATTTTGCAGTTACACGATTTGAACAATTTTGCAGTTACACGATTTGAACAATTTTGCTGTTACACGATTTGAACAATTTTGCAGTTACACGATTTGAATAATTTTGCTGTTACACCCGGTATGTATGTATATATTTCGATGCGCAGTTATGTATCAAATTAATATGCATTTGTGTATAGATTTGCTCTTATACATGAATATGAATATGATATACTTATATGAATGCCCTCATGCATACATATACAGATAGATAGTGTGCGCCAGGTAATTGAGAACAATTTTTAATATAAAGTAAAAGATACAATCAACAGAAAAATACACTATTAAAGAACCGTTGTCTTTCCTCTCTTAGCTGGTAAATCCGACTGATTTCAAAGTATCTGATACAATTCTCGAACAAATGTCTCCATTTATTTCTATCCCGGACAACTCATTCATTATTCTTTTTATCATTGGAACATCATCAGTTAACTGAAATTTTGATTCATCGCAGCTCATGTTTATGAATTAAACATTGAAATACATTGTTGACAAACTTTATTTTATTTCTGAGATTTATCTAAGACACAAAACTTGCATTAAATAGTCTTCTTCTCGAAAGTCTCTTGTTTTTTGAAGTTTTGACTTCTGCTGATAGTTTTTGCAGATCCCCCCCCAGGCCCTTAAGAAACGTAACTGTAAAATTCAGCAAAGTGTCATCCCTGCGTGATGCGACTTTGAGCCATCCGGATCCTTTCTTCCTCGCAGATCCCCGTTGCTTCAAAACGTTGAGCTATTCTCTTAACATGTGACAGAGAAACAGGGATTTCTTTTGTCCTGGACATTTTAGAATAGCTGAAGTCGACAGATTTTGTCTTGAAATTTATTTAACTTTGGACACATAATATTCAATAATTTAGTTTAATTTTAGTTTAGTTTTTACCTTAGCACGATTGTATGCAGGCTCATGCCAAAGCTAATTCTAAAGTGTAGTAAATTCGTTTTTCACTGGGCACCTCACTAATGTGATCTTGCATAACACTAAGCTAATCTTAGTTGCGTTTTAAGATCATTAGCAAGCGTTTCACGGGTGTGATCCTCACTGAAGCAGTTTATGTTTTATTTTCCTACTAAACTCAGCCAGGATTATTAAAGATAAATAGATGCTTATTGAAGAGCGATAGTTTGCAAGGTCATATCGCAAAATATTTTCAAGAAAAATGAAGTTTTTCCTCATTGGGTACCTCGATCATCTTATTTTGTACCTCACGGAGCTAAGCTTTGTCAATTGGTAAACAATTCAACCAGTCTATATTCATTTAAAAGTTGTGTTTAATGTGTAGAAAATATATAACTGTAAAAAAACCTACGCAAGCCTCGTCTTAGAAAGTGAATTCAGATATTGATTTAATAAAAGAAGTTAGGTTTTTTTCTCAGGATTATTAATATAGTACACGTAAAAATGGCCGGATAAGACGTGTTACACGTGCATACACAGACAGGAATATATATATATATATATATATATATATATATATATATATACAGGGTGGATCAAACATATTTTTTATAACACTGAGGTGGATTCCTCACACCAAGACAAGGTCAAAATCCAGATGAACATATATCCGCAGATCCTTCGTTTTTGATTTATTAAGTTTAAAGTTTACGGTAGACGCTGTTAAATGTACAATCCAAGATACAATCCCAAATAATTTTACAAAAAATTGGGGGCGGGTTCTTGACATATTCGAAACATATGCCCCCCCCCCCCCAAAAGGATCGAGGTTGGGGAACGCGCAGACCATGGAACTGGTCCCTTCCTACCTATCCAACTTTCATGGTCGATGTTAGGCATTCCATTGCAAACAATGTGACTAAAATGTGCTGGTGACCCATCATGCATGAACAACATGCATCTTTGTATTAGAAGGTCTACATCCTCGAGTAGATCTGGAAGTGTGTTCGAAATAAAGGTCCTGTAAACAGTTCCTGTAAGACGCACTGGGTGAACATATGGACCTATCATACAGTCACTTGCAATTCCAACCCACAAATTATTCGTAAACGGAAGCTGGTGTCTAGCCTGTATTGTAGCATGGGGTTTCGGAAACCACCAACTATTATAGGAGAAAGTGGAGAAAGAAAACGGAAAGAAAGTTTAGAGATAACTGAGAAGTAAAAAAAACAGAAGAAGAAAAGCGACTGAAAGAAACGCTGGAAAGAAAACGGAAGGAAAATTTAGTGATAACTGGGAAGTAAAAAAACAGAAAAAGTAAAGTGGCTGAAAGAAACATTTGAAAGAATACGGAAGGAAAGTTTAGTGATAAGTGGGAAATAAAAAAAACTGTAAAAGACAAGCGGCTGAAAGAAACGCGTGATAGAAAACGGAATGAGAGTTTAGAGATTACTGGGAATAAAAAAAGAGAAAAAGAAAAGCAGCTGAAAGAAATGCGTGAAAGAAAACGGAAAGAAAATTTAGAGATAACTGGGAAGTAAAAAAAAAAAAAAAAAAAAAACAGAAAAAGAAAAGCGGCTCAATGAAACGCGTTGAAAGAAAACGGAAAGAAAGTTTATAGATAACTGGGAAGTAAAAAAAACAGAAAAAGAAAAGCGGCTGACTGAAACGCTTGAAAGAAAACGGAAGGAAAATTTAGTGATAACTCGGAAATAAAAAAAAAACAGTAAAAGACAAGCGGCTGAAAGAAACGCGTGATAGAAAACGGAATGAGAGTTTAGAGATTACTGGGAATAAAAAAAACAGAAAAAGAAAAGCGGCTGAAAGAAACGTTTGAAAGAAAACGGAAGGAAAGTTTAGTGCTAACAGGGAAATAAAAAAAACAGTAAAAGACAAGCGACTGAAAGAAACTTGTGATAGAAAACGGAAAAGAGCTTAGAGATAACTGGGAATAAAAAAAGAGAAAAAGTAAAGCAGCTGAAAGAAACACGTGAAAGAAAACGGAAAGAAAGTTTAGAGATAACTGCGAAGTAAAAAAAAAACAGAAAGAGAAAAGCGGCTGAAAGAAAAGCGTGAAAGGAACAAGACGAAAGAAAGATACAGGCAAACAGATGTCCTAACTAAAGATTTATTATTTCTTTACCAATAGTTTAGTTAAAATGTATGAATCTTTAGATTACATTTTATCTTTTAAAGCATGACACCCATTTGTCATAGGAATGAAGGGAGATATTAGGATATTAATATGTATTATCAATGATATGTTAATTTTTATATCTAAAGTGTTTTTCGTTAACTCTCTCTCTCTCTTTCTATATACAGTGGAGGGAAACAAATATTTGTACACATACAAATTTTTAATTTAATTGGATTTCCAACTAATGAATAAACATACTTTTTACATAATTAACTGTATACAAATGCATAACAACTAAATATGCATAGAAAACAGAAAAAATGTTTAATAGAAATAAATGCCATTTATCCATTTTAATGAAGGAAAAAAGTGCAAATTTCACATTTTAAAACTTTTAAATTTCTTTAATACTCTAGATTATTCAAGTGGAATATTCTTGAATGTTCCAATAATATTATCAGTAGTTATTTTCAGCCTAAAAAATACAAAGACAACATTCTGTAATTAATATTCGTGCAAGAAGGTTATTATCATGGCAAGAGTTAAAGAATTGACAAATTCGCAAAAAAAATGATTTTTCAGCTCTGGAAAGAAGGTAAAAGTTACAAGAAAATCGCCATTAGCTTCAACCATGACATCCAGTCGACTTCGGAATCTCCTGCATCTCTCCTGGGCGGTTTAAGGTGGTGAATGCTGCCATAATTCTTCCTTGTAATTCATCTTTGATCTTACAAAGAGTTTTGTTGGTATCTTGCACAACTGCGCCCCACACATAATAATCAAGGGGGTTGCAGTCTGGTGAGTTAGGTGGTCAGATGTAAGGAGTGATAGCGTCTCAGAAATTGACTGGCTTCTGCTGCTTGTGTGGCATGGGGTAGAATTCTGTAGCTACACATACGGTCTTCCAGCAGTCACCCTCTTGACCACGGCAGCACTATCTCCTCAAGGCACTTGATGTAGGGATCCGTGTTGTGCCTGAGGACCTCACCAACAAATTTGGGAGTTCCTTTCTTATTAGAACGATCACAATGATTTTTCCGAGCTGTCGTACCTTCGTAATCACCTTTAGACTCATCCAACTCTTTTCGAATCCTCTGCACTATTCCCAGATTGAAACCTAAACACTGAAATGTTCTTATTGGAACTTCCGGCGTGAATGCCAAGTAGTACAGCATGCTTTTTTTCCAAATTTCTGGCGAAGTGAATTGCCTCTTGGTGTTCTTTTTCTCACAGACGGTGCCCAATAGACCCTACTATACTATGCAGTCGACAAAATAAAATAGCCCAACACACATGCGCGAAATTAAAAATATAAAATGGCGACAATTTACCTATCGCATCATGTATATATATATATATATATATATATATATATATATATATATATATATATATATATATATTTATATATATATGTGTGTGTGTGTATGTATGTATGTGTGTGTGTATATGTGGTATGTGTGCGTGTGTGGCTCCGTGCATGAGTGTGCATATAAATGTTTCCTTATACTTTACTTACTTCTATCTGTGCATCTATCGATCTACCTCTGATCCGTTGATCACTCAGTTAATAAAATATTTACTCAATAAATCAATGTGATTATTTATTGGAAAAATTGTTAATTTATTTTCATGTCAGCGCGTCAGTGAGTTTATTCGGAGATCGATCACAATTATCGATTAGTTAGTAAATCTATGTGGCTATGTCTTTAAACCGTTTGAATCATTTTAGTTGCATCTCAATCTTTTTTCCATATTTATATTTTTTTTGTCTTTTTACACAAGATTGTTTTAAATCTTCATATCTAAATTATGTTTTTCTCTGCTTTTATTATCTATCTATCTATCTATCTATCTATCTATCTATCTATCTATCTATCTATTACTTTAAATCTATCTATCTATCTATCTATCTATCTATCTATCTATCTATCTATGACATTTGATCTTTTAATTCTGCGTGCTTAAATTTTGTTTCGGCGATCTTCCCTCTGCCTTTCATATGTATGCATGTATAATAGTATATATGTATGTCTATATCCTTATTTTGCAAGCACCATTACATCATTTCAAGTTTTATTACAAAACCTTTCACGTCAAATGTTCAAAATCGTCGTCATTACTGTCATCATCGTCATCCACCTTCATCTGTGGCCAACAACTCAGTTATCGAAGCCCGCTACTATTTCCCTCTTTCTCTTTCACGTCTACTTGCTGCAGTCACTTGATGTTCACCCAATCTCCGATACTACCCGCTCTATTATTTAGTTTTCGAAGCAACTGTATACACCGTGAACCAACCAGTCACAGTCTGGCATAGTATAGGCTCCGGTTCCGCTGGAAATAGCTGGTTTCACTGGAAGTAGCAGTTGTGGCTGACGTTCAATGGAAAGAGGTGGATAGAATTAAGTGTCGGGTACCTTACATTGCCTGCTGCTGTTTTTGACGCAGATTTATCAGGCATTGTAGTGATTGTTTTTATTGGAAACGGAGTTTCCGTGTCGCGTTGTTTAGTTCTAGGGAGAGCAATTTTTTTTTCTGAACACATGTCGGAATGCGTTCATCTCAAAACAGAATTGACCGGACCGACAAGACTCGTCGCATGAGCAGGGTCAGGCATAGTTGGAATAATTACAAGTATGAGAAATTGTGGTTAGACGATGCCGAAAGAGGTGAGTAGAATTTCGCCAAGCTTTTAATTTGCATACAAATATGTTTATCAGAGAAAATGGATAGAAACTGGTGTTTCCAAAAAGCAAAAAAAAAAAAAAAAAAAAAAAAAAAGGCCCAAAAACAACAAAAAAAGCCCCCAAAACAAAAAAACAAAACAAAAAACAAAACAAGAAAAAACAAAACAAAAACAAAAAAAACAAAAACAAAATACAAAAAAAAACAACAACAAAAGAACAGAAAAAGAGTGGGTGAGTGAGTGAGTAGTGAGTACGTGAGAGAGTCAGTGAGAGAAACAACTTTTGCTAAATGCAACATTTTGAAAATTGGCGGAAAAATAACAACAGATTATAAATGTTAATGGAAAATCTATCTATCTATCTATCTATCTATCTATCTATCTATCTCGGTCTTTACGTATCTATCTATCTGTCTCGGTCTTTTCATATCTATCTATCTATCTATCTATCTATCTATCTCGGTCTTTACGTATCTATCTATCTGTCTCGGTCTTTTCATATCTATCTATCTATCTATCTATCTATCTATCTATCTATCTATCTCGGTCTTTGCGTATCTATCTATCTGTCCCCGTCATTTCGTATCTATCTATCTATCTATCTATCTATCTATCTATCTATCTATTATTGTCCGTCATATATACCTATCTGTTTATTTCTCTATTTAGCCTGTTCAAGCACATGTACATATACATTATTGTAAATCCTAAATCTAACCACGGGAATGCCGATATAACTATTGAACAATATTTGCGTTTGTGCGTAAAAGTATAAGCTCACGTCACATTGCAATAAGTGAACACATACAAATGTCTTTTTCTCTCTCTTCTATGTAAATCCGAATTTGTGCTGAAAAATATGTGATAGACAAGGGATTTCCCATATTTCTCTCTTTGGCCAGATTTTGTGTATTGAACTAATCACTTCTCGACACCACACACACACACACACACACACACACACACACACACTCGTGCACGCGTACGTGTGTGTGTGTACATGTGCCTAATAGATTTATGTGCTCTCATAAAAAAATTGTTTGACTGTTAGTTTCTTGCGCGAGCTATAGCCCCCTATCGCTATGTAACAGCATGGACACCGAAATCAACAGTGCATAGCGAGTAGCAGTTTCTTGCCTCAAGCAATAATCAGACAATAATATCACACTGCTTATATATATATATCCATTATATCTGGGATATTGAACATCCTTTTTCCACATACATATAGCGAATTTTAATATCTATCTATCTTGTCTGTCTGCCTCTCTCTCTCTCTCTCTCTCTCTCTCTCTCTCTCTATATATATATATATATATATATATATATATATATAGGTGCAAATTACGCAAAAATGAAAATAACACTGGCATTTGATTTTAACAGATATATTTACCAACATTACATTACACAAAAATATCTTGAAATAGTAAAGAGTAAATTTATTCAATAAAATCGCTATTGGCTTTCAACCACGGCCTCCAGGCGACTTCAGAATCTCCTGTATATCTTCTGGACGGTCTCCTTGATTAAATTGGTGAATATTGCCGTAATCCTTGCTTTCATTTCACGTTTAGTGTTACAAAGGGTTTTGTCGGTCTATAGCTCACCTGCGCGCCACACATAATAATCATGGGGGGGGTGAAGTCTGGTGATTTTAGTGGCCAAATGCAAGGGGTGATGTGGTCACAGGAATTGTCTGACACTCATGACTGAGTTGATTTGTTTGTATGGCATGGTGTAGCGTCCTCTTGCCCGACATAGTGTTTTCCAGCAGGTATCCTCTTGCCCCAGAGAAGCACTACCTCCTCAAGGCACTTGATGGAGGTCTTCGTGTTGAGACTGAAGCCCTGTAGGAAGTCGAATGGGGGGGCATAACGTTGCCATCATTAGTGATCACTTCGGGTTCACCATTAGACTCATCCAACTCTTTCTGAATCCTCTGCACTGTACTCAAATTGACACCCAAACATTCTGAAATGTTCGTATTGGAGCTTCCGGCAATAATGACAAGCAGTACGGTGCTCTTTTTCTTATAGACGGAGCCTATCTAACTCTACTGTAAAGTGGACAAAATCAAGAACAAACAACGCACATTCGCGAAATTAAAAAAAAATATATATATAAAATGGCGACAATTTACCCATCGCACCCTGAATATATTACGGGGTGTTCAATATACTGATCCCCTATGAGGATGTTTAACTTCATTGAAAAATACGTATTTATAACACTATATATATATGTGTGTGCGTGACTGTGAGTATGTGTGGGTGTTTGTGTGCATGTGATTATCTATAGTTTTCAGTATTCAACACTGAATAAACGCGAAATTATGCCTTTACACACACACACACACACACACGCACACACACACACACACACACACACACACACACACACACACATATATATATATATATATATATATATATATATAAATTGATATTTTACGTTATAAAATTCACTCACAGCTCACTGCCGTTATATGAGTGCCCATAAATATCTACACACAAAAATAACGTCAGATTAAACGCACACACCTTTACCTGCATAAAATATTTTTTCTTTTAAGATATACTGAGATTGTATAATTGTTCACCATATAAACAGACACACACACACACAAAATATCTCATACATATTCATACATGTATTAAGCAGGTACTCATTACATTGTAAAGACGTTCTTTTCTCGACATATATAGACAAATCCTTGCATATTTATACAAATTGGTCGCTGAAAAGAAAAACAGCACAGCATGATGAAAAATGCCCCAAAATTTATAAAAATTTTATCGTCAAAATATTTATGTTATTATTAAGAGGAAAGACCAAAGTAACTTTTATTATTCTATTAAATTTTTAATCCTTTCTAACACGTTCAAAATTTTATTTAAAATCTCGATTTTTTTACGTCAGCAGTCGACGTAATATTTACGATTAGTGATTTGGAGCGTTTTCTTCAGGTGAAAAACACATTGTTTTGGAAATTCTTTCAAAAATCAAATAATTGTCGGGTTTTAATGAAACTTTCAGGACCTATTCACAAAGGAATTAAATTATTTCTGAAATTTTTTTCATTAGAAAATCTTGGTAAAATATTTTTACATATCTTACCCCCACCCCCACTTATTTAATTTCAGGAAATTTCCACAAATTAAATTGCAATCTCAAAAGTTGTTTTATTAGTTAGAAGCAGGACTCTTTGAAAAACTTATCAATTTCATCAGTTTTTTGTGAAACAGCACTCCAAGTTGCCGAAAATCTCCTGAATCGTAAAATAAAAAATGCAATAAAACTATGACATTAATTAATTAGAAAAGTCTTTAATTGCTTTTATAAATAAGATTTACTAAGGACACTATAGTTTTAAGAAAAAAACTTTTTGATGAATAATAAATTTTTACAAGAATTGTTTTCATTTTGAAAATTTTAATTATAATAATTTAAATCGTTTAAAATTCTGTATTACTTAAATCCGGTTAGGCGATATTGTATTTAGTGAAAACTATATTGAAAATCAGAATTGAAAACCTTAATAAAGTCGTTTAACCCAATATTTTAAAAATAACTTTTAATTTTTTAGCATAGAAAAATTCCCATTTTACTAAGTATGGTCTGCCACGTGTTTTAAGTGTTGTCCTCCCTGAAAAGTTTGGCTGTCTACAATTCTTTCATTTTCATTTCTGTGTTTAAATCGTGTTTACATTTCAATAGGCTTTGCAAATCATCCCTTCAAAATTTTAAACTTTAAAATTTAAAATAATTTTTGCTTTTTAAATTCCTATTTCACTAAATATTTTTATTTTACGTATTTATTTTAGTGTGGGTCATACTTCAGTTAAGTAAATTTTATGTTAATACCTTTTTACTTTTTAATTTTTTTAGTTTATACTTTTTAGTGAGAGTTATTTTGATAAAAACCCAAGGTTAAAGATAAAGGAACTAAAATGCAATAAAATATTAGATAATTGCTGAAAATACGTCAATTTTTAAAAATTACTAGGTAGTTAAAAACAAAAAAACAAAGCGTTCACTTAGATTTCGTAAATTTATATCAATTTCTAGTCAACCATATTTAGCTGTCAACACCTTAGTCTGCCAATAAATCAATCAGCACGTCAGAAAAGACCCAGTGTTTAAGAAATGCTTATATACCATTATTTATGCTATCAGTAAGTGATATTTATTTCAAATCAGATAAATATCACATTAAATTTGCTAATTTTCTTCAAATGACGCGTCAAAAATATATATTTTACTTTAGAGAGATTTTTAAAGCGAGAATTAACTTTCGTTAATCTGTCAAAAATTAATCGATTTTCTGAAAATGACCCCCCTCCCCAAAAGATCCCAATGAATATGATTTCTATTTGATATACACCAGAGTATTTTGCGTACTAGAAATAGTAGATTTAATCATTTAGCTTTCAATTGGCGGTAAAAAAAGAAAGCTTCAACCTTTTAAACATTAGGTATCAAAAATTTAATAGCGGCCCTATACCTCTATCACTAAATTATTGAATTATTTACAAACGCACACGCACGCACGTACACACACAAATACTAGCACACACATATACATGCATATTTCATTGAATACGACAGAGAAAGTGCTTTGATTTATTTTTTCATACAATTTCTCATGGGATCTAATAATTTTTTTCTTTTCAGATGATAAAATATAAAAAAACTATCCGAATGTTCTTTTAATCCGACCGCTTTCGGCTATACATTTAGCAACTTTCGAGGATGAAATATTTTAACTGTTAAATAAGAAATTGTTTGTTGCATGAATGTATTTATATAATGTTTTCATTTTTCAAAACAAGGTCAAGATATTGTGTCCATGTTCATAGTTGATATTATTAAGTGTTAGTTGTCTTTTTTTTTGCTTTTACTAATAAGGCTTACATTATATTTAACATTTTTTGACCGGGATTTGAAAAATGTAAACATTATATAAATAAATACAACCAACAAACTATTTCTTATTTAACAGTTAAAATAGTTAATCCTTGAAAATGGCTAAATGTATACCCGAAAACGCACGGATAAAAAGAGCATTCATACATTTTTTATATAATTTATCATCTGAAAAGAAAAAAAAAAGCGCCTTGTCTGTGGTATTCAACTAAATGTGCATAAAAGAAGGATTGCTGCCTAAACACACACACACACACACACACACACACACACACACACACACACACACACACACACACACACATATATATATATATATATATATATTCCTGTTCCGCTATCATGAAATACGGCATATATGTATCAACATTTAAATTGTGCAACGGTCAGTTTTCAATCTGCACCTGACGATTTCGTGGCATATATATATATATATATATATATTATTATTGATATATGTCTACATAGATATGTATATGTATATAATTATGAACAAATACGCTCTTAAGTTGTGCTATATTTATGGGATAAAGTGCTCAATATCAGAGATAGAGGGTGTATAAATATAAAAAGTGAACATTGAAGTCAGACGCACTTAGTCCTGACGATTGCGTCATGCTAGCATGAAATCAGTCTGCCACCCCGTCTAGTGTTGACTTCAATGTTCACTTATATATATATATATATATATATATATATATATATATATATATATATATATTTTGTTTGGATTGATGTGAGTTTGTGGCCCTGGGTTTCACGCTAATATAATTAAGATATATATATGTGTGTGTGTGTGCGTGAATATATACACGCACACAGACAGACAGACAGACAGACAGACACACACACACACACACACACACTGAGTGCCGTGATCATTTTCACACAAGACGTTGCTCATTCGTTTGTCCTTTGAGTCATTGTGGGTTTAATTCATATTTTCACAGTTGTTATGACTTTGTATTCTTTCTTTCTTTCTTTCTTTCTTTCTTTCTTTCTATCTATCTATCTATCTATCTATCTATCTATCTATCTATCTATCTTTGTATTTGGATCACCCACTAACTCATATATGTATGTCTTCAAGTATGCCGAGAACAGAGACCGTCACTCACTTGCATACACACGTAAGTGTTTACTATACTTACACACATAAAAGTATGTCAATGAATGTGTACGTTTTTTGTATCTATATTTGCATATAATTTTATGTCTTTAAAACTGTTATCTTTATGTACATAATTTATACGTCCATCGATTTTCTTGTTTTGCAAACATGTAGCTTTGCTGGTTTTGCTTTTTAGATTCTTGAAAATGTTGCAGTACTCAAGATTTGACTTGCTCAGTTCCGTGATACTGTTTCTGTCTTGTCTCCATATTAGAAAGACATTTCTTCTCTGAGCAGTAAGGCTCGGTGCTCGTTACCACAAACCAAATGACAGCATCAAATAATATTTGTCACAACAATAAGTTTTTGCGCTCGAAAGGATGCAAAGCAACCAATTGGTAGAAAGTAGCCCTTAGCCTCAAACTCACATGTTCAATGTATTCCCGTTTGTTAAGAAGCAGCTGCAATTGATCTCGCGAGATTCGCAGAGAATCTCCGCTTTCTCGATAGTTATTTGCTGGGCCCAGAAGCAAAGTAATATTCAAACTGGGAGAGAGTGTAAACTTTGACTCACACACACACACACACACACACACACACACACACACACACACACAGATATATATATGTAACGAACTCCACTGGAATTCGAACTCGGCTCTCCGATTAATCAATCCGAATCGCTAGCAATTTGAAGAAACTGGATACAATCCTGAAAGACTTATATTTAGGTCTGATAGGAGCATCTTGATGGCTTTAACACCTCAATCTATGTTTCCTTTCAATAGCGAAATTATAAAAAAAATCCCGTCTTTGTATAGCTTGTGATAGAAATGAATTGTTGAAAACCATAAGATGTTGAGTTCTAAATCAAGTGGCAAAATATATGAGACTAGTCAAAAAAAAAAAAACAAAAAAAACTTGAAGCAACAGAAATATATTTCTACAGAAGGATGCTGAGAATACCATGGACGAACATGTGTGTAACAACACACTTTTAAAGAAAATCGAAACAAAAAAGACACATACTTAACATCAGAAAGAGACAATTGAAAATTCTAAAGCACCTAACGAGGTAAGAGGTCTAGGAGAATTTGATACTCACAGTACAGATTGATGGCAAGAGGGACAGAGGAAAACAACGCATAACCTACTTAGCGAGAAGATTGATGACAGAACAGGGTTTAGGAGAAATAACAAAAAGACAGTATTTATTAAGAGCTATTTTGGTCGCCAATGTCCTAAGGAACACGGCATATAATAATAATAATAATAATAATAATAATAATAATAATAAAAAAAGTTGTCAAAGTACAAGGACCTTGAAATAGAAATCTCGAAAATGTGGCATATGGGAACATCAACAATCACTGTTGTAGTTGGAGCCCTAGGACTGGTTGGAAAAGATTGCAGTAGACTAATTGAAGGGATTCCTGGAAGTCCATGCCTCAAGGAGATACAAAATTGTTCTGACAAGTACAGCCCACACCTTACGAAGGGGCTTTAACTATGTAATTTTTTTTTTTTTTTTTTTGTCAGTGGAAAGTGTCATGACGCCATTTCTAACCTTAGGTCCTGGGCGGGACCCGGAAAGAAATGTGTAAACGCCAGAAATCAAAGAAAATAATAATAATAATAATAATAATAATAATGATAATAATAATAATAATGAAATATAAGAATAAATGTAACTGATTTTTCAGCCGTTCTTTCTACTGACGAATACCGTGCTATCCTCGATGGACAGGAGGGCGGAGCAAAGCATCTTTCTTGTTACTGCCACAACATTTCACCTGTTGTGCCTGCTGGTATACTTCAGGTGCAGCAGCAGTAATAATAATAATAATAATAATAATAATAATAATAATAATAATAAAGCAGCAAATACCGTTGATTGGAGGGAATTTGAGATGTCAGCAAGGTGGTGGTAGTGTTATTATACGTTGTGAATTGACGAACGCATGGAGAGTTTCAAGAATAACCATCAACTTCGAGAAAGAAAATAATTATAAACGACTATGTTCAATTGCATTCAGCGAAAAAAAAAACAACAAAAAACAAAAAAAACAAAAAAACAAAAAAAAACAAAAAACAAAAATAAAAACTAAAAAAATCATGGATATCATAATAAAATGGATTTAAAGGATAATCAGTTCATGAGATAACCGGCCGATTTGTCCGACATTAATCTTATTGAAAACCGATGAAGCACTCTGAAAAAGGAATTTTCTCCCTGAATTACTGAGATGAGGAGTTATCATTATTTACACTATTAACATATTGAGTACTGTCTTCATCATTGTTGATAATAGTCCATATGTAAATAGTGCACATAATGATGACTCGTCATCCCAGAAATTCAGATAGAAATTATCGAATCAGTACGGCCCCGATTAATTACTACATTAATGAAGACGGCCGAGAAAACACCATTAAGAATTAGCACAACAACCTGTCATTCCTAAAATGATATAGAGACTTAAAACTAGTTCCACCAAAACGCTTATCAAATAAGACATAAGAAAAAGAAGTTCTACATTAATGGACGTCAATTTACAAGAAAAGAGTAACTCTGGAATGTCAACCTGGATGTAGTGCAACCTGTAATACAGGGTGTGTCAAAAATACTTTTACAAACTTTGGGGGGTTCTCGCACTAAAACAACGTCAAAAGTTCATATAAACATAAACCTTTTGAGTTATTAAGTTTAAAGTTTACAGTAGACGCTGTCAAATGTACAATTCATGATATAATCCCAAATACTTTTACAAACATTGGGGGCGGGTTCCTGACACGAAAACAAACTAAAATGTCCATATAAACATATGTTCAAATGGTCATCGTTGTACCTCAACACAGCAACTCATGTTCAAAATGTCCTCCGCTTACTTCTACAATCGCATGCACCCGTCGGATCATTGACTGGTGGACTCTTTCAAATACTCTCATACAATGCCGAATGTTTTCACAGGCCCACATGACACGTTGATGAAGCGTCTCTGCATTATTAATGTCTGCTCCATAAACCAATTATTTTAGGTGGCCGCACAGGCAAAAATCCAAAGGATTGTGGTCGGGGGAATCTGCAAATCATGGAACCGGTACCCCCCCTATTTATCCATCTTTCATAGTCGATATCAGCCAGTTCATCAAGAACAATGTGACTAAAATATTGCTGGCGCCCCATCATGCATGAAACACACGTATCTTTGTATTAGAAGTGGTACGTCCTCTACGGGGTCTGGAAGTGTGTTCGTAATAAAGTCTCTGTAGACAGTTCCTGTAAGATGTGCTGGGTCAACATATGAACCTACCAGACAGTCACCTGCAATAACAACCCACACATTACTCGTGAATTTACCTCACCCGTAAACAAGACTGAAGAGATAAACAACCTATCGTCAGTTTGGGCAATGATCCATCAGAAGTTCTCCTGTGGTGAGTGATCAGAAGGTGAAAGTCCCTGCATACGTTGAAAAAAATTAAAATAGCTAATAACGAGAGATATAGCGTCTATAAACTTAAAAAAAAAATATTTTAATCATTTCACCGCGAGCAAGGAGATAATGCCACTAAGATGCAAGGGTTTACTGTGAGTGAAAGTGTATGAAAAGACTTTAGTGAGGAGAAAGGACAATAAAAGAACTGGAACCAAGAAGACAGAAGATGGCGATTGACTTTCCATTTATTTTTTTGAATATTGTATATGTCAGGGAAGCAAGAGACCGGAAGAGTGTTCCACAGGTAAGAAGTACGATCAAAGAAACTATTAGAATAGACGTTACAACGAAACAATTCAACAGTAAAACTATGAGACCTAGTAGCCTATAAGTAGTAAGATTTAAGTCATGTGATCGAATTATGAAGGAGGAGAAGTCATTAGAAAAATTGCTATGAAAATATATTGTGCGATGGATAGTGTTTATTTTTTTTTTAAATCGGCATTTTCTTCAACCACAGACACAAAATTACTGCATTTCTTCAGGACGGTATCCTTGTGTAAGTTGGTGAATGTTGTCATAATGATTACCTTTAGTTCATTCTTGGTGTCTCAAGGAGTTTTGTTGGTCTCTTGCTCAACTGCTCTTCACACATAATCAAGGTAGTGAAGTCTGAAGATATAGACGGACAGATATAAAAGTCGATGCGATCGCAGAATTTGTCTGACTGTCATGACTTGGTTTTCCTGTTTGTTTGACATGGTTTAGAGTCCTGTTGCCAGACATACGTTTTTCCAGTAGCCACCGTCTTGACCGAGAGCAGCACAACCTCCCGAAGGTACTTGTTGATTCTGAGGCCCTCATTAATAAATTTGGGACGTCTTTTCTTATCAGAACGATTCATCCTACGCTTTCCGAATCCTCTACACTGTACTCAGATAGACACCCAAACATTCTGAAATGTTCGTATTGGAGCTTCCGGCGTGAATTCCAAGGAGTACAGAATGCCGTTTCCAAATTTTTGGCGGAGTGAATTGCGTTATGGTGCTCTTTTTCACACAGACGGTGCCCAACAGACTATATCATACTGTGCAGTCAGCAAAATAAAAAACATATTGTGTATATATATATATATATAT